>OZ018396.1:10673088-11273088 GCA_963969525.1 Ontholestes murinus
GTACGTATTTGTACAATAAATCTTGAGTAAATCGTTTTATAATAAAAAAACAATCAATATAATTGGCGATGAAGTTTTACTGATTGGAGGGTGGGATAGTGGCCACCCACCCACCCTACATATATATTCAAACTGAAACTACAACAGTGTTTCAATTTTCTGTCCATAATCACAGAAATACTGATGATGTTTTTGGGAAACTTAACCACTAAACTTGATTATTAATGAAAAAATAATAATCCTAGCGACTGAGCCAAATCACTAAATCATTCCACGCGAAGGTTTTATTGATTAAACAATAATTTTCAAACGTTTTGAATTTATTTATTATAAAAATATGCCTACTAATTCCATTGTGTAATATTTTCAAGGTTATATACATTAATCGAAAATGTATAATATTATCAATTGTCACATCTTTTACCTTTTTTTTTATTTTTAACTATTTAATATATCTTTTGTTAATCTATACTCGTGATTTATTATAATTTTAAAAAATTTCATAATAATTGTTATTTAAGTTTTACTGATTGGAGGTTGGGATAGTGGCCACCCACCCACCCTACATATATATTGAAACATAAACTGCAACAGTGTTTTGATTTTTCTGTCCATAATCACAGAAATACTGATGATGTTTTTGGGAAACTTAACCACTAAACTTGATTATTAATGCAAAAATAATAATCCTACCGACTGAGCCAAATTACTAAATCATACACGCAGGTTTTATTGAAAATATAATAATTTTCAAGCGTTTTGGATTCATGTATTATAAAAATATTCCTACTAATTCCATTTCGTAATATCTTTCAAGGTTATATACATTAATTGAAAATGTATAATATTATTATACATATTTATTATACATATCTTTTACCTTTTTTTATGTTTAACTATTTTATATAACTTTTGCTAATCTATACTCTTCATTTATTATAATTTTAAAAAAAAATTCAATATAATTGGTGTTGAAGTTCTACTGATTGGAGGGTGGGATAGTGGCCACCCACCCACCCTACATATGCATTCAAACAAAAACTAAAATAGTGCTTTTAATTTCCTATACATAATCACAGAAATACTATTGATGTTTTTGGGAAACTTACCAACTATCAGTGATTAATGGAAAATTGTATGTGTAGGGTGGGTGGGTGGCCACTATCCCACCCTCCAATCACTAAATCATACACGAGGGTTTCATTGATTAAATCATATTTTTTATTTTTAAACACTCAATATTTATTTATTACATAAATATTCTTACTAATTCCATTTGAAAGTTTTCCTCCAAGGTTTTATACATTAATCGAAAATTTATTATCTGTCGACAAATCTTTTACCTTTCTTATTTTTAACTGTAATTATCTATTGTACGTATTTGTATAATAAATCTTGCGGAAATCGTTTTATAATAAAAAACAATCAATATAATTGGCGATCATGTTTTACTGATTTGAGGGTGGGATAGTGGCCACCCACCCACCCTACATATGTATTTAAACTTAAACTACAACAGTGCTTTGAATCTTCTGTTCATAATCCCAGAAATAGTGATGATGTTTTTGGGAAACTTAACGACTAAACTTGACTATTAATGAAAAAATAATAATCCTACCGACTGAGCCAAATCACTAAAGCATACACGCAGGTTTTATTGATTAAATAATAATTTTCAAACGTTTTGAATTTATTGATTATAAAAATATTCCTACTAATTCCATTGCGTAATATTTTTCAAGATTATATACATTAATCTAAAATGTATAACATTATCAATTGTCACATCTTTAACCCTTAATTTTTTTAAATTTTTAACTATTTTATATTCCTTTTTGTTAATCTATACTCTTGATTTATTATAATTAAAAATGTTTAATATAATTGGTGGTGAAATTTTATTGATTGAAGGGTGGGGATAGTGGACACCCACCCACCCTACATATACATTCAAACTTAAACTTAAATAGTACTTTTAATTTCCCAGACATAATCACAGAAATACTGTTGATGTTTTTGGAAACTTACCAACTATCAGTGATTAATGTAAAATTGTATATGTAGGGTGGGTGGGTGGCCACTATCCCACCTTCCAATCACTAAATCATACACGAAAGTTTCATTGATTAAATCATATTTTTTTAACACTCAATGTTTATTTATTACATAAATATTCTCACTAATTCCATTTCAAAGTTTTCCTGCAAGGTTTTATACATTCACCGAAAATGTATTATATGTCAGCATATTTTTTACCTTTCTTATTTTTAACTGTAATTATCTATTGTACGTATTTGTACAATAAATCTTGAGTAAATCGTTTTATAATAAAAAACAATCAATATAATCGGTGATGAAGTTTTACTGATTGGAGGGTGGGATAGTGGACACCCACCCACCCTACATATATTTTCAAACTTAAACTAAAACAGTGCTTTGATTTTTCTGTCCATAATCCCAGAAATACTGATGATGTTTTTGGGAAACAAAACCACTAAAACTTGATTATTAATGAAAAAATAATAATCCTACCGACTGAGCCAAATCACTAAATCATACACGCAAGTTTTATTGATTAAATAATAATTTTCAAGCGTTTTGAATTCTTTATTATAAAAATATTCCTACTGATTCCATTGTGTAATATCTATAAAAGTTATATACATTAATCGAAAATGTGTAATATTATCAATTGTCGCATCTTTTACCTTTTTTTTATTTTTAACTATTTTATATAACTTTTGTTACTCTCGATTTATTATAATTTTGAAAATTATCAATATAATTGGTGTTGAAGTTTTACTGATTGGAGAGTGGGATACTGGCCACCCACCCACCCTACATATACATTTAAACTTAAACTAAAATAGTGCTTTTAATTTCCTATACATAATCACAGAAATACCGTTGATGTTTTTGGGAAACTTCCCAACTATCAGTGATTAATGTAAAACTGTATATGTAGGGTGGGTGGGTGTCCACTATCCCACCCTCTCATTACTAAATCATACACGAGAGTTGCATTGATTAAATAATATTTTTTAAACACTCAATGTCTATTTATTACATGAATATTCTCACCAATTCCATTTCAAAGTTTTCCTCCAAGGTTTTATACATTCATCGAAAATGTATGATCTGTTGACATATCTTTTACCTTTCTTATTTTTAACTGTGATATATAACTTTTGTCAATTTATCTATTGTACGTATTTGTACAAAAATCTTGCACAAATTGTTTTATAATTAAAAAAACAATAAATATAATTGGCGATGAAGTTTTACTGGTTGGAGGGTGGGATAGTGGCCACCCACCCACCCTACATATATTTTCAAACTTAAACTAAAACAGTGCTTTGATTTTTCTGTCCATAATCCCAGAAACAAAACCACTAAAACTTGATTATTAATGAAAAAATATTAATCCTACCGACTGAGCCAAATCACTAAATCATACACGAAGGTTTTACTGATTAAATAATAATTTTCAAACGTTTTGGATTCATTTATTATAAAAATATTCCTACTAATTCCATTTCGTAATATATTTCAAGGTTATATACATTAATCGAAAATGTATAATATCAATTGTCACATCTTTTACCTTTTTTTTTATTTTTAACTATTTTATATAACTTTTTTTACTTTTGATTTATTATAATTTAAAAAATGATCAATATAATTGGTGTTGAAGTTTTACTGGTTGGAGGGTGGGATAGTGGCCACCCACCCACCCTACATATACATTCAAACTTAAACTAAAACAGTGCTTTTAATTTCCTATACATAATCACAGAAATACTGTTGCTGTTTTTGGGAAACTTATCAACTATCAGTGATTAATGTAAAATTGTATATGTAGGGCGGGTGGGTGGCCACTATCCCACCTTCCAATCACTAAATCATACACGAAAGTTTCATTGATTAAATCATATTTTTTAAACACTCAATGTTTATTTATTACATAAATATTCTCACTAATTCCATTTCAATTCCATTTCCTCCAAGGTTTTATACATTCATCGAAAATGTATTATCTGTCGGCATATATTTTACCTTTCTTATTTTTAACTGTAATTATCTATTGTACGTATTTGTATAATAAATCTTGCGTAAATCGTTTTATAATAAAAAAAAACAATCAATATAATTGGCGATGAAGTTTTACTGATTGGAGGGTGGGATAGTGGCCACCCACCCACCCTACATATATATTCAAACTTAAACTACAACAGTGCTTTAAATTTTTCTGTCCATAATTCCTGAAATAGTGTTGATTTTGGGAAACTTAACCACTAAACTAGATTATTAATGAAAAAATAATAATCCTACCGAATGAGCCAAATCACTAAATCATACACGAAGATTTTATTAATTAAAAATAATTTTCAAACGTTTTGGATGCATTTATTATAGAAATATTCCTACTAATTCCATTGTGTAATATTTTCAAGGTTATATACATTAATCGAAAATGTATAATATTATCAATTGACACATCTTTTACCTTTTTTTATTTTTAACTATTTTATATAACTTTTGTTACTCTTGATTTATTATAATTTAAAAAATGATCAATATAATTGGTGTTTATGTTTTACTGATTGGAGGGTGGGATAGTGGCCACCCACCCACCCTACATATGCATTCAAACTTAAACTAAAATAGTGCGTTTAATTTCCTATACATAATCACAGAAATACCGTTGATGTTTTTGGGAAACTTATCAACTATCAGTGATTAATGTAAAATTGTATATGTCGGGTGGGTGGGTGGCCACTATCCCACCCTCCAATCACTAAATCATACACGAAAGTTTCATTGATTAAATAATATTTTTTTAAACGCTTAATGTTTATTTATTCCATAAATATTCTCACTAATTCCATCTAAAAGTTTTCCTCCAAGGTTTTATACATTCACCGAAAATGTATTATATGTCAGCATATCTTTTACCTTTCTTATTTTTAACTCTAATTATCTATTGTACGTATTTGTACAATAATCTTTCGTAAATCGTTTTATAATAAAAAAACAATCAATATAATTGGCGATGAAGTTTTACTGATTGGGGGGTGGGATAGTGGCCACCCACCCACCCTACATATATATCAAACTTAAATTACAACAGTGCTTTGAGTTTTCAGTCCATAATCCCAGAAATACTGATGATGTTTTTTGGAAACATAATCACTAAAACTTGATTATTAATGAAAAAATAATAATCATATCGACTGAGCCAAATCATTAAATCATACACGAAGGTTTTATTGATTAAATAATAATTTTCCAACATTTTGGATTCATGTATTATAAAAATATTCCTACTAATTCCATTTCGTATTTTTTTTTAAAGGTTATATACATTAATCGAAAATGTATAATTTTATCAATTGTCACATCTTTTACCTTTTTTTATTTTTAACTATTTTATATAACTTTTGTTACTCTTGATTTATTATAATTTAAAAAATGTTCAATATAATTGGTGTTGAAGTTATACTGATTGGAGGGTGGGATAGTGGCCACCCACCCACCCTACATATACATTTAAACTTAAACTAAAATAGTGCTTTTAATTTCCTATACATAATCACAGAAAAACGGTTGATGTTTTTCGGAAACTTACCAACTATCAGTGATTAATGTAAAATTATATATGTAGGGTGGGTGGGTGGCCACTATCCCACCCTCCAATCACTAAATCTTACACGAAAGTTTCATTGATTAAATAATATTTTTTAAACACTCAATGTTTATTTATTACATAAATATTCTCAGTAATTCCATTTCAAGGTTTCCCTGCAAGGTTTTATTCATTCACCGAAAATGTATTATATGTCAGAATATCTTTTACCTTTCTTATTTTTAACCATGATATATAATTTTTGTTAATTTATCTATTGTACGTATTGTACAATCAATCTTGTATAAATCGTTTTATAATAGAAAAACAATTAATATAATTGGCGATGAAGTTTTACTGGTTGGAGGGTGGGATAGTGGCCACCCACCCACCCTACATATATATTTAAACGTAAACTACAACAGTGCTTTGATTTTTCTGTCCATAATCCCAGAAATAGTGATGATGTTTTTGGGAAACTTAACCACTAAACTTGATTATTAAAGAAAAAATAATAATCCTACCGACTGAGCCAAATCACTAAATCATACACGCAGGTTTTATTGATTAAATAATAATTTTCAAACGTTTTGGATTCATTTATTATAAAAATATTCCTACTAATTACTTTTCGTAATATCTTTCAAGGTTTTATACAGGGTGAGTTTTTTTAGATGTTCTCTATGGGGATCTCGGAAACTATAAGAGATAGAGAAATGGTTAAATGGGGAAAGAAGTGCAGATTTACGAGACGAATAAAATTCCACTTTCAAAGTTTTCAAAAAAGTCAAGGGTAACTAGATATTTTGAAAAAGGTAAAAAGTGTCAATTTTTTCAAATCAATATATCTCGGTTATTATAACAGATAGAAAAAAAACTATAAAATACATTCAAACTTAAACTAAAACAGTGTTTTTAATTTCCTATACATAATCACAGAAGTACTGTTGATGTTTTTGGGAAACTTACCAGCTATCAGTGATTAATGTAAAATTGTATATGTAGGGTGGGTGGGTGGCCACTATCCCACCCTCCAATCACTAAATCATACACGAAGGTTTCATTGATTAAATCATATTTTTTAAACACTCAATGTTTATTTATTACATAAATATTCTCACTCGTTCCATTTCAAAGTTTCCCTACAAGGTTTTATACATTCATCGAAAATGTATTATCTTTCGGCATATCTTTTAGTTTTCTTATTTTTAACTGTAATTATCTATTGTACGTATTTGTATAACAAATCTTACGTAAATCGTTTCATAATAAAAAAAAACAATCAATATAATTGGCGATGAAGTTTTACTGGTTGGAGGGTGGGATAGTGGCCACCCACCCACCCTACATATATATTCAAACTTAAACTACAACAGTGCTTTGAATTTTATGTCTATCATCCCAGAAATACTGATGATGTTTTTGGAAAACTTAACCACTAAACTTGATTATTAATGAAAAAATATTAATCCTACCGACTGAGCCAAATCACTAAATCTTACACGAAGGTTTTATTGATTAAATAATAATTTTTAAACGTTTTGGATGCATTTATTATAAAAATATTCCTACTAATTCCATTGTGTAATATTTTCAAGGTTATATACATTAATCGAAAATGTATAATATTATCAATTGTCACATCTTTTACCTTTTTTTATTTTAACTATTTTATATAACTTTTGTTAACCTTGATTTATTATAATTTAAAAAATGATCAATATAATTGGTGTTGAAGTTTTACTGATTGGAGGCTGGGATAGTGGCCACCCACCCACCCTACATATACATTCAAACTTAAACTACAACAGTGCTTTTAATTTCCTATACATAATCACAGAAAAACGGTTGATATTTTTGGGAAACTCACAAACTATCAGTGATTAATGTAAAATTGTATATGTTGGGTGGGTGGGTGGCCACTATCGCACCCTCCACTCACTAAATCATACACGAGAGTTTCATTGATTAAATGATATTTTTTAAACACTCAATGTTTATTTATTACATAAATATTCTCACTAATTCCATTTCAAAGTTTTCCTCCACGGTTTTAAACATTAATCGAAAATGTATTATCCATCGGCATATATTTTACCTTTCTTATTTTTATCTGTGATATATAACTTTTGTTAATTTATCTATTGTTCGTATTTGTACAAAAAATCTTGCGTAAATCGGTTTATAGTAAAAAAAAACAATCAATATAATTGGCGATGAAGTTTTACTGATTAGAGGGTGGGATAGTGGCCACCCACCCACCCTACATATACATTCAAAATTAAACTAAATTAGTGCTTTTAATTTCCTATACATAATCACAGAAATACTGTTGATGTTTTTGGGAAACTTACCAACTATCAGTGATTAATGTAAAATTGTATATATAGGGTGGGTGGGTGGCCACTATCCCACCCTCCAATCACTAAATCATACAAGGAAGTTTCATTGATTTTTTCAATTGTTTCGTTATAATTTTACTTTACTATGTAAAATTGTCTGCAATTAAGATGTTTGTATATATGTAATAATCCTACCGACTGAGCCAAATTAAATTTATTAAAAACACGGCGTGTTATAAAAATAAAAAGACTGAGGTTAGAAAATTATTATAAATTATAATAATAAAAACTATGTACTTAGAAATTTGTTGTAAGATGTCCGGGGTGGGTTCGATTTTTGTTGAATACACCAAACTAAAAATCCTATTTTGATTGATTAAAACACTTGGTTTAGTTTAATCAGCTATGATATGGTGAAACAATTGTAACACTGTCTTTATATAAATAAACCAAAACTCTTTAAAAATCTGCGTTTGATTAAAATCAAATTCGCCCAAAATTTTTGGAAATTTCGAATTTTTAGAATCTTTAAGCTTCCTTTAATAATTATAAAAGAATAAATCAAAATGAGTTTATCAAAATCAATTTCCAGCAAATTAAAGCACTGCTTTATTATTATTACTCTGTCAACAACAATCACAGACCGGTTTCGCGCTCTTTAACCTCTTATCAGCGTAACGCAGTTTAAGATAAAGAAACTGAGTTTTTCTATGGAGTTTTAACCCTCCAATTAAGTTGATACAATTAAGGTGGCATCTATTGTCAAAAGCGTTGAAATAATTAAACCACATTCGCTGTCACACTCATTTGTTTCATCATATAATCGGCTAGGTTGTTTTTTTTTACAGGCATCGAATTTCAAAGAATTAATTAATCACTGCGGATAAATTAATGGTGAAAAGTGTGTGTCACTTACGGGAGTGGAGTAATTGGTAGGTAACGGTGAGCGTTGTCTTTACGAGTTCCTGGGTTTATCTGTTGCAGGAAAACGGAACAAGACGGAACCGTTGTGTGTCGGAACGAGAATTTTCTATCATTTCTACAACGATCATTCGGAATTTCTTTCCTTTTGTAGTTAATACACTAAGTTGAAACCATTTTTTGAACACTAATATATTCATCACTTTCATTCATACAAGTTTAAGTACAATTGATAAAATCCAAATAAATTTTTGCTTGTACCATATCTAATTAGAAACATGGAGAAGTCTCTGACAGTTCTGCATAATTCCGCAAATCCCTTTAAATGTGTCGCTGCATACTGGCGTTCTAAAATAGGATAAAGTTAATTGTAAAGTGTGATAAAGTTAATTTCCCCTAATCTGTTAATCAGTTCATGTTATCGCTATTTATCACGGATTCTCCTGACGTTCACTTCTTCGTATTTACGACACGAAAATATGATTATTGTTCACTTCGTCTCATGATGAGACCCCGAAAAGCAATTTCTGCTCCTGACAAATAATACCGGTCTCCATTACACGTCCCGCCGGAAGCTGTCTCCCCTTTGTCCGGTGCCACATCAAAACGACATGATAGAGTCGCCCGCAGCACGAGGAAAAAGTCCGCGCCCACCCACTACTGCAGATTAACACGGAGAGCAAAACGTTTTTTTTGAACGTCGCAAATAAGCTTTTTTTCGAAGGAAAAGTGATTCGGATTAAGTATGTACACGGCGTGCGAAGTGTGGAGAGGAAAACAAATTCATAATAGAATCACTAACCGCTTGAGTGGAAGAGTTGGGCGGATTAAAAAGTTTCAGCGCCTGGCTGCGAGGGTGAAACTTTCGTGTGTTGGGTGTGAAGTGAAAAAAAAAATGAAAAGGGAATAGGTCGTTATCGGAAAATCGTTTCATGCCTAAAAATATTAAGTAATCGATAAATCGTAAACGCAGGATATTAAATTCTTGATTCTTTCTTCAATGCATTCACTCTAGAAACCAAACACTAGGAAGGAATTTATCTGATGTCCTCTGAAATATCAATTCCAAAACTTTTCGAGGACCTAGCGGAAGAATTCGACACGATCGAACAAAACGAGATCGTTATCTCAATAAAGAAATATAATACTAAGACTATTAAAAGAAGCATCCTTTTCCGATAGTTCCTTGAAGGCCGCCGGATGGTGCGGATAGGCCACGCCCACTGTGCGACTTTTTAAAAATCGCGATCATTTCGCCTGTACTTTCGAAACGCCGCGTACGAATCAATTACCATCCGTCGTGTGCGCGAGCCCTCTCTGTCGGAACGGACGTGCTTTGATGGCACGAAACAAAAAACGAAGATAATTAAACTGCGCTCATCTCTTTTGCTCTCTTTCTCTCCCCTTTTTTGCCTTCGAATTCGCAATCCGCCGAGCTGCATCCATCCATCTAGGCTGCACACATGCTCACACTCACACATACACACACAGAGCAACATCCCTCGCAGGGATGCATTATTTATGGCGATATCGATTTTAGAGTAGCAACACTGGGGCTGGGAAACACGCGCCCTTCGCCCGAGGAGGGAGGGGTGACGGGAGAAGTGGGGGGGGTGGGGAGTCGCGGGGGCGGCGAGGCGAAATTCTTTTCGGAAACGGCGTCGCGAGGAAGATGGAAAGAAGTGGAGCCATCGATTACGCAACCGGTTACCAAACGAACCGGACGGTACAGAAATAGGCGGCCTAAGCGTGCTGAACGACGGACGGAGGACTTTCTTGGAACTGGTACGATTGTCTCGGCGGCGCGCAACACACGCTCTATTACGTCAGTCGTACGAGATAACGTGTGAAGCGAGATGATGTTATCATTCAAGAAATGCTGGTTGTTCCGAGGACTGTGCGAGTGTTTGTACCTCTTATCACCCTGATATCTTATAATCATATAATCATTGTATTGATTAGATCCGTTGTGGTATTACCTGTCGAGTGTGTTGTAATTTTGTGTATTTAGCTACAAGCCATTGAACTTTAAATAAAAGGTACTTCCGTTTACGGAGTACAATAACTCTTTGAACTTCCATATCTGACGTAAAGATAAATTGCCCTTAAAACCTCCTTATCAATTCAAAACTTAAAGCATAGTTGAATCCCACATAACCTGAGGCAACATTAATTTTTGGCCCAACACATATAAACGCTTATTAATCAAAACTCACATCTGTATTAATAGTCGATGGTAAATTTGGCAAACTTTTTTGGTAAGTTTCAACAGTTCACAAACTAAAGAATCGACGAAATTAGTACCCAGAAAGTTATATGCTTATCCAATCTAAACTTTATGATCCTAACTCCCTAACTAAGAAGTTTCATCCATACTATCTATACAAGCAAAAATGAGAAACATACAAATTCATTTACTTTTGTCCAAAATATCTTCAGTGTATTTTTAGAAAGCGTTTATCTTTCTAAAATTTGAGAGCGTATGTTTTAGGAAGGTCAAAGTAATAATAATAATAATAATAATAATATTTCTTTATTGTCCAAATCCAAATTTGACAGCAGAACAAAGAAGTCGTCCGCTGAAGTTTTTCTAGAGTGGCTAGAGAATTCTTGGAAACTCACAATATCAATCAATTGTAGTTAGTTTGGCCATAATTTTACAACAATTGAAGCTTATAAAAAATTATTGGCCAAAAAATGGGAAGCAAAAGAAATATAAACCCAATAGGTGTATCAAATTGGCATATTAACTTAATTTCGACATTGATCAGAGAAAATAGCAAAGTTTTTGATAAAAAAAGTAACAAGTTGCTTAGAGTATGAAAATCTTGACGGCATTTATTCCAGAATTTCGATGATTATCAGACTAGTTGATTTTAGGAACCCAAAAATGTTATGAATGTTGTTAGAATAATCGAAGACAATGAAAAAAAAATGATTGGCAAAATCAAAGGTAGCAGAAACACATATACCACTTATAACATTCATCAAGAGTGCAGTGAACAAAGAATCTAACATATACCACGTTTTTGTATCATGTGAAGTTACAAAAAAGATGAACATCTTACCGTTAGATCATTCGCATTTTCATATTGGAAAGTTTTATTTGTTTATTTACATAACTATTGTGGTGCATTTCTGCCTCTGCCAAAACCATCACAGAATTCTAAATTAACATTTCCGCCTCTAACATCAGCCTTCATATCAACACCAGGTGGTCCACCAAGAGTCCTCCTGTATCTAGCACGGTCTTCTGATGGTTTGGATGTCTCAGACCTTGATCTTGCAGACACTGGGCGAATTTGCCTCTTGAAGGCAGCAGGCACAATTTCTGGGGGCAGGTGAAGGTAGGACCTCAAGTACTCAATACCCTCATTCGATAAATACCAATAGAAATGCCTTCATGCAAACTGTTCTTTGACAAATTCCCTGGATTTCAAGGATTTCAATTCCAAATTTGGAATTTGCTCCAATTCTGGATGTTAGGGGCATGGTAGTTCTTCTTGGCCACCATGACTCCTTCTTTGAAGAGGTATTCATTGACGCAGTTCTTTTTTGGCATCAACATGTTGACGTGTTTGTATGAACTTCTTCACAAAAAAACTATTCAGATGAAATAAAGTTTTTGATCGTCTTGTGCAAAAAACTTGTTTATTTCTTTCTAGAAATATCCCAAGATGATTTGTTTTGCAGTTTGTTATTAAAAATTATGAGACAAATCAGAGAAAACGAAAACATAAATGAAAGTTGTGAAGTGGTTAAAAGCACTTCGTTGCACTGCCAAAATTTCGGAATTAATTGAAAGTTTTTGATCGTCAAATCAAACGCTGAAAGAAGTTTCTTATTTTAGAAACAATTTATGACAATTTGCTAGATATTTGTTAAAGTTTAATTAATCAGAAGATTTGTACATCATGCGTAGAAAAAAACCAAAACATTGATTTAGTTTTTTAGAAACAAGCTAAATTTTTGACGGCCAAAAACAAACATTGTTACATATTATGTAGTGGTTTTTTTGAAATTTTATGTGGTATAAAAAACTTACTGGAAGCTTCCAGGATGATTTAAATGGTATTTCAAATGTTTTTAAGACGTTGAATAATAAATCAGAAGAAATGAAGATTTTTTTTATCATAGAAATTGTTTTTTTTAGAATAATCTAAGGCAATGAAAAATTGTTGGTCACAACAAAGGAAACCAAATAAACGTATATCACTTTTTTGTACCATGTAAAATTGCAAAAAAAGATGAAACATTACTACCAGATCATCAGAATTTTTTAATTATTCAGATAAAGTAGAAAAATGTTTCATTTCTTTGTGACAAAACATGTTTTTCTTCTTCTAGAAATAACTCACGACGATTTGGGTTTTTGGAAGTCATTGAAATTGTTGGCAGAGTATGAAAGAAAGACCACATTAAAAAAATATGACCAAAACGGAGGAAACCAAAAAATACAGAAAATTAGGACGATAAATAAAATTCACTAATCAGGTGTTATTTGATTAGGTAAACATAAGCCTGTGATAACAACAAAATGAATTTCATTTATCGTCCTAATTTTCAAAAATGTATCACAAAATAATGGATTCAATCGTGAACTATAAATACAGAAAACTTGTAAAGTGTGTAAAAAAAGCTAGTATATTACCAAAATTTTGAAATTGATCAGATGTGTTTCATCATAAAATCAAACGCATAATAATGTTTATTTCTTGAGAAACAACTAAGACATTTAAGTTTTATTAATCAGAAGAAATCATGCGTTAGAAGAAAACAAAACGGTTTAGGTTTTTTAGAAACAACTCATTGTAGGCATTGTATTTTTGAAGTTATCTAAGATGGCGAAAAATAATAACATTACGAAAACCCCAAAAAAATAATTTGTTACATAGTATATAAAGCTCTGTGCAATTTTATACGTTTTACAAAATTACTTGAAGATTGTCAGCATTTCTACATTATTGAGTAAATAGAAGTATTTTAATTATTCGGTGCCAAAAAATCTTTTTTCGAAGTACTTACGAAGATCGGAATTTTGAAGTCTTTGAACAAGTCGAAAACATTGGTCAAAAAAGAAGACCAAAAAGTCAAACATAACTTAGGAGAACAAAAAAACTTTTTAGCACATCCATCAGAGGAAATAGAGAAGCAATATTGACCACCATGCTCAAAAGAAAAAGGTTTCGTTTCTCAGAAACAATCCAGGGTGTTTCAGAAGTTGTTTAAGATGTTGGATATGGATCACATGAGTCGAGAAGTTTTTGATCATCACGTGTAGAAAGACGATTGGGTTTTGTTTCCTTTAAATCAACGCACAATGTTTTGCTATGTATTATTAACACATTGGCTGCCAACAAGTTTTTTTTGCAAAATGTCAAAAAAGCTTTTAAGTCTAAGTATGAATATGCTTATTTAATTCATTTTGATGTATTTTTTGAGACGAAATTACGGGATTTTTATGTGTCAGTCATAGGTGACTCACAAAGCTCCAATGGCAAAAAATATGCATTTCGGCGGGGGGCCAGGCAATGCGTCAGTCACGTGTCTCACTCTCACAAACATTCTCTATAACAAATTCAACGGCCAATCAAACAGTCATTTGGCGTCAGACGGAGTGTTAACATCGTTTTGTCGGCAGTCAACACGTGGCAAATTGATATCAACATTTAAAACTATAAATAATAACAGAAGGGCCGTATCAGGCAATCCTAGTAACAATTAACACGGAACTCGCGACTGACAACGCTAAATAGTAAGTTTAAAGTAGATACTCACTGTCAGTCGTCGGTGACTGACGTGGCCCATTGGAATACTTTAATGACTGACAAAGCGGTCAACATGTTAAGGTTAAGATATTGAAAAAAGTAGAGGTGTAAGAGTATGAAAAACTTTCTGGCATATTACCAAAACATCGACATTCGTCAAAAGAAATAAACAAGTTTTGATCAAAAAGAGTTAGTTTTTTTAAAAACCTACAAGGATTTTCAATACATGTTTAAAGTAGTTTAATAAGATGAAACGCAGATTTGCCAAAACAAAGGAAACTAAAAATTAACTTCCTAAGATGATGAAAACCATACATATTACAAAAATTTCGTCTTTGATTAGAAGAAACGAAGTAATAGTTTGGATAATCATATGAATAAAAAGGGCTTCGTTTTTTAAAATAAATAATCTAACATGATTTGCAGAAACTGCTGGATTGTTTCTGCAGTGCAAAAAAAGTGCAAATCAATTTGTATGACATTTTGATATGTCAATTTTTTTATCTAACACATACAATAAGGTTTATTAGTATCTAACGATTGCACAAAACAAAAAATTTCAAGCTGCTAGCAAAACTGAACTAGATATAATAAAATTTAAAAGACAGGGTGGTAAAATTTAAAAGTATCAAAAATCAAGAGTTTTAAAATTTTTTTTTGAAGTAGAAGAAATAGAGAAGTTTTATCATCGTGCATTGAAAAACTAAGTTTTAGAAACAAGTCACAACGATTTCCAACTTATTTTAGATATTTTAGATTTTAGAAAATGATTGGCGAAAATATGGAAACCTAAAAAAATAACCATTTTAATATAAAAATAAAAAACTTACTGCCAGATTATCAGAATTTCTACATTAATCAAAGCAGATGGAAACGTTTTTGATCATTGTGGCCAGTTGTTTTATATGACACGCAATTCATTTTTGAATTTATTAAGGATGTTGCCATTATGTAGTTTAAGTTATTGAAGAAAAAAGTTATTGGTCAAAGCAAAGGAAACAAAAAAATAATCATAAAGTTATAGAGGGTAAAAGAAATATTCTGGTATATTACCAGAATTTCGAAGGTAAGAAAAAGTTTCTAATCATTTTGTTTACAACAACTTTATTTGGAACAGCAAAAACAACTAGTTTACTTTATTTGGAACAACAAAAACAACTAGTTTAAGGATAAAATTCAAAAAGATTTGCTTATTCTAAAGTCATTTGAGATCTTGAACATTAATTACGTAGAAAATAAAGAAAGCCAAAAATCATATCAACGTTATATAAAATGTAAAATTGTATAAGATGATGAAAATCTTACTGGAAGAGCTTTGTTTATCATAATGTGTCCGGAAAAAATGATTTAGTTTTTTTTAGAAATAACCTACTATGATGTGGAATAAATTTTTAAGAATAGTGCATCAATTAAGATTAATTTTTAAATATTTTTAAGATGTTGAAATTGTAAAAAAAATATTTGTGGATAAACACAATTTTCAATTTAATTTTCAATCTAAATTGAATAAAAAATATAAAAGTCCAATAAAAAACTTGAAAGTATTTTGAAAGATTGTCCATTTTTTTCTCTAGAGAAATAAAAATCTCTGTCGACATAACAATTATAAAGCTTCTTCGTCCTTGTCTTCTTCTTCTTTTCCATTTTCTTTCATTTTTCTTATTTCTTGAGCATAATCATCTTTTTCAAACTTTTCAAAACTGCCATCTATAGTTTAACGACAGAATTTGAGTTTGTATGTGTTTAAATCATTCAGATTATATCAAGGTCACCGAACTATTGACAACAAAGGTGAAGAGTCGTTGTTCAAAAGTTTTAATTAATGACTGAAACCTTTCGCCACTGGGTTACGATTGGCTGCTTTAGAGTGACGCGGGGGAAATCTTAAAAGCAACAAGCACACAAGACACAAACATATGCAAATATCAGCGCAGAAGAATTACTTTAATCATTAATGGTAATGAATAATTACTTCTAAGAATTTTTTTATTGGCGAGGAGATATATTGTTTTGGGAGATCTCTTTGGTTCTTGCCATTATTTCGCATTGTTATACTTGCGAAATACGACCTTCTAACGTGCTGCAAGGCAATATTTAGAATTAGAAACACTTAACGTGAAAAAATTGCATTTTGGGTAACATGTTGGAACCTTGCGGAAGACAATTTAACTGTTGTAATCTTTCCCATATTTTAGAGGTCAGCTTTTACATTAAAACAATAATAATAATTGTTTTAATGTAAAAGCTGACCTCTAAAATATGAGAAATCTTACAATTGTCAAATTGTGTTCCTCAAGGTTTCATTATGTTACACAAAATTTAATTTTTTCAGTACTATAGTTTATATATTAGGCTAAGTTTATTTATATAGATATAAATTATAGTACTGAAAATTTATGAGCCAACCATCCATACCATTTTTCATTTAATTAACTCCTTCATTACCATATTATTACGTAATATATAACCACCAACGATAAAATCGCCTCTGTTTTTATTTCCTTTCTGCACCATCCTGTATTTATTGATCAAATTAGCCAACACTGATTGCATTTTTTTCCGCCCTGGATGCTGAATTATCGCATTTGCGCCGATAAAAGTACATAATGAGGAAGAGAGCGAAGGAGCGAGGGCGGGCCGCGATTGGTAGAGATCGGATAGAAATCCCCAAGTGTTTCGGAATGTTATTGTGTTGCGTCGGGCTGAGAGAGTAAATATTAAATTCCCGACATTTATTACTTTAACATCGGCGGAAGCTAACGAGGAAGAAGGGATGCCGTCGTACGCTCAAAGAGCGGATCGTAATTACGACGGAAAATGTTACAGTGTGACAAATCTATGCACCCTCAATTCGGACGAGGGTTTTAAGATGTTTGCGACGTTGTCTTTGTAGAGAGAAACAATTCAACATATGTATAAGATGACTGCATCTGTATGTATAATAATAATTACCTCGTTTATATATATTGAACAAAGAAAAAAGTCTACTCCCCTTGAAGTCGTGAGTCACGAAATTAAACGCACGTTTACTTTGTTTGTATAAAAAGACTCTTATTCGATGATGACCCAGGTGAATGTATCCAAACTTGGGACAAAAGTATGTTCAATTTTTTGATTAGACTCCATTTTGAGTCTATGCTTCGTTGAAATACCAGAAAGAGAAAGTTTCAACTTTGTTATATTAGACTTCGTTGTAAGTCTGAGCTTTGTTGGGATACTAGAGAGAGAAAGATTTCATTTTGTTATTAGACTCCATCTTGAGTCTGAGCTTTGTTGAGAGTGAACGACTTAATTTTGTTATTAGACTTCATCTTAAGTCTGAGCTTTGTTGAGATGCTAGAGAGTGAAAGGCTTAATTTTGTTATTAGAATTCAACTTCAGTCTAAGCTTTGTTGAGATACTGGAGAGAAAAATACTTAATGTTGTTATTAGACTCCATCTTAAGTCTGAGCTTTGTTGCGATACTAGAGGGAGAAAGACTTAATTTTGTAAATTGACTCCATTTTGACTCCGTGCATCATTAAGATACTAGAGAGAGAAAAACTTCACTTGTACAAAGTATGCATTTAAAATACATTACGTAAATACTTTTCTATAGGGTAAGGATCGTTTTGGCACACTGTTTTTTAACCAAGTTGTGTTACAATGTACGAATTCCCTGTATTTCTTTTTTACTTGAAGTTGAACAACCTCCAAAGCGCAACGTTTTTGTAAACAAAGACGGAATTATCGAGCAATCTCCGGAGGATTTTAACACACGATTTCAGCTCGTGCGACCCCGCCGTACGCAAACTCATAATACCCGTCGGTTAAATTAGTTCGACGCTGCCTCCTGCCTGTTACGACTTGTTTGCTTTGGTCCGGATGAGCGTTATCATTACCACCATTATCAAAAACAATCGAGGAGCGCGAGGAGAGGAGAATCGATAAATCCGCAATTGTTTTTTTTCCTCTCCAGACAATTCATCTATTCTAATTGGGAAGTGTTCGGATCGGGAGGACTCGGCCTTCTCCGTCCGTTCGCCGCGTGCGTCCTGAATATTTAGCGGCGTCATTAATTGGGCACTTAATTAGTTCCTGAAAACGGTCGAGACGACCGACAGACGCGAAGAGAGAGAGGGAAAGAGAAGAAGAGAGAGAGAGCAAGAATTTAATGTTCGACTCGTTCTATCTACGGACGGATTTTAAACTGCTGCTGCAGCTACAGTTTGCAGGAAGGTCGCGACGAATGTTTCTGCGAATGATAAGCGAACGATTACGAAAACACGCTTTATTGTCATATTCTGCTCCGTACGACTATTCGCAATTATTCATTCGTGAAAACCAGTCTTTGAAACGCGAATTCCTGCGTTCCTGGGTCACCAAAAAAAGGTTTTTGAACGCGCACAGACTGTTCATCAGATGAATACGGCTTACAAAGGAACACCAAAAAAAGAAGAAGAACTATAATATGTTATGTATATAAAAAAAGATTAAGACGTAAACAAACCACAAAAAACCTTAAATAGAGCAATTCCAAGGAACCAAGAAACTTTAAATAAAAGTAGCGTTAAGAAGTTCAAAACTGAAATTCTGATGTGCATTAGCAAGAAGAGAATATTCAAGATGTAATCCTTATAGAGAGAAAAAAGGAAGTTAGCGATAAACCCAGGTCATTGGGAAAGGCTAGATTTGCTGGAAAAGAATATTTCATAAAAACATTATTGTATCCTTAATTTCTAAATTCAGTGATGGAAGGTTTTGATCAAGTTGGCTAGTAGAAGAACTATATATTAAAACCCCCCGTTATAAAGTTCCTTGCAAAATAAGGAAAAAGTTTTCAAACCATATTGGAAGAGATGTCATCTGTTTACGACGACTATTGTGCAGGAAAACTATGACATACAAATGGCACAACCTCTTTAAGCAAGGCAGGGAAACAACTAATTGACCTAGGCGATCTGTTGAGGTCACCACTTCACATCTCATCGAAAAAATTCAAAAATTAATATCGGAGGATGCACGTTTGCAGAAAAGACAACTCGCAGAAATGGTTGGAGAATCTGAAATAACCATTTTTGAGGTCCTCCATAATAATATCATGCGTTTTTGAACCAGTGTAATGAAGGATCTTTATTGGAGCGAATTGTTACTGGGGTTGAAACTTGGGTTTATCGCTATGATCTTGAGTCTAAGCAAAATTCCAGGCAGTGGAAGAAAGGGCAGACCACCGCCTAAGAAATTTGTCGCAGTCAGCAGGAAATTAAAGAAGACGTACAAAGGAATTTGGAAATATTTGAACAAAATGTATGGCTGGCGGAAAACAAACTCAAAGGCAACCCTGTGAGGTATATTTCTTTGATCATGGATGACGGATCCCTCTTGAACTTAATCAGGAGCAAAATTGAATATTTTGGAACGATTATTTGTACGGATTATTATTCGTATGACGCCTCTGATAAATACATCAGCATTATTGTAGAACTGAACACGAAACTGAATGAATTGAAGAAAGGCCTCAAGATAACTTCAGACTCCTTGTTGAAATTTTCCAAGAGTCCAGACAATGTGAAGAAAGTTCTCGTATCGTATATTTCTTTAAATGATGAGAGTAAGAATAAAGCATTATCTTACATCAACGTGATGGAATTAATCGAGCTTTATAGAAATCAACAAGAGAGTTGCCTGGAACGCATAAACCTATCAAAAGATTTAACTGTGATGTCCCAAAATTGGAATGACCAATGGGAAAACGACGTAAAAAACATTCAGAATTTGTACACGGTAAAATACCCTAATAAAATTTGATTGAAAGCTCACACTGACAGTTTTCTGGAATACGGAAGGAATTTTGTTGATTGATTATAACGAAAAAGGTGTTTCTACAAGAAAAATTTGTGAAAAAAGTAATCCATTTGATTCGTTTAATCTCAATCACACGAGATGGAATTTCGACTGGCACAAAATCATTCACTTTTATAGAATATAATTTTTTTTTCACTAAATCGCCAGAATTCCTCTGAATTATTTTTTGATTCATCATCCGAAAAAGAATTTTTTTTAGAAAAAAGTAATAAATTTGTTTCTTCTAATCTCAATCACGTGAGATGGAATTTCCACATCAATATTATACCAACAAAAACAATTATTTTATTCCCAACATTATCAGAATTTCTCTGAATTTCTTTCTAGGCAAAAAAGAGATTTTTTTGAAAAATGTAATCTTTTTGATTCTTCTAATCTCAACTTCTTCCTTCAAATATCAAATGAAATTTACATGCCAATATCATAGAAACAGAATCATTAGCTTTTATGGAATACAAAAAAATTTCCCCAGATTACCAGAATTAAGGTGAAATAGAAACAGGAAGACATTTTCAATTTCATTCTTCATTGCGAGAATGAAATTTCCATGGCAACAAAATCTTTCGCGTTTGTAGAATACAAAAATATTTCCCTAGATCGCCAGAGTTTCTCTATCTGAAAAAGACATTTTCAATTTCTTCCTTCATACAGAGAATGGAATTCCCAACAAAATCCTTCAAAATATTTCTCTGGATCGCCTAAATTACTCTGAATTACTTCTTGTTCCTTCATTCGAAAAATTATTTGTTTTGAAAAATGTCAACTTTTTGATTAGTTTCCTTCTTTAAATAATCAAGATTTCTCAAAATTCACGCATAGAATAGATTTGTCATACCAAAATCTTTGCAACAAAATCATCAGCATAAAATTGTTTTTGCTGTAATAATAAATTATAAAAATGAAACTACTGAAGGGATTAGCTTTAAATTTTCAGGATTTATCCTCAATTGAATGGTTTTTAATTTCCCATAAAAACAATTGCTTAATCGTGGCTAGAAAGAAATAGGAAACGCTCAGAATTTGAATGATGGAAAATAAAATTGTTTTCTCGCTGAATTAAAAAAATATAAAATTGTAACCACCACTGAAGGAATTAGCTTCAAATGTTCAGGATTTGTCCTTAATTGAATAGTTTTTAACTTCCTGTAAAAACAATTCCTTAATAGTGCCTAGAAACAAAATGGCGGCGCTCAGAATTTGAATGATGGAAAATAAAATTGTTTTCGTTGTATTAAAAAATTGTAAAATTGTAACCACTGAAGGAATTAGCTTTAAATTTTTTAGACTTTATCCTTAATCGAATGGTTTTTAATTTCCCATAAAAACAATTGCCTAATTATGGCTAGAAACAAAATGGCAGCGATCAAAATTGAATGAAGGAAAATAAATTGTTTTTGCTGAATTAATAAATTATAAAAATGTAACCAATGAAGGAATTAGCTTTAAATTTTCAGGATTTGTCTTCAAATGAATGGTTTTTAAGATTTTGTAAAAAGAATTGCCCAGTCGTGGCTAGAAACAAAATGGTAGCACTCAGAATTTAAATGAACGAAAATAAAATTGTTTTCGCTGAATTAAAAAATTGTAATCACTGAAGGAATTAGCTTCAAATTTTCAGGATATGTCCTCAATTGAATGGTTTTTAAAATCTTCTAAAAACAATTGCCCAATCATGGCTAGAAACAAAATGGCGGAACTCAGAAATCGAATGATGGAAAATTAAATTGTTTTTGCTGAATTAAAAAATTGTAAAATTGTAACCACTGAAAAAATTAGCTTCAAATTTTCAGGATTTATCCTCAATTGAATGGTTTTTAATTTCCCATAAAAACAATTGCCTAATTCGTGGCTAGAAACAAAATGGCAGCGCTCAGAATTTGAATGAACGAAAATAAAATTGTTTTCCCTGAATTAAAAAATTGTAAAATTATAATCACTAAAGGAATTAGCTTCAAATTTTCATGATTTGTCCTCAATTGAATGATTTTTAAGATCTTGCAAAAACAATTGCCCAATCATAGCTAGAAACAAAATGGCAGCGCTCAGAATTTGAATAAAGGAAAATAAAATTGCTTTTCGCTGCATTAAAAAATTGTAATATTGTAATCACTGAAGGAATTAGCTTCAAATTTTCAGGATTTATCATCAACTGAATAGTTTTTCATTTCATATAAAAACAATTGATTAATAGCGGCTAGAAACAAAATGTTAGCGTTCAGAATTTGAATGATGGAAAATAAAATTTTTTTCGCTGAATTAAAAAATTGTAAAATTGTAAGCACTGAAAAAATTAGCTTCAAATTTTCAGGATTTATCCTCAATTGAATAGTTTTTAATTTCATATAAAAACAATTGCTTAATAGTAGCCAGAAACAAAATGGCAACGCTCAGAATTTGAATGAACGAAAATAAAATTGTTTTCGCTGAATAAAAAAATTGTAAAATTGTAACCACTGAAGGAATTAGCTTTAAATTTTCAGGATTTGTCCTCAATTAAATGGTTTTTAAGATCTTGTAAAAACAATTGCCCAATCATGGTTAGAAACAAATTGGCGGAGCTCAGAAATCGAATGATGGAAAATTAAATTGTTTTCACTGAATAAAAAATTGTAGTATTAACCACTGAAGGATTTAGCTTCAATTTTTCAGAATTTATCCTCAATTGAATGGTTTTTAATTTTCCATAAAAACAATTGCCTAATCGTAACTAGAAACAAAATGGCAGCGCGCAGAATTTGAAAGATGGAAAATAAAATTGTTTTCGCTGAATTAAAAAATTATAAAAATGTAACCACTGAAGGAATTAGCTTGAAAATTTCAGGATTTGTCCTTAATTAAATAGTTTTTAACTTCCTATAAAAACATTTACCTAATCGTGGCTAGAAACAAAATGGCGGCGCTCAGAATTTGAATGATGGAAAATAAAATTGTTTTTGCTGAATTAATATATTATAAAAATGCAACCACTGAAGGAATTAGCTTCAAATTTTCAGGATTTTTCCTCAATTGAATGGTTTTTAAGATATTGTAAAAACAATTGCCCAATCATGGCTAGAAACAAAATGGCAGCGCTCAGAATTTGAATGATAGAAAATAAAATTGTTTTCGCTGAATTAAAAAATTGTCAAATTGTAACCACTGAAGGAATTGACTTTAAATTTTTTAGACTTTATCCTTAATTGAATGGTTTTTAATTTCCCATAAAAACAGTTGCCTAATCGTAGCTACAAATAAAATGGCAGCGCGCAGAATTTGAAAAATGGAAAATAAAATTGTTTTCGCTGAATTAAAAAATTGTAAAATTGTAACCACTGAAGGAATTAGCTTCAAATTTTCAGGATTGGTCTTTAAATGAATGGTTTTTAAGATCTTGTAAAAACAATTGCCCAATCATGGCTAGAAACAAAATGGCAGCGCTCAGAATTTGAATGATGGAAAATAAAATTGTTTTCACTGAATTAAAAAGTTGTAAAATTGTAACCCCTAATGAAATTAGCTTCAAATTTTCAGGGTGTATGCTCAATTGTGAATAGTTTTTAACTTCCTGTAAGATTTATTTATGGAAATCACTTCTTATATTTAATCATTACGATTTTGTCGAAAGGAAATCAAAATGCTTTAATACAATAAACTGATTCGAAGTGAAATTATTATGTAACGTGCAGCCCCCTAGTATTAAAGAAAAACCTGATTGTCAGACCTTTCAAACAAAATACAAACTTCAAGATATTTGGATTTGCATTGACACAGCGTATGTATCAAAGTTGATTGTATTAGTTAGAATCAATATAATAAATATTGTAAGTTTTGGAAACATCGTTTTGACACCTTGGTAAATTAAGTCTAATGATTGTTGTAAGTTTTGGCATCATCATGACTGTGCCATTAAATAAGAATTGTCTTAAATTAGTTCGAAATTGTCACATAAGAAATATTTAGAAGTAAACATCGCAATATTACACACAATATCCTTATCGTAAATTAATTTCACTAAACAGTACAGTAGGCGTGTCCAAATCTTTTACACCTTACTCCCTTCGCAGTCGCGGCCCGTTTAAATATACAACAGTAGGCGTGGCCGTACGAATCACAACATCACTTAATCATCTCAAAAGTCTGGCACGTGAAGCGTATCAAGCCGCCTTATTTGAATTCGAGACGTGGATGAGTCTTAAAGCGAAACAAGGATGATCCCGTCGCTCGATTTGCATGCACAGCCGACGGTCCGTTCCGTCGTGTTGCCCCCGGAAAGTCCCCCAAGAGGCTCGAAGTAATAACGATCTCGATCCGTAACAGTGTTACGATATCTGCATTACGGTATGAAATGATCCGCAGCGAAATAAAATATTTATTATTTTATTGTAGTAATAAAACGAAATGAAAGAAATTGTAGGGAGGGAAAAATTTCTTATATAAACAATTTTAAAGTATTTATTTTATGTTTTCAAGTAGGATCTTGATGCACTCGCTCGCTTCGCTCGCTTTCGTGCAGAAAAGCGTAGTATTTTCACACCTGTACAAATAACTATTCTTGTTGTGGCCTTAGCTAGGGGAATAGTTATTCCAATCAATATGAATCCAGAAGCAACCAAAGGTTATCATTTGTCTGGGTCGAGTAGAAGATCATTGAGAAGCAGTGAACTCTGCCTGTAATTCCTGCGACTACAATTTTTGTATTGTTTTATGTATATTTTTACTTAAATATTTTAGCAGGAATAACGATGCTAATAAATATTTGCTTTTTGTAGTCTTGCTAAGACTTATCCTAAAGACGTTAAAGTAAAAAACACTTTCTAAATTTTCAATAAACACTTCGCCTGAAGAAGCTACAGTGTGGCGAAACAATTGTCTATCCCAAAGAGTTAAAAAAGCTATTGTAACCTATATTTATATCCAAATAATTTAAGAGAATATAATGAATGTAACAAATTTAGATATTTACAATATCGATATGTATATAAATACCGAACTAAATTACTAGCGTATGACTCAATTCACATGTAGTGTTTATCAAGTCGAGAGAAATTGGGCCACGCCCACTGTGCTATTTCCACAGCGCTCGCTTGTTTCGCCGCCGTCGCGCTTCAGATTCTACACACACGGGCTATTAATATTTCTTTTCCTCCGCCGTCTACAAAGAGAAATTTACGGTCGCCGGGGACAATTCATTCATGGGCTTCAAAACGGGTACACGCTCCCACCGTCAGGTACCTGAATGGGACCGGCAGCGACAACAGCCCCGTCCGTACGACCCCTGCAAGCCCCCATTCTTAACTGTACTTTGCCCAATTCAACTACACACACACACAAAAAGAGAAGAAAAACGATTAAGACATAAACATGTCGAAAATTGTCGATATTTTGATAGACACTGATATGAAGATTTATGATTGACGAGGCACTTAGTTGAATATTCATATTCTATCAAAATATGTTATGGATATAATTAATTATTTATTAAGACTTAATGAGTAGACAGAACATATATTTAAAAAAATATGGGACTAGACTACCTAGGTTATTAGTTATGCTCTTTCTACAGTAATGTTGATTTTTGTAATTATAGTTACAGCTGATTTCTTGTTGAATAATGATTAGATAAAATATCACAAAAAGATACGAGTTAAATTTATTAAATCATTATGGAGATACTTTTAGACAAGTGACCTTGGAATAAATAATTCGGTACTTACAAGTACTTAGTGTAGTAAATTAGTGAAGTAAGAATTTTCACTTAGATAATCTTAATACTTACAAACTAGTCAAAATAAAGAATTCTTATCTCTACAAATTGTATATGAATTGCACTTAGGTACTAATAATATGAATTACCACGTAGTAACAGTAATAACCATTATGATGTACAGGAAGTGTTTCATCATGGTCGCTATGAAAAAGATATTCAGTTTTTAAAAAATCAAAAACAAGGAGATTTTGAACAATTTTGGAAATTTGATATCATCTTCTGTTTCGATTTGCAAAATTTTTATGATTCTTTTTTTAAAATTAAAATCATTCACAGTTGAAAATCTCTCCCCCCCAGACGTTGCAGTATCGTGTTTCCGTAGACGCGTCTCGTCTTACCTGTCCGGAGTAACGGGAGACCCGTAGCGCCGGATTAAAAATAAAAGATTGCCCGCGCCACCCCGAGCACTCAAAGACACCCTGCAGATAGCCAGCGTCCGTTCATTAAAAGTCAAATCTCCGAGGTGCTTAAACACCTGGAGGTAGCCACGCCCATTGTGCGGTGTCAAATATTTTTATTTATTGCTCTGACCACAAAAAAAAATATTTTACCCCAAGAGTAATTAGTACCAGTCATAATTAGGGTGAATTTATTTAATAATAATAATAACATTTCATATTAATGGCAGAAGTTAATAATAACATAAAAGCTGCAACAATCAGATACGATCAATCTTAAGATGCCTAAAGCTTGTTTTTCAAGGTGAAAATCGACTTAAAAGTCCTCTTTTTGGAATTAGGAGTATAAAAAGGCTGTTAGAAAATTAAATGTAATGTTCTACCTAAAACTTCAATTCCATTCCACATGGGTATAATATTAACAATTCAGTGAAATTAAAAATTGAATGGGTATAATTTTGATTAATGTTGATTGATGAGTTACGTGAAGATGTTACAATATAAAATAACTTGTAATCACTGGAGAATGTGTAAAGTTTAAAATTATTTGTGTAAAAAGTTCTCCCAAAAAACATATGTAGATTATTGTTTCTCAAATTTTGCTTTAGGTTGCTCAGGTCTTTAAGGTGTTGTCCTGCATGAAGAAAACAAACCGATTATGTCAAAAAAACAGCTAAATTATTCAATGACAAGTAACGTAAATATTTTGGACATGTTAGAAGGCTTTCAATAATATAAGTAAGGAATTTTTGGGAAGTTGCTAGAAGGATCTTCGATCTTCTGGCAATTTTGGAATCACAGAAACTGCCCGATTTAGAGACAACCCATGAAAATGCAAAAAAATGTTGCCTAAGGTTTAGCTAGTAATAGCGAAGAGACAAGCGAAATGTTATCCTTTTGAAGATATCGGGAGAATTTAGAGCAGAATGAAAGGAATTGGAAAATCAATCAATTTACTTACATCAAAAGAATGATCTAAACTAATTCTAGTTAGATACGTACAAGTTGAAGATAACGAACTGTTTCTGATAAAAGCAGAAGGACAATTCAACTGCAAGTATCATGAAAATATTTTGCCCATGTTGGAAGCGGATATAAAGAGGACATGGATTTTATTTTAATAAAGGCGATCACGAATTTTGGGCAGTTGTAAATTTCTAAATCATTGAAGATATGGTTTTCAGTTGAGAACAGGTGATTGTGAAGTATTGTCTTTATATAGATATCAAAAATTCAAGAATTAAAGGGACGGAAAGACAATTCATCAAATGTATAGCAAAAATTAGAGGTTAGTGACTTTACCAGATTAAAGGTCTAAATATGTCTTAGATACATATTTTGGACAGAAAGTTGTAGATTCTTCGGTAAGCAAAGCTCTTTTCGCCCCAATATAAAACTTCCTTTAGTATAAAAATCGCATTCTAGAATGTCCATCGTTACTTTGGCAGCTAGGAGCAAAATGTATCACTATCAGTACCATTTATTTATTCGAACATCTTTACATAAAATTCCAAAATTGTATTTTATACGAAATCCATTAATATCAACAAAAATTTCATTCACCTATGGAAAGGGCAGAGTTCACAATATAGTGTTCTTCCACTCGTAGCAACACTTTTTTCCATGAGAATCTTGCTTCTTGAAGTTCATCTCAAAATATTTCATCTTTGTTTAGTTTTGGCCAAAATTATTTTAGACGAGTACTATCCAATATGATCCACTTGTATCAAAGCTCTTAATTTTGGGGATATGTTAAATTGCTTCAATACACTGACATCATATTTTTGGCACCTGTTGTTCCAAAAATGTTGGCATCCAGTTCCCCTTTCATCAAAACGTTTAAAGACATATTGTAATATTTATTAGCAAAAAGAGAATAAGATATTTTGCAATTTTCAAACCTTCCTAATACAACCAAGCAATGGAAACTATAACCTTAGTAATAAAAAAGGTGTTTAAAGAAAAATGTGGTTATGCCAAT
Organism: Ontholestes murinus; assembly: GCA_963969525.1. Taxonomy (NCBI): domain Eukaryota; kingdom Metazoa; phylum Arthropoda; class Insecta; order Coleoptera; family Staphylinidae; genus Ontholestes; species Ontholestes murinus. The sequence goes on from OZ018396.1 coordinate 10,701,715, forward strand.
ATTTCTTGTCTACAATTTATGTTCATAAAGTTGATGAACCTTCAACATCTCAATCTTGAAAGTTCTTCTAGCTATAATCAAACACTGTAATCTATAACTTCCTTCAATGTGCATCTCGGATTCTAGAACATTCTAGAAGGAAATTTTGGATTTCTTATTTAAATTTAGATTTGAAAACTTTTTTGAAGATCCAGTTGCTATTTGATTTAGGTAACAGACGACCTCAACTGCTTAATCAGTGGGAATTAAATGATTAAGCATGGATTGTGGGTTGTCTAAACGTAATCTGATGAATCGCCATTAAAAAAAGTCTTCATGGAGCAATTGATATCAAAAGAATAGAGGGTTTGAATGGATGAACACATATTTTGTGAATTCAAGCCTTTTCAAATACGATCAAAATTTTTGTAGATTATTATTATGTATAATATTAGAATCGTCTGTAGTATTTTGGATAAATAAATACCTAATAGCTAAAATACTATCTATAAATAAATTAAAAAATCCACATCACAAGCATCAACTGACGTCGTTGAACCATACAACTCCCTCTTGACCACCCACACCACCCAGGAACTCTGACTGCGCTTTCATGGTTGACAACGAAGCAAGTTACGACAGCTTCAGACGTAACTTGGACATTCAACGCCGAACATACACCATCTTGAACAGACTTATTAGTCAGGTTGTATCCTCAATCACAGCCTCCCTTCATTTCGATGGTGCTCTCAACGTAGTCTGAGACTAAATTCTAGACTAACAGTCATTACTGCTGAAAAGGCTTACCATGACCAGCTCTCTGAAAGAGTTGCTAAAATAACCAACGCTTGCTTTGATCCAACCAACCAGATGGTAAACTGCGACCCACGTCGCGGAAAATACAAGGTCTGTTACATGTTGTACCATGGTAATGTAGTAGCTACCATCAAGACCAAGAGGACCATCCAATTCGTCGAATGGTGTCCAACTGGTTTCAAGGTAGGCATTAACTACCAACCACCAACCGTCGTTCCAGGAGTTTACTTGGCCAAGGTGCACCGTGCCATCTGCATGTTGTCCAAAACCACCGCCATTGCTGAAGCATTTACGCCAAGCGCGATTTCGTCCACTGGTACGTAGGGTATTGAGAAAGATATATTCTCAGAGGTCCGTGAAGATTTGACCGCTCTTGAGAAGGACTACGAAGAGGTCGACGTGGACTCCAGAGAAGGTGAGGAAGAAGGAGGTGGAGAATATTAAACCACGATGGGCTCTCGACATGCAAAACAACAAACCCAATGATTTTTGACAAGTATTATTTCTTAATACGCATAACTGATAAAAAATAGTTTAAACATTTGTATGTCTTACTTTCGAATCTTTTTTTAAATTAATTACTATTGAAAATCTTCCACAGTTGAGTTCTTTAGCATAAGTAAGCAAAATTTAAGAACCCAACATCCTTATATGAATACAGTTTTTGGTTGCAACAAGAATATAGAGTAAATAAGTGTTGTATTATTAAGTTCAACAGATTAGGCTTCTGAATTCTTTAAATTCTAGTATTCCATAGAAAAAATATATTCTATTGTCAATCAGTAAGGGAATTGGAACAGTTAAAGACATCTAAACCATCAAATCAAAGAATGGGGAGCTGATTTATTGACAACGTTATCTCGATAATTCATTGGAGTGAATGTGATATGAGCAATTAGTCAGCTTCAAAAGTTTGATACAATGTATGTTACAGTATCTTTGTTAGATAGTTTAATGGCCAAAAAAATAGTCCGGTTTTGAGTGAATAAACAATAGCTTTGTTAGATAGTTCTAAGGGGAAATCAATGGTTTGGTTTAGAGTGAACATCGTAATTAGCTTTTAGCCATCAAACCAACCAAGTCATCGAAGATGAACAATGGGGGAATGATTTAGGTTATTGATAACATTATCTGGATAATCAATTGTAGTGAATGAGGTCAAAAAAATAGTTAGCCCCAAAAATTTGATGAACTGCATGTTAAAATGGTTTTGTTAGATAGTTTAAAGGTCTTAAAATGGTTTGGTTTAGAGTAAACATACAGTAGTTTTGTTTAGAATGAACATAGCAATTAGCTCCTATTACTTTTAAATCTTTCATCGCTGGGAAGATTATGCTCATACAAAGTTTTTTTTTAACATTATTTTTTCCTAAAATCTTCACCAGAAACTGATTTAGAAAATACTAATAGTGTCTTCTCAAATGAAGACAAGATTACCTTGGCGCGATATGGATGCATTTCGGTAGAGAGAGGAAAGAAAGTTTCGAACTGTGTGTACGAATGCGATAGATTTATAGAGCCATTTGGGAGAAGAGTGTGAAGGTGTGAATGAGGAGTGGTTTAAGGAAACAGGAAGGTATTAGAATGGATGATAGAGGATGGAGCTGGTGTAAACGTTTTGGCCAGACTAGAAACAATTTTGGAACACTTTAGGAGATGCCGATTTAGTACACAGGAAACCTAATCTAGATGATCAGTTTGACATTTGAGGCCAATTTTGATTTTGAAGTTAACATCTTGAAGCTAAATATTGGCTCCTTTCAAAAAGAAAAAAATATATATTAAAAATACTTTATGTCATTTATTCTCTATTACTGGAAACAAATTTGTAAAATTTTGGGAGATGACGAAGAGTCATTAGCCGATTTAGTTCACATGTAAACTAATCTAAATAATTAGTTTAATTGGAATGATTTCATAGAGATTTGTGCCCAATTTCGATTTTGTAGTTAATTTTGACTCCTTTAAAACAAATAGAAACATTTATTAAGAAGATTAGGCGAATACATGCATTTGTTGTCAGTTATTCTCTATAGAAACTAGAAATAAATTTTGAAAACTTTGGGAGATGATGAAGAGTGATTAGCCGATTTAGTTTTCAGGTAACCTAATCTAGATAATCAGTCGAATTATAATGATTTTCCAGAGATTTGAGCCCAATTTTGATTTGAAGTCAACATTCGTCCAAAATTGAACTTCAAAATTTTGGACGAAGGAAAAAAGATTATCAAGAAGTCTAGGCGAATACAGGAATTTCTTGCCAGTTATTCCCAATTACTAGAAACAAATTTGGAAAACTTTAGGAGATAATGAAAATTGATTAGCTGATTTAGTTCACAGGTAACCTAGATAATCAGTTGAATTAGAATGATTTCACAGAGATTTGAGCCCGATTTTGATTTTGAAGTCATCATCTCAATTGCTCAATTGTGGCACCTTTCAAAAAGAAAAAAAATATTAAGAAGACTAGGCATTTTTATCAATTATTCTCTATTACTAGAAATAAATTTGTAAGATGATGAAGAGTGATTAGGTGATTTAGTACACAGGTAACCTAAGCTAGATAACCAGTTGAATATAAATGATTTTCCAGAGATTGGAGCCCAATTTTGATTTTGTTGTCAACATCTTGAAGCTCAATTTTGGCCCCCTTAAAAAAAATTAAGAAAACTAGGCGAATATAAGCATTTTATGTCAGTTATTCTCTAATACTTAAACAAATTTTGAAAACTTGGGGAGTTGATGAAGAATGATTAGTGAATTTTGTTAACTACCTGTGAATCTAATCTAGATTCAACTGTTGATATAGACCAAGTTACCTTTGAACTAAATCAGTAAATCACTCTTCATCATCTCCCAAAGTTTTCTAAATTCGAATGATTTCCCAGAGATTTGAGCCCGAGTTTGTTTTTGAAGTCAACATCTTGAAGCTCAATTTTGGCTCCTTTCAAAAGAAAAAAAAGAAAAAAAAATAGGCGTGTATAAGCATTTTATGTCAGTTATTCTCTATTACTGAAAACAAATTTTGAAAACTTTGGGAGATGATGAAGAATGATTAGTGAATTTTGTTAACTACCTGTGAATCTAATCTAGATTCAACTGTTGATATAGACCAAGTTACCTTTGAACTAAATCAGTAAATCACTGTCCATCATCTCCCAAATTTTTCTAAATTCGAAAGATTTTCCACAGATTTGAGCCCAATTTTGATTTTGGAGTCAATATTTTGAAGCTCAATTTTGGCTCTTTTCAAAAAGAAAAAAAAAAAATAGGCGTGTATAAGCATTTTATGTCAATTATTCTTTAATACTAAAACAAATTTTGAAAACTTTGGGAGTTGATGAAGAATGATTAGTGAATTTTGTTAACTACCTGTGAATCTAATCTAGATTCAACTGTTGATATAGACCAAGTTACCTTTGAACTAAATCAGTAAATCACTGTCCATCATCTCCCAAAGATTTCTAAATTCGAATGATTTCCCAGAGATTTGAGCCCGAGTTTGTTTTTGAAGTCAACATCTTGAAACTCAATTTTGGTTCCTTTCAAAAAGACAAGAAAACGTCTATTCTTTACAGCTAAAGTGCTACTGTAAAAAAAATATGGGAAAGTTTGAAATGATATCATCAAAAAACCACCCAATTAATTTTTGCTCCTTATAAAAAGAAGAAAAAAAAACTATTAAGAAGACTAGGCGAATACAGGTATTTTTATCAGTAATTCTCTATTACTAGAAACGATTTTGGAAGATTTTAGTAGATGATTAAGAGTGATTAACTGATTTTGTTCACAGGTAACCTGATCTAGATTAAAGTGAAGGTTCCATGTGAACTAAATCAGCTAATCACTCTTCATCATCTCTTAAAGTTTTCTAAATTCGGTAAAAACTTTGCTCACTGCACTCTTGATGAAACGAAAATAGAATATTATCTGATTTTGATGTAAGACACTTGTTTGGTTTCATATTGGTGTATTCAGTTTCCTGGCACGTGTTTCGGTCAATGACGACCATTCTCAAAGGAATTACGAAATTTAAAAAAAGTTAGTTTTGTAATTCCTTTGATAATGGTCGTTATTGACCGAAAAATGTATCAGGAAACTGAATATAGCAATATGAAACCAAACAAGTGTCTTATTTCAAAATCAGATAATTTTCTAAATTCTAATGATTTCCTAGAGATTTGAGCCCGATTTTGATCTTGAAGTAAACATTTTGAAGCTCAATTTTGACTCCTTCAAAGAGAAAATAAACATCTATTCCTTATAGCCAAAATACTACTGTAAAGCAAATTTGGAAAAGTTTGATATTCTACTTTGATCATCAAAAAACCACCCAGGATTAGGAATTATAAGTCAACTTCTTAAATCTTCATTTAAACCCTTTTAAAAAGGGTTGAAAGAAACTTCTATCCTTTGTATCTAAAATAATCCTAATCTAATCAAATTTATGATCATAAATCATATTTGGAACATTTTAAGATACTACCTAAATCGTATGAGGATAAAGTTCTTTAGTATTAATTTTAGCTCTTTCGAAAAGAGGCGGAAAAATCTAACTTTTTCAGCTAAAATAATTCTGGTCTAATCAAACTCATGACTATAAAGCGTATTTGGAACACCTAGGCCATCAAATCTATCAATTGAGAAATGAGAAATGTCATTCAAGAAAAACATATCAAATAATACAATCACGGGCGTTAAAGAATAGTTAAATGATTTAACTTACCGATAATCTCAATTATTTACATCGGTTGGAATTAAATGACTTCGCAAAAATCTAAAGTAAGAACAAATTGGGTTTTTAAGTCTTGATTTTAGCTTATTAAAAGCCAATTTTAGCTTCTAACAAAGAAGCGAAAAAAAAAACTATTCTTTGCAGCCAAAAAATACAGTTCCAATTAAAAAACTCAATGACGTAAAACATATTTGGAAAAGTTACTTACTAGACCATCAAAAATACATCAAGTAAGAAAATTACCGATGTTGAAAAATGGTTAGTTGATTAGGATGGTCAACAATCTCATCTGCTTAATCAGTTCGAATCAGTTTCGCGCGAATTTAGGAAAATTTTTGAAAAGGACAAGAAACCTTTCGCTTTTTTTTTTGGAGTTAAAACAATCCTATTCCAAACGAAATGATTACTATAATATGTAAATAAGTAATTGTGGAGGCTTTCACTTCGTTATACATTTTGATAAATTCAAAATAAATAAACAATTAACTTTGTTGGTATCACTTTTTATTTACACTTGTAACTATAGTTTCGACAACTTCAGCTTGTCACTATTGTTTGATAATGACAAACTGAAGTTGTCCAACAAAGTTAATTGTTTATTTATTTTGAATTTACTATAATATGTATTTGGAAAATTTTGGGGAACTATCTAAGACAATCATACAATCACTGATGTTGATGTGTAGTTAGCTAAGCTAAATAAACTAATAACTTTTCAACCTTGGTGATTGTAGTACTTAAAGATAGATAGTATTACAAAGTCAACAATCTTTTAATCAGTTCGAATTAAATGACTTAACAGTAAGAGAAAAAGTTTACTTTTTGAAACTTAGAAAGTTTTTCGCCTTTTTCGAAGGTTCTAAAATTATGTTGACCTAAAAACAACAACATTTTAGAACCTTTGAAAAAGGCGAAAAACTTTCTATTCTTTACAGCTAAAATACTCCTGTGCAGATTTAAAAATCCGTGAGTATCAAACATATTTGGAGATGTTTGAGATACTACTTAGACCATTCAATCATTAAGTAATACAATCGCCAATGATAAAGTGTGTTTTATTGACTCTGCTTAATCAGTTCGAATTAAGTGATTTTGTTCAAATTTAGCAATTTACGAAAAAGAACATTTTTGAGAAGAGCAATCTTTGCAGCTTAAACAATCTTGTTCCAGGATGGCCATAAAATGTATTTGGAAAATTTTCGAACACTACATAATCAAAATCCTTCAAATAATACGGTGATTGTATTATTTGAAGGATTTTGATTGTGTAGTGTTCAAAAATTTTCCAAATACATTTTATGGTCATACTGGAACTAGATTATTCAGGCTGCAAAAATTGCTCTTCTCAAAAATTTTCTTAGGTTTAGTTGACTTAGCTTATCAAAATTTTGCTCTTTTATCAGAATTAAATGATTTCTCAGGTGTTTGCGAAAAGTTTAAGCCTACTTTTTCAATATTGATTTTAGCTTTCTTTAGAAGAGCAAAAAAAAAATATTTGCAACTATAATAATGTAATTTATGCCTATTAATTTGTTTAGAATAAGATTATTTTTTTTCTTCCTTTATTGTCTGTGCTTCTCCGGCTTTTCAGATCTATTTGAAAAACTTGATCAAATCAATGCAATTCAGATGCCTCTTAACAATTTCATATGCTTGATCAATTGAACTCAAGTAGTGATTTAGAGAATAGTGTAATCAAATCTTGATTATGCCGAAAGAAATTTTGATTAGTTCTAAGAAGAATCAAGATTAAAAATCGTATCTGGAAACTTACCTATACTATCAAATCTGTCTAGTTATATAATCAATGATGATAAAGAGTGGTTGGCTTATTGACTACCTAATCTGCTTAATTTGTAACAAAATAATGATTTTGTAAAGTTACCTAAGTGAAAACGAAAGAGTCAACTTCAATGTAATGTATCTGTTTTGAAATGTATTATTAGAAAGATGTGCAAATAATAAAATAACAACTTGGATATTCATTTCAGGAGAAAAGTCTTTTTGAAAAGGTCAAAAAGCTTCTTTGTAACCAAAATAATTATTTAAAACTAAATTTGTGACATAAAATCAAAAAGTGACAAAAAGGTTGATCAAGAGTTCCTTGAAGATGCATCAGAGGTAACAGTAATTATAAGCAATAGAGAAAAAACTAAGATAAATGCCTTTGATTGTTTCCCAGTATCAATGGATAGGAATAATCTGGAATCTGATAGTGGCCTTAAGATTTAGATGTTATTTATAAGACTATAAGTTAAGTTTACGATCTATTACAAGTCTTCACCTTGGATAAAAATTTCCTTTTAATAAAATACTGACACAGTATATGGCTTCGAAACATTTTGAAACAAGTATCACCAAGTAACAGCTTCATCAATCCAGTATTTAAAAATTTCCTGTCCTCACAGTTATCCCGTCAATAGAAAAAAATGCGATATGTGTGTGATGAAAGCCTTTATACATCTAAATCATTATCCTCCATTTGTCTTGTAAAGTACTTTTTGCTAAATACCCTCTTCTAACTATACAGTCTACAAGTCTACAATAATACACGAACGAACTTCCTTTCACCCCGAGGAATCGATCTGATAATCCGCCAGCAGATCGCCTCTCAACCCCCCACCCCTTGTGCCCTATTCCTTTTTTCCCTTTTCTTTTCTCATTCAGACACGCACTTTCTGTTTCTTCGCTTGCTAATTCCCCGCGCCACTTACAATTAATCACCGGGAACGTTTACGGCGACTTTATATTCCTCCAATTGCTGTTGGTACAAGGGGCAGAGACGTTGCGAGAAAAAAAAAACGAGCGGCTGAAAAGTTCCGGAAAATTAATGGGAAAGGAGGAAAAAGAAAGCGCCGTCTGCGAACTTTTTTCCCCCCTCCCGGTTCCTCTCCACCAGGACGTCAGCCGTCAATTATCGGCCCAACAACGTGTTCGAAAGTGTACGTCGTAGAAGAGAGAAACGTGTCGGGTATTAACGAAAGTTCGGAATTACCGTGAAGTAAATGGGAAACATTTGTACCGAACAGTGGGCGTGGTCTTGAAACGATATTACAGATCTTAAGTGATTTGTTTAAATAAGTACAGGAAGTGATTAAGCTATTAATAATATTTTGTACTGGGTTTCTAAATATACAGACAATAATCACAATATAAACTAAGAAATTTTGGAAGGATGCAATTTTTTTTAAGGGATTACTGACAAAAAAATAAGAAGAAAAGTAGATTTTACTTCGTCTTCAACTCGAATGAGATCCAGAATAGATCAAAACCGGTCCGTAGTTGTTGTCAGCGAAACAATCATTCAAGAAATTTTTATAAATCATTACATCATAGTAAAATTAATCAAGCAAAGGAAATACATCCAAAAAAAGATATAAATTCGTTCCGATTTTATACAACCTGTAAAACCCTTCATTAAAATTCTATTTCTGACATTTTTGGGGGTGAGCGAACGCGAACCCAAACCGAAACGTAATTCGAGGAGCGCTCGTTAAAAGGAAATGATAAAATAAAATAAAAAAAAAAACAAGCGGCCCCCAGCTAGGCGCGTCGCGACGGTGATTATCTGCCCACGGAATTAATCCCCCGCACATTTTTTTTTCCGTCCGCCGCTCGAAAAAGTAATTGGAAATTTTATGCCGCTAATAAAATCAAGAGTGCGGTCGTAATTGCGTTTGTTTAGATCGCGGCGTTATTAACGTCAGTTGCGGTTCTCTGTATATTTTTTTTAGTGCATTTCGAGGTGGAATAAACCACGCCTACTGTGTTACTTCGTAAGGTAACAGTTAGGGAGAGACAATGCGACGCTTTCGGATAGAACAGTAGGCGTAGGAATATATTCACTACATATTCCTATTCAGAAAAAATGTGTCTTTGCTAAATGATGTAACGACATCGATTGTAAAAAGTTTTATAAACACAGGAAAGAAATATAAATGGGTTGTACTCAATCTACTGACGCAAAATACTTTTAACTATCTTGTAGGGAATACAATGCCTAGGAAAAATCTTTTAAAACATTGTAATCATTTCTTACCTTATGTACTCTATTGAAAGACTGAAGGTGTCCCGAGGGTTAAAGATGGTGCGCTCCGTGTCCTCACCCCTTTGCTCGGGACTAACCATAACAGCCTGCTCCGGGTGCTTCCTGTAGAACATCTGCCGCCTACACATCTCGCTCAGGAAGAGCTCGGGCACCAGCTTATACACGATATCCTGAAGCGTCTTATCTAGTCTACAAAAAACAGAAAACATTAAGATATTAGAGATATAATCAAATAAAACACTTTTAAACTTTGTATAAGTAAGTTTAAATTGTCATTTTCAAACTAGAAGTAATAATTAATATATGTAGATCAAAACCTCAAAGATATAATAATAAGAATAATTGAGATAATTTATTTATCTATTGTTTGAGCGTTACACCATGATTCCCAATCATTAATCATAGCGACAATTATGCTGTTGACAATTCCCTATGATGTGCTTACACCCAACTAGGAAATGACAGACAATCGATTCTTAATTATCTTTAAGATTTAAGATGTATATTGAAATATTGAAGATAAAACATATTAAAACCTTTAATAAGGGCATAAAGTGTACTTAAAGGGGGGAGACCAAAAAAATGCATGGCTTTATACAAGGATAAAATTTCTCCCTTGAAGTAAAACGTTTCATAATTTTAATGTTTACGGCGGAATATATGACCGGAGAGGGACGTCGGGGGGTGGGTGGTTAACTGTCGCCCTGCAGCGTGCCATGATTAATGTATCTGGGGCCTTTCTCTCGTTCCGTCTCCCTTTCTCTCTCGCGATCTTCCTGTTGCTCCCGCGCACGGTCGATTAACTAGGAGTGCAGGAATTACAAAGAGAACAATTTCATGCACAAATTTATTGAAAACAAAACAATGATTAGATGTAACTTTACCTATTGTTTGAATTCTGTTGTTTAAATTTTTAGATTTCACCAGAAAAACTGTACAAACTTGTAAGAAATCATCACAGATCCTAAATTCTTCGCATAATGTGCCAGGAATGTACTTCAATTAAATCTATTTTTTTAATTAGATCATATATCTAATTGCATCTAAGCGAAAGGGATTACATGCGTAAAAAGAAGTCGAAGAAATTGTTTCTATTGAACCAGTCAACAACATTTTCAAGAAATAGCTTTAAGCTTTAGAAATGCATGATAAGTCAAACCATTATATCACAAGATCGCAAGTTTATAACAAGAATCCGAAACGTGGCCAAAACTTTTGCTTCAGAAGTACAACCTTCACATCCATAAAAAAAAATCAAGCCGACTGAAAGTAGTACAAAGTAGTACCAAGACGTTAACTCATCTTTTTAAGACGATAATGCTATTAAATCATTTATCTGGCCCTTGATTAAGGTTCATGAGTTCACGAGTTTCAAAAGGTAAAACTCAAGATAAAGTATTTTGAAGGTTAATTAATAAAGCACTAAAAAACTATTTTGGAGGTACTAGAACGACTGGAGAAGATATAAAAGGCTTTATGAATGCAGGATAATACCTGTGGAAATCCAGAGACTAGAATTAACAAGCTACTAAAGTAAGACTCAGAAGATCTAGAAAATCAAATTTTAGAATTATAATTAATTTAGAATTTTATTCAACTGATGCCACTAAATTTTTCATTTTTCCTACAAAAGAGAATTTTTTTAAGTTGCTCCTACGAACAAGTACTTGTTTGTACTAGCAGAATCTAATAAGATACAAAAAGCTTTAGATGATAAAACTACTTCTTTCATGTCCTAGAGAACTTTCAACGTACTGAAGGAAAACCTAGAAGATTTAAAACGTGAGAAAACTCCTTTCGCATTCAATAATTTTGAACCAAATTTGACAATGTAATTGTTTGGATTTAAATTCGATAAAGGTCAGTGCAGACATACCTAATGTCACCTAATCTGGATTTAGCTTTATGATTACCTAGAGATTATCTTTAAGATGAAGTACTTTCAAAGTTCTAGAACGAAGAGAAAAGGTACAAAGAGTTCTTAAATGCGGGATCATCCCTTTCATTTTAGATGTAGCAAACAGTACTCTGGGTACTTTTAGCAAAATCTACAAGATTTAGAAACGAAAGAAGATCTTCCTAGGAGAAGACCTTATTTGTACAGAATCTAACAAGATACAAAAAATCTTTAGAAGATAAAACTACTTCTATCATGTCATAGAGAACAAAAATGGAGCAAAATCTAAAAGTTTTAAAAGGTGAGAAAGTTCCTTTAGTATCCAATAATTTTGAACCAAATTTGACAATGTAATTATTTCGATCAAATCCAAATAATAATTCGATAGTGCAGACATAATGTCACCTAATCTTGATTAAGTTTTATAATCAATTAGAGATTATCTTTAAGATCGAGTACTTTCAAAATTCTAGAAAGAAGAGAAAAGACACAAAGATCTTTTAAATGCGATTTAGATGTAAAATATAGTAACCAAAACCTTCAAGCTAACAGAGAAAAACCTACAAGAATGAGAAGCGAAACAAATTTTTAGTGAACAAATTTTGCTGATATAATTTATTTGCATATTCAAATGAGATCATTGGACTACGAATTTGTTATATTACCGCAAAAGAGAGAAGTACCTAATGAGAGCACACAGAAAAAATAACTTTCAATATTTTAGCAGAAACGGACAAAATACAAAAAGTTTTAGAAAGTGGAATTACTCATTTAGTATCCAAGAGTTGATATTCAAGAAGGAGAACTATGAAAGTACTGGAGCAAGACCTAGAGAATCTAAAAGGCTGTATGTAAAAGTCTTTTAATATCTAATCGGAATGAATAAATTTTAGCACAATAAGTATTTCAACTTCTATTCTATCCTAATTCTTAACAAGAGCTTTGATTAAGATTTTTGATTAACTTAAATTACATTTAAGAGTAAGTACTATTAAGGTGCTATATAGCAGGAAAGTTGCAATAAGCAATAAGGTATTAAACAATGATCTAGAAGATCTAGAAAACAGAACAACTCTTTAAGTACCCATCTATAGGAATCAATTTTAATACTATAATAATTTAGAATTATATTTGACAGAGATCAGTCCAGCAAAGAAAGTCTTCATCTAGGCCTTGATTATGGTTTACGAGTATCAAGAGATAACATCCAAAATCAAGTTCTTTCGAATACTAGATATAAAAAGCTTAGAAAAGGCACAAAGAACTTTCAAGATTTCTTCCATTAGTACCCACTCTGTATGAAAATACTGGATTGATGAGGCTGTTACTTGTTGAAACTCCATATCACTTAATAAAATTATAACACAGTATATGGTTTCAAAAATGTTTTTATTATTCTCCAAAAATGTTTCACCACACAGTGGCATTTTATTCAATAGTTTACTCAAGCATTTTAAAGGTGTTAAGATTACTGGAAAACACTTTTTTCCAACGATACTGGAAGACACAAAAAAATTCAAAGTGCGACACATTTTTTAGTAATGTAGAGTATCTAAGAACAAGTACTTTCAAGGTACCATAGCAAGATCTAGATGCTCTAAAAGGCAAGACACATCTTTTAGTACCGTAACAATTGTAACAATTATTTGGAATTTTATTCAGTTTAGGCATGGTACAACGGATTTTTACATCCTGATTGGAATTTGATTAGCTTCTACAGTTTCTAGTTTATTTTTGCTAGTGCTTTGAAAGCACGTATTCCTTGATATTCTTTCACCAACTAAAATTGCACCGCTTTGTAAATCTTTTAGTATTTTGCTACGACCTCCTTCAACCTTGAAAATATTTTTCTCTAGGCGCCATTTTTAATTACAAATAAATCTTACTTTCTCCAATAGTATCCAAAATCAAGAGTTTTTGCAGTACTAACAAGACCTCGGAGAGCAGGGGTAATTCCTTGACCCCCACTAAGAAATCACATTTTCTTTCTTAGTACCTAGAAATAGTATCAAGAAACAAGTACTTTGAAGGTCCTAACAAAACCGGACAATATACAAAAAACAAACTAGATGGCAGAACTAACCCGTAACTGTCCTTAAGACGACAGCCAAGAACTTCAACTTTAAATGTGAATAACCTAGAAGCTCTAAAAGACGAGAAAATTCCAATCTGAATGAACCAATTTTGACTATTTATTTCTTTTTGTAATTTTTCAAGTTGTTAGTACTCTCAAGATACTAGCAAAACAAAACAAGTGAATACTTTCAAGAATTTTTTCAAGGTATTACACTATGACACAATATCTAAGTCATTCTGTAATAGCTTGGAAATTAATGTTTTTCGATATATTAATAATATGTTTTGCTAGCATCTTAAAAGTACTTGTTCTTCGATGTTCTTTTTATGAAAGAAATTGCACCGCTTTGTAAATATTTTAGTTTTTTTGCTGTTTTCCTTCGACCTTAAAAATATTTTTCGCTAAGCGACATTTCTAAGTACAGATATATCGTACTTTCTTTTGTAGTGTCCAAAATCAAGAATTATTAGGGTACTAATACGATTTCAGAGAGCAAGAACAATTCCTTAGGTGTTTTTAATTTGAAGAAATCAAATATTTTCTTTCTTAGTACCTTAGTTAGATAAGGAAGAATCGAAGGTAAACGTGGCCCGGGTGCAAGAAGAACTTCCTGGTTGAAAAACTTAAGAAAATGGTACGAGAAAACTACAATACAATTGTTCCGAGCAGCGGCCAAAAAGACTATTATTCTCAACATGGTAGCCAACATGATGTTAACCAAAGGCCATGGTACCCTAAGAAACAGTACTTAGACATAGAGTCAAAAGACAAGTACTTTCAAGAAGCTGGAAAAACAAATGAATACTTTCAAGAACATTTATTTTCTAGGTTTTACAATGACACTGTTTCAAGGTTGTAATAGCTTAAAAATTAATGTACTTGGATATCTTGACATGTTTTGCTAGAATCTTACAAGTACTTGTGCTTTAATATTCGTTCTATGAAAGTAATTGCACCGCTTTGTAAAAAAAAATTCTGTTTTCTTTCGATTGAAAATAATATTTCTCTCTAAACGAAATCATATTTCCTTTCTTAGTACCTGGAAATAGAACCAAGAAACAAGTACTTTCGAGGTAGTAGCTAAACAAGTGAAGACTTTCAAGAGCATTAATTTTCAAAGTATTAAACCATGACATAGAAACTCTAAAAGCAGGTTAAATTTTAATCACTATAAACTGTTAGTTTATAAAATGGCGTTTGTTACACCTTGAAATGGCTCTTAAGATCAAGTAGTTTAAAGGTACTAACAAAACCGAGCCAGATATATAAAACTATATGACAGAACTAATCCATTATTGTCCTTAAGACTACATCCAAGAACTTCTTCAAATTTTCAGAATTAGATCTTGAAATGGCGCTCAGGATAAAGTACTTTGAAGGTACTAACAAAGCCGAGCACGATAGAAAAAAGGCATCTCTGCGGCCAAATTTTTCTGTTTGTTTATAAAATGGAGTTTGTTAGACCTTAAATAGCACTCGGGATCAAGTACTTTAAAAGTACTAAAAAACTGAGCAAGATATAAAAAAACTTGGTGAAAGAATTAATCCTTTACTGTTCTAATATGACATTAAAAAACTTCAACTTTAAATGACCTAGACGTTCTAAAAGACGAGAAAATTCCAATCTGTATGATGTTATTGGATTGTTTCAATTGATGTCAGTTTTGGCATGATTTTACCAAATTTTTCATTTGAGTACTTAGTACCTAGAGATGACAAATAGGAATAACTACTTTAAAGTTACCTAAATATGACAAGAACATTAATTTTCAAGGTACTACAGCAAGACTTTAAATGAGCATGACCTAGAAATTAAACTGGAAAATTTTTAATTAGTATGAACCAATGTTGGCACATTTATTTGTATTTGTAATTTTTCAGTTTGTTAGTACCTACAAATGTCATCCAGGAACAAATACTTTGAAGGTACAAACAAAACCGGACAAGATACTAAAAAGAACTAGATGGCAGAACGAATCCATTACTACCATTGAAACGACATTCAAGAACTTGACCTAGAAGCTCTAAAAGGCGAGAAAATTCCAATCCGTGTGATACTTTTCTGTCGCTATAATTATTTTGAGTTGCATTGAGTTTTGGCATGTTATTATGAAATTTTTCAATTGATCCGTTAAAAACAGATTTTTTAGTACCTAGAGATGATATCCAAAAATAACTACTTTAAAGTCACCTAAATATGATATCCAAGAACATTTACTTTTAAGGTACTACAGCACGATTGTCAAAGTTGGAAAAATTTTAATTGCTATGAACCGACTTTGGTACTATTTGGGATTTGTAATTTTTCAGTTATCAAAAAAACGGCGTTTGTCAGTACCTAGAAATAGCACCAAGGAACAATTACTTTGAAGGTACCAACAAAATCGGACAATATACAAAAAACAAACTAGATGGCAGAACTAACCCGTTACTGTCCTTAAGACGACATCCAAGAACTTCAACTTTAAATGTGCATAATCTAGAAATTCTAAACGACGTGAAAATTCCAATCTGTATGAATCAATTTTGACCATTTATTTGTTTTTGTAATTTTTCAAGTTGTTAGTACCTAAAAATGTCACCCAGAAACAAGTACCAAGAAGGTACTGACAAAACCAGACAAAATACTTAAACATGTCACCCAGAAACAAGTACTTTGAAGGTACTAAAAATCTATTACTGTCCTTAAAGCGACATCCAAGAAAATCTTCAATTTTAAATGTGCATAAGCTAAAAGCCCTAAAAGACGAAACAATTTCAATCTGTATTAACTAATTATTTGTTTTTGTAATTT
Source organism: Ontholestes murinus (assembly GCA_963969525.1). Taxonomy (NCBI): domain Eukaryota; kingdom Metazoa; phylum Arthropoda; class Insecta; order Coleoptera; family Staphylinidae; genus Ontholestes; species Ontholestes murinus. The sequence continues at coordinate 10,718,061 of OZ018396.1, forward strand.
TTCAGTTTGTTAGTACCTAGAAATGTCACGCGAGAGCAAGTACTTTGAAGGTACTAACAAAACCGGACAAAATACTTAAATATGTCGACAAAGAACAAATGCTTTAAAGGTACTAACAATCTATTACTCTCCTTAAGACGACAACTTTAAATGTGCATGTCTGGAAACTCTAAAAGACGGGACAATTCTAATCTGTATGCTATATTTCTGTCACTATAATTATTTGGAATTGCATTCAAATGAGATCAATTTAGACATGGTACTACCGAATGTTTAGACTAAATGACAGAAATAATCCGTTACTGTCCTTAAGACCACATCCAACAACTTCAAGCTTTAAATGTGCATGACCTAGAAGCTCTAGAATAAGAGAAATTTCCGATCCGTATGAACCAATTTTGACTATTTTTTTGATTTTGTAATTTGTTACCTAGAAATGTCACCCAGGAACAAGTACTTTGAAGGTACTAACAAAACCGAAGAAAATACAAAATACTTAGAAATGTCATCCAGGAACAAGTACTTTGAAGGTACTAACAATCTATTACTGTCCTTAAGACGACATCCAAGAACTTTTTCAACTTTAAATGTGCCCCAGAAACTCTAACAGATGGAAAAATTCTAATCTGGACTATACATTTCTCTCACTATAATTATTTGGAGTTGCATTCAAATCAGGTCAATTTAGACATGGTACTACCGAATTTTTTATTCGATCCTTTAAAACAGATTTTTTATTTGTAAAAACACATTCAAGTTACTAGCAAAACAGGTCAAGATTGTATTCAAGAATAGGAACATTCTAGGAACTAGAGTACGACCTAACAACTTAAAAAACGGCGGAAATTCCAATCGTTATGAACAAATTTTTACAATTGTATTCGATTAATGTCAACATATGCCTAACTGATATCACCGAATTTTTTACTTGAAAAAAAAAACAAAACAGGTTGTATTAGTACCTAAAAATAGGACTCTCGTATGAGTACCTTCAAAACCGATTTTTTATTTGTAAAAATACATTCAAGTTACTGGCAAAACAAGTCAAGATTGTATTCAAGAATACGAACATTCTAGGTACTAGAGTACGACCTAGCAACTTAAAAAACGGCGTGAATTCCAATCGTTATGAACAAATTTTTACAATTGTATTCGATTAATGTCAACATATGCCTAACTGATATCACCTAATTTTTTACTTGGAAAAAAACAAAGCAGGTTGTATTAGTACCTAAAAATAGCACTCTCGTATGACTACCTTCAAAACCGGACAAGATACACAAAAAATTGGTGTAAGGACTATTTCTCTAGTGACTGGATAGTATTCAAGACCACTTGATTTGATCCGTAAAATAGGTTGTATTAGTACCTAGAAATAGCACTCTCGAATGAGTACCTTTAAATCCAAGCAAGATAAATAAAAAATTAGATGTAATGACTATTCCTCTAGTGTCTAGATGGTACTAAAAACCTCATTTGATTCGTAAAATAGATTGTATTAGCAACTAGAAGTAGTACTCTCGAATTAATACCTTTAAAACCACGCATAATACACAAAAAAAATAAATGTAAGGACCATTCCTCAGGTATCTATATGGTATTCAAGACCACAAACTTTAAACTCATATGATCTAGAAACATTAGAAGACAGGAACATTCCAATTCATATATACAAATTTTGGCACTAGAATAATTTACAATCTTTTTCGATTCTAAACATGACTGATGCTACTGCACTTTTCATTTGATCCGAAAAATATTGTTTATTAGTACCTATAGATGTCATCATGGTACTGGTAGTACTAACAAAAGATACAAAAAAGTCAGTAGAACTGTTGGTTTATTCACCTATCCAAGAACATGAACTTTCAATTGAGGCTCCTGTCATCCAATTTTTCATTTGTCCTTTTAAAAATTAAAATTTGAGAGTTCTTAGGGACGGCATCTAAAATCAAGTACTTTCAAGGTAGAAGATAGAAATTTTAGAAGGCTAAACTATAAATGGCATCTAACACAACAACAAGCACTTTTAAAGTACTTAGGAAAAGTAGAATTTCTACAAGCAAGGAAAATTCATAAAAAATCAATTTTGGCACTAATAATATTTGGAATTATTTTCGATTGTCTTCAGTGGGGGTATGTCTTCACCAATTTTTTTTGGTCTGACTCATACTATAAGGTTTATTAGTACCTAAGGATTGTACAAAACAAAACAATTCAAGATGCTAACAAAACTGGACAAGAAATAAGATTTTGAAGACAATGCAATATCTTTTATAGTATCCAAAATCAAAAGTTTTTAGGTTGGTAGTAGCTTAGTACTTGATAACAGTTTTTGGGTTCTTCGAGGTTTTGTTAATATCCTAAAAACTTTTTTTTTACTTAAGTTATATTAGTCTTAATAATTAAATCCAGGTGACTAGAACACTTACTTCAGGTTCGGTTTGGCCTTGTTAATCGGTACCTCGCAGACCGGACAGTGGCTGTTCTCCTGCAGGTACTTAATGATGCAGCTTCGACAGACTGAAACATAAAAAAAACAATGTAATTAATAAAGGCCTTGTTTGTGTTTATAACAAAGATGGCATTAAAACGACAAAATGTATAACTTTGAAAATGAAAAATCTTTGGAGGTAGTACTTCTAGATAAAAATAAAATTTAATTCATTCGTCCCTAGAGCATTAATCTTAATATAATAAAATGTTTAAAATCAACGTAAACATAATGTAATTAATTAATAATGTTTACAGTAAATTCGCAGCATCTAAGATATGGTACTATTTTGGTACTTAATTTTGATAAGGATCTATTCTAAGCGTGTTATGCCTATAAGGATCTTGTTAGCTTAATAAAGCTGCTTGAAGAGGACATGAAGATATTGAAAGTAATTACAACTTGACTTTCGATCAACTCAGTCAAACTTTATATGATGTCTCACTTTAGAATAATCTAGTATTGAATGAAGGCAATGACATCGACAATATGGTTTATGAAAAGCCTATACTTCATGTCCAAAATATTCCATTTTCAGCATGTAGACTGAACTTAACTGTTTCGAATTAGCAATAGTACTTTCTCCGACTAGTTTCGACAGTTGGTCATTCTCAAGGAGATATGTAGCAGCAGTACTTTTATAAATTCCATTCTCCATTATCTTCATCCTTGTTTGAAGAGAAGAAGAGAATGGTTGCGACCGTTACTACTTGGCAATCCCTATTTACAGTGAATTGAAAAATTTAACAAAGGTGGAAAATGGAAAATCACTGAAAGCTAGTTAAAATTGTGACGTCATCACAAAAAGTTAAACGTTAAAGTCAGCTCGTTATTAATTTCAGAATCAACTGTGCCAAAATTATTTCCATTTTTAATACTTAACATTTCACAACGCCGCGGGATTACTTTAATAAAGGTAATGTTCGACACTCGGTCCGCTGAAAGGGGCGCTAATGCCCTTCCTACCTGTCGCAGGTACGTCACGTCAATTTTTCATGCCTCATCGTCTAATGGACCCGTTTAAAAATTTACGAGCGGAGAAGGGACCCGCGACCCTTCCGTACAGAATAAAGAAGGGGTTGCCGCTGAAAATCTTTCTATCACGAGATCAAATGAAATGCTGATTTTCTTAAAGTAGGAGAAAATCGATTAACTGAAATGAACTTTATCCATTTGCATACAATTTTCAAGTAGTATACGATAAATACAATTAGATCAATGTTTATGAGCGACATTTAAGTGTACAGAATGTTTAGTTATACTCCAATTCGCTTCACAACAAAGTTTGCGGTTTTTATGTTCCTCGTATTTAGGTCGCAAAATTATATCACTAGGCTGTAAATAGTGTAATTATTAGTTGTTTTTGGTGCTAGGCTCTAGAGTTTAAACCTGCTCGAGTCCTAAGTATTGTATTTGTATTTTATTCTTTGGACTCCTTTCTTAAAAGTACATATAAAAACAAATAAATTGAACAAAAAACATACATAAAAATTTTGGCGAAAGAAGCAAGGGTGGAGTTCATATTTCAATACGTTCTTCCACTCAAACCCTTTTTGCACCGTCATGTTATGAAGCTGGTATCATCTTCTACATCTATTACCATTTATATTTTTCTTCATATTGGCTTATTTGTTCTCTTCATTGAAGGAATTTATTAGGAGTTAATGTCAACATGACAACTATATGACATTGGGATTTGACCTTGTAAGTTCTGGAATCTCTAGTCTTCTAGAAAATCATCTTCATTTATAATCGTATTCATTGATTTACACCATATCGATGCAACCCATTGATTCTCTAGTAGAATAATATAAATACTATAGGGTAAAACATTGTATTCTAACTATGGAAGTAAAGGAACTTCCCAATTAGTAGGGTAGGTAGTACCCAACGCGATACCTTTAATGATATCAATAAAGAAAGCATATTCTACAGGAATGACTGTTGTTTCATGAATACATAAGTTTTAAAAAATGTTTATTTTTACTTTGTACACATGCTGGGAATACAACAGGTGTGGAAAACTGTTTAAACCCTTCCGTTTCAATTTCGGAACAGCGATTCTGTAATTACTTACCAGTCAGCCCTGGAGGGCCCGGAATAATAAACTGAGTCTGTGATAGAGGAGGTGAGGGGGGAGGAGAGAGCCGTAATTTAAACGAGGCGGCCCTCGCGAGGCGATTAAATCTCGGAGTTAATGATGATACATATTTTTTTCATTTTGAAAAAGCTTGCGCTCATTAATTTCAATTCGTGTTTCTTCGGGTGAATTAAGCGGCAGAGAAGAAGTCCTCTCATTTTTTTTTTCTTTTCGCCATTCCGGCGCGAAAGTAATGCTGTCTTCTATTGTTTGTTGCGCTGTAAACTTTCTTATTATACTGATTTCTAATTGTGTTACCCAACTGAGAACCGCGGAGGCAGTCATTCGGACGATGCCGTGTTCGCGTGCAACAACAACAACGCAGTCGCGATAAAATATTAATTACTATTTATTAATAACAAACAAAAACATTATATGCATAATTTATACAATTATTACTGTGAGTATAGCAAAAAAAATGTGCATTGTATTTTAATCACAAACCTATTTGCCTTCAACTTCAACAACTGTCACTTATAATATTTGAGAGTTGAATTTAGGACAAAATTTTAAATAGTACCCACCCCCTCAATTTGATGTATATTCCTTTTGTCCTTCTATAAATATATATCTCGGAGATTTTCATCGCATTCCCCCTAAACCTAAATATTTCATGCATCACGTGTGTAAGTATATACATACATTACGTGTCAAATCCGGCTCGAAATCCCTCCGTTTTGCGCCGCCCCTCACCCCGGCGGTCTGTAGAGGATAGCAACCTGCGCGGCACCAGATGAAGTCCCCAATTTTATGGCGTCAGTAAATGTGGGAGCGTTTCTGTTATAGCCGATCGTGGATCGTTCGTGCGCAATTTTTCATCTTGTACGCAATGATCCCGATGAAGAGCCGATGAAGGGACGGAATGGATATAAAGGGAGAAAAGGCAATTTTTCCTCTTTTCCGGATAAGGGAAAGCCGGCGAGGCACGTGGGAGTAGGTCTTAGATATTGGATGGTGATAAGGTGCTTTCACGCTTTACATAAAACACTACCGTAGCGCATTATTAATAATTGGTAATGTTAAAACCATCAAGTGGGCGCGGCCTACATAGCACAGTAGGCGTGGCCCATCTACCAAAACAAAACGTGCCAAATATTCAAACTCATCATTATAATCACATATGTGTATGTTTGTGTGTGTGTTCAGCACCGTAGTCGTTCCGGTCGCCGTCCGTCCATAAATCAAAATGTGCCCCCGGGGGCGGTCGGGGCCAACAGCTCGCATCCTCTCTGTCTTCCTCCTTTTCGTCCACACATACATCCTGTGTGTGTGTTAGTGTGCTTTGCCCAGCGCGACCAACTAATTGCGGCATCAATCCGGCCAGCACATTAACGTCGACGTTATTGATTCGATTAGCAGATGTAACGGCGGAGGAGATGGAGAGGAAAAAAATGAAAAAGAGTGAAAACCGCACGCCGTCCTTTGTTTCCGCACTGCTCTTTCGCAGCAGTGGTCGTCCGTTCACGACTCGCTTTTTTTTTTCCTTACCCGGATCGCGTACTCGTACTCTCGTCGTCGTCGTCGGCACGTTTGCCATGTGACGCTTCGGTAACAGAACCTGTTCTCGCCACTCTTCCTATCCGGCTCCGCAGTTTACTTCCACTCTATGCGGTGTCGCGTTACACAAACACGTCCACAATAGAAGAGACGAGAAAAAAAAAACACCAGTCGACTCTTAACTGGATTTCAACAGTAATTCCAGAAACTGAAGAGAGTCTTAGTATTTTCACCTACAACTAAACTAAAAACTGGCATGAAAAAAGTTAAGTGATTCCTTTATGTAAAAAATCGAAAATGCACCACGAAGTGAACGCTTCCAAAATTCTAAAAACCCTTAAACTATAAATTATTCCTTCCGCTAGTTTTTTATTCACTTGATTCGAATTACCCGAGAACGCTCCGTGGCATTGTTTCGCTTTCCAAGTAAACGCGGTAAATTTCCCCAACATGCACCGCTTAACTTTATTTTAGTCAGACTCCAGACATAGAGTGCTCCGGTAATGAAGTTATCCCTCTCAACCCCCGGCACAGATTCACGGGTTTGTGAAAATACACGAAGGCAGAAATTTCTAGACATATTTTTCTGAACAAATAATACAGGAAAATTTAATTACGCAGTACAGAAAGGATATGAAATTTCCTTATTAGAACAAGAGTCAAAAAGTGAGGAATTAAGAAACTTCAATAAACTGATTGTGTTGAAGTTTAAATTGTGATTCTATAAAATCCAATTGAAAAAGTCTTAGCCTAAAACTGATTGTATACAAGTTTAAATTTAGATTCTAGAAAATCCAACGATAAAAGTTTTTGCCCGATACGGACTATAAGAAGATGAGATGGCCAACTGATGCTGGAATCTAGTAAAGGGGAGAATACATCGTGATTGATCAAAAAACGCAGCTGTTATGGTCTTCAGCAGAAAGTTTAATAAAAAACGGTCGATGAGATCAAGAAGATGATAAGGAGTATAAAGGATCAATCTAGGTAAGAACATATCAAGGTCATTGGTGTTTATAAGACAGAATGGGCGAAGTTGCTATTTTCGGTGAGTAAAAGAAAATCAAGAGATTTCACTTTGTTCAAGAATTCAACAAAATTCGTCCAAAAGTATTAAGACACGACGAGGGAAGTTGCTATTTTAGGTAAGTAGAAGAGAATCAAAGGGTTTCACAGTGTTCAAAAATTTGCCCAAAAGTATTTATCGCCTTCTATCAGTAGAAATTACATCATTCTTTCAAACAAGAGTAGGATGAAGTAAAGTTTTAAAAGATAAACTGAAAAAAATTAAGAATGAAAGTATTTTTAGGAATGAAAAAAGTGGTCTAGAAATGTCCATGCTAACTTATGAACTACATAACCAGTGTTAGAAGAAAAAGACAACATAGACATGAAGAGAACCATTAGAATTAGGTATATAAGACAAAGAAACGAAGAGGACATTCTTCCACAGACAGCTGCTTAAAAAATGCTTAATACTATTTGGTTAAAAGTGGGCAAACATTGTTTTTGGAAACATTAAAACTTGCATAACTCTAAAAGGGGAAGAGAGAAGTCTGTACACGCTTTGGAAAAGGAAAATTAATGAATGAAGAAAACTATTGGGATTAGGTATGAGACAAACATTTTCCAACAAATCTCTCTTATAATTGTTTGGAGAATCATTGGAAGTTTTTGGCAATTTTTCTTCCTAATCACATTTTTTTAAACGATAAACAATTTTCAGGTATCTTCTATTTAAAATTCCAACAATTTTCTTCAAAGTTTTTTAAAACTTTTCCCCTAGATTTTGTGAACTTTTAAATTTTTAATTCCAAGAATTTTCTTTAAAGTTTTTAGAACGTTTCCCCTGGATAGTTAAAAACAGAAGAAAGGATAACTTTCCACGGACTTGTGCCTGAAGAGGAATAGTCAAAATTGGGCATATGGGCAAGTTTTTAGAAATCTCTCTTTCAAATTTTCAATTTTTTTTAAGGGTAAACGATTTTCCAGCAACTTCCATTTCAAATTCCCACAATTTTCTCCAAACTTTTTTAGAACTTTTCCCCTAGATTTTGTAAACTTTCCGTATTTTTTCAAGGGTAAACGATTTTCCAGAAACTTCTATTTAAAATTCCAAAAATTTTCTTCAAAGCTTTTAGAACTTTTCTTCTGAGTTTTATAAAATTTTCGGAATGTTTTCTTCCAATTTGAGAAAAAAATATATCATTAATTTGCTTTATCTTGGAATTTTCCAGATAGGTAAAAACAGAAGAAATGACAATCTTCCACGGACTTGTGCCTGAAGAGGAATAAGATGGCTTGGTCAAAATTGGGCAAATAGGCAAGTTTTTGGCAATCTCTCTTACAAATTTTCAAAGGTTTCTTCAAAGTTTTTTAGAAATTTTCCCCTAGATAGTTAGAAAAGACAATCTTCCATGGACTTGTGCCTGAAGAGGTCTTGTTTAAAATTGGGCAAATGGACAAGACAAGATTTTGGCAATCACTCTTCCAAATTTTCCAATTAGTTTTCAAGGGTAAACGATTTTCCAGCAACTTCTATTTAAAATTCGAAAAATTTCTTTAAAGTTTTTAGAACGTTTCCCCTAGATAGGTAAAAACAAAAGGAAGGACAATCTTCCATGGACTTGTGCCCGAAGAGGAATAAGATGGCTTAGTCAAAATTGGGCATATGGGCAAGTTTCTAGAAATCTCTCTTTCAAATTTTCAAATTTTATTTCAAATTCCAACAATTTTCTTCAAATTTTTTAGACTTTTTCCCCTAGATTTTGTAAACTTTCCGGATATTTTTAAGGGTAAACGATTTTCCAGCAAATTCTATTTAAAATTCCAAAAATTTTCTTTAAAGCTTTTAGAGAACCTTTCCTCTACATTTTGGAAACCTTCCAGAAATTTTAATTCCAATTCCAGAAAAAAGAAAAATCCCCATTAATTTGCTTTATCAACATTTTTTTTTGCAAGGGTAAACACGTTTCCAGTCAATTTCAAGAGTTTTCTTCAAAGTTTTTAGAACTTTTCCCCTAGATAGGTAACAATAGAAGAAAGGATAATCTTCCATGGACTTTTGCCTGAAGAAGTCTTGGTCAAAATTGGGCAAATGGGCAAGTTTTTGGCAATCACTCTTCAAATTTTCCAATTCCTTTTTTCAAGGGTAAACGATTTTCCAGCAAGTTCTATTTGAAATTCCAAAAATTTCCTTCAAGGTTTTTAGAACTTTTCCCCTAAAAACAGAAGAAACAAACAAATCTTTCTCGGACTTATGCCTGAAGGGGAATAAGATAGCTTGATCGAAATTGGACAAATGGGCAGTTTCTCTTCCAAATTTTCCATTTTTTTTTCAAGAGTTATGGATTTTCCATAAAATTTTATTTAAAATTGCAAGAATTTTCATCAAAGCTTTTAGAACTTTTTCTCTGTAAACCTTTAGGAAATTTTTCTTCCAATTGAGAAAAAAAATTTTCATTCATTTGCGCTTTAGAATTTTCCAGTTTTATCTTCCCAATTGCGAGATTTCTCATCGATTGATAAAGAATTGTCCTGAAATTATAAAAATTTTCCAACAAACCTCTCTTAAATGTTTCTTCCAAATGAGAAAAAAATTAAATTATTCATTTGCTTTATTCTGGAATTTTGCAGTTTTATCTTCCCAATTGCGAAAATTTTCGTTGATAGATAAAGAACTTTGCAGCAATTTCCATTCCAAATTCTAATCTTTTTTTTTCGAAGTGATTTTTCATCTTAATTTCAAAAATTCTTAGTTAAAACTGGCGTAATATTCTTTTTGGAAACATTAAAACTTGCATAATTCTAAAAGGGAAAGAGAGAAGTGGACACGCTTTGAAAGGAACATTAATGAAAATGACAACATCCACCTGAAATGAACTATTGGGATTAGGTAAGAGACAAAAAAATTCCAACAATATACAATATTTTGGAGATTTCTCCACCATTATTATTACTTCATCTTGTTTGTAGTTTTAAGCAATTTCTCTTCCAAATTACAATTTTTTTTCAAGGGTAAACGCTTTTTCAGCAACCACTATTTAAAATTCCAAGAATTTCCTTCAAAATTTTTAGAACTTTTCCCCTAGATAGGTAAAAACAGAAAAAAGGACAAGCTTCCATTGACTTGCCCCTGAAGAGGTCTTGGTCAAAATTGGGCAAATGGGAAAGTTTTTAGCAATCTCTCTTCCAAATTTTCCAATTTTTTTTTCAAGGATAAACGATTTTCCAGCAACTTCTACATAAAATTCCAATCATTTTCTTCAAAGCTTCTAGAACTTTTCCTCTAGAATTTGTAAACTTCCCGAAAAATTTTCTTCCAATTGAGAAAACAAATACATTATTAACTTGCTTTATCTTGGAATTTTCCAGATAGATAAAAACAGAAGAAAAGACAATCTTCCACGGATTTGTACCTGAAAAAGAATAAGTTGGCTTGGTCAAAATTAGTCAAATGGACAAGTTTCAGGCAATTCTCTTCCAAATTTTCCATTTTTTGTTTTGTTTCAAGGGTAAACGATTTTCCAGCAGCTTCTATTTGAAATTACAAGAATTTTCTTCAAAGCTATTAGAACGTTTCCTCTAGATTTTCTAAACCTTCCGGAATTTTTACTCCCAATTGAGAAAAAAAATAAATAATTAAATCATTAATTTGCTTTATTTTGGAATTTTCCAGTTTTATCTTCCCAATTGCAAGAATTCTTTTCTCTTCCAGCAATTTCCATTCTAAATTCGAATAATTTTCTTCGAAGTAATTTTTCATCTTAATTTCAAAAATTCTTGGTTAAAACTAGCGAAATATTCTTTTTGGAAACATTAAAACTTGCATAATTCTAAAGGGGAAAGAGAGAAGTGGACACGCTTTGAAAGAAACATTAATGAAAATGACAACATCCACCTGAAGAAAACTATTGGGATTAGGTATGAGACAAAAAATTTCCAGCAAATCTCTCCTTTTGAAGAATTCTCTGCCATTATTATTACTTCATCTTGTTGGTAATTTTGAGCAATTTCTCTTCCAAATTAGATTTTTTTCAAGGTTAATCGCTTTTCCAGTAACTTCTATTTAAAATTCCAAGAATTTCCTTCAAAATTTTTAGAACTTTTCCCCTAGATAGGTAAAAACAGAAGAAAGGACAATCTTCCATGGACTTGTGCCTGAAGAGGAATAAATTGGCTTGGCCAAAATTGGTCAAATGGGCAAGTTTTTGGAAATTTCTCATCCAAATTTTCCAAATCCTTCTTTCAAGAGTAAGCGATTTTTCAGCAACTTGCATTTAAAATTCCAACAATTTTCTCTAAAATTTCCCCTAGATTTTCTAAACTTTCCAGATTTTTTAAGGTCCAACGATTTTCCAGCAACTTCTGTTTATAATTCCAAAAAATTTCTTTAAAGTTTTTAGGACTTTCACCTAGATAGTTAAAAACAGAAGGAATGACAATCTTCCACGGACTTATGCCTGAAGAGGAATAAAATGGCTTGGTCAAAATAATTTTACAATTGTGCGAGTTTTTGGCAATTTCTCTTCAAAACTTTCCAATTTGTTTTTTCAAGGGTAAACGATTTTCCAGCACCTTCTATTCAAAATTCAAATAATTTTCTTCAAAGCTTTTAGAACTTTTGCTCTAGATTTTGTAAACCTTTCGGAAAATTCATTCTTTCAATTGAGAAAAAAATTACATTAATTTACTTTATCTTGGAATTCTCCAGATAGGTAAAAAACAGAAGAAAGAACAACCTTCCATGGACTTGTGCCTGAAGAGGTCTTGGTCAAAATTGGGCAAATGAGGAAGCTTCTGGCCATTTCTCTTCTAAATTTTCCAATTATGTTTTTCAAGGGTAAACGGTTTTCCAGCAAATTCTATTTAAAATTGCAAGAATTTTCTTCAAAGCTTTTAGAAATTTTGTAAACTTACCGGATTTTTTCTTCCAATTGAGAAAAAAAATCTTCCAATTTTTCAATTGAAAAAAAATACATCATTAGTTTCATTTATCTTGGAATTTTCCAGATAAGTAAAAACAGAAGAAAGGACAATCTTCCACGGACTTATGCCTGAAGAGAAATAAGATGGCTTGATCAAAATTGGGAAAATGGGCGAATTTTTGGCAATTTCTCTTCCAAATTTTTTCCAAGGGTTGCCGACTTTCGAGCAACATCCATTTAAAATTGCAAAAATTTTCTTTAAATTGTTTAGACATTTCCCCAAGATTTTGCAAACTTTTCTGATTTTTTAAAGCTAAACGATTTTCCAGTAATTTCTATTTAAAATTCCTTTAGATTTTGTAAACCTTCCGGAATGTTTTCTTCCAATTCCAGAAAAAAAAATTACACCATTAATTTGCTTTATCAACAATTTTTTTAAGGGTAAAACGCTTTTCCAGTAACCTCTATTTAAAATTTCAAACAATTTCCCAGCAATTTCCATTCCAAATCCAAATAATTTCCTTCGAAATAACTTTTCCTCTTAAATTTAAAAATTCTTTTTCCTTTCCAAGTTTTTCACCATTTTCAGCTTTATCTTATTGGATTTTTTAAAAATTCATATTATAAATAGCGTACCCTTGACCTAACCCAATAAATTCTATATTAATCCTGACCTACATTAATAAATAATAAATTGACCCTACGTACTCTTGAGTGCCTTGGTTAAAATTATGCAAATGGCCAAGTTTTTGGCAATTTCTCTTCCAAATTTTCCATTTTTTTTTCAAGGGTTAACGATTTTCCAGCAACTTCTATTTAAAACTCCGAGAATTTTCTTCAAAGCTTTTAGTACTTTTTCTCTAGATTTAGTAAATTTTCCGGATTTTTTTCTTCCGATAGAGAAAAAATTAAACAACATTAATTTGCTTTATCTCGGAAATTTCCAGATAGGTAAAAACAGAAGAAATGACAATCTTCCACGGACTTGTGCCTGACGAGGAATAAGACGGCTTGGTCAAAATTAGGCAATGGGCAAGTTTTTAGCAATTTCTTTTCCGAATTGTCCATTTTTTTTTCAAGAGTTAACGATATTTCAGCAACTTCTATTTAAAATTCCAACAATTTTCTACAAAATTTTTAGAACTTTTCTCTTTTCCAGCAACTTCTATTACAATCCAAGAATTTGCTTCAAAGTTTTTAGAACAGAAGAAGGGCAATCTTCCACGGACTTGCGAGGAATAAGATGGCTTGATCAAAATTGGGCAAATGGGCAAGTTTTTGGCAATCTCTCTTACAAGTTTTTCAATTTTAAACGATTTTCCAGCAACTTTTAAATAAAATTCCAAGAATTTTCTTCAAAGTTTTTTGAAATTTTCCTCTAAATTTTGTAAACCTTTTAAGAAAAATGGGTTTCCAGCAAATTCTATTTAAAATTCCAAAAACGTTTAAATCTTTTCCCTAGATAGGTAAAAACAGAAAAATGGACAATCTTTCACCGACTTGTGCCTGAAGAGGAATAATAAGTCTTGGTCAAAATTAATCAAATGGGCACGTTTTTTTGGCAATTTCTCTTCCAAACTTTCCAATTGTTTTTTTTTCCAAGATTTAACAATTTTCCAGCAAGTTCTATTTAAAATCGCAAGAATTTTCCTCAAAGCTTTTAGAAACTTTCCTTTAGATTTTGTAAACCTTCCGGAAACTTTTCTTCCAACTGCCCAAAAAAATACTTTATTAATTTGCTTTATCTAGGAATTTTCCAGTTTTATCTTCCCAATTGCGAGAATTCTCGTCGATAGATAAAGAATTTTTCAGCAATTTCCATTCCAAATTACAATAATTAACTTCGAAATAATTTTTCTTCTTCATTTCAAAAATTCTTCAGCAATTTTTCTTGTTGTTCTTTTTAGAAATTTGTTTTGTAAACGCTTGTTAATGTTTAAAATTGTTAAGTTTAAATTATAGTATTACTTTTTTAAATGTGTTGTCGTCATCTTGACCTACCTTAATGTCTTTTGCATTAGCCTAGCATACTCTTGACCTAACCCAATAAATTCTATATTAATCCTGACATACATTAATAAATAATAACGTACCCTTTACCTACCACAACATAGAGTATATTGACCCAGCGTTACCCTGACCCACCTCAACAAACAGTAGAAGTAGAACATGCTGGTATACAATTTATTGTGGTAGGTCAAGAATATGCTAGATAAAAACAGAATAAATGACAATTTTCCTCGGATATCTACCTGAAGAAGGTCAAAAGTGTGCACATGTTCTTTTAAACGTACGAAATTCTATGATTATAATCAATTTGTAAATTCAAAACGTAAAAAAAGAGCATTTGTGATGATTTGCCTATCTCCTCTCTAGCTTCCTTCATTGTCGCTGCTTCAACCTGTATGTTTTGTTTAGCCAGGCCGCTTTTACTTCGTACATATGTATGTTCAGTACGAAGTAAAAGCGGCCTGGCTAAACAAAACTTACAGGTTGAAGCAGCGACAATGAAGGAAGCTAGAGAGGAGATAGGCAAATCATCACAAATGCTCAGTGGCTATAAACCATTAATAAAATGGATTGCGTCAAGACCAAATAAAAAAGGCAGCCTCGATAGAAACATGAGGAGAAAACTTAGAGGCAAGAGATACAGGAAAGAAACAATTGGTGATGTCGCCATCATAATACTTTTCTCGAAAACCATGAGGTTCACCAAAAGCTTTTCTCCAAACAGGAAAACAAAAGCGAAGGGTTTTAATTAAAAGTTGTAAAACTAATCAAGGGGTTTCACAGTGTTCAAAAATATGTCCAAAAGTATTTATCGCTGTCTATCAGCTGCTCTAAAGAATGCCTAATGCTACTTAGTTAAAAGTGGCTAAAGATTGTTTTTGGAAACAACTTGCATAAATCTAAAACGGGGAGAACAAAGTGAGACAAAAATTTTGCATCAAATCTTTATTACAAATGACTGGAGACCAATTTCTCTTCATAATTACATTTTTTTTCAAGAATAAACGATTTTCCAATAACTGCTATTTAAAATTCCAAGAACTTTTTCAACATTTTTAGAACTTTTCCCCTAGATAGGTAAAAACAGAAGAAAGGACAATCTTAAACGGACTTATGCCTTAAAAGGAATAAGATGACTTGGTCAAAATTGGGCAAATAGGCAAGTTTTTGGTAATTTCACTTCCAAATTTTCCAATTTTTTTTCAAGGATAAACGATTTTCCAGTAAAAATTCAAAGAATGTTCTTCAAAGCTTTTAGAACTTTTACTCTAGATTTTGTAAACCTTTTAGATATTTTTCTTACAATTGAAAAAAAAATACATCATTCATTTGCTTTATCTTTGAATTTTCCAGTTTTATCTTCCCAATTGCGAGATTTCTCTTCGACCATTATTACTTCATCATTAGAAGTTTTTAGCAATTTCTCTTCCTAATTACATTTTTTTTTCAAGGGTAAACGATTTTCCAGCAACTATTTTAAATTCCAAAAGTTTTTAGAACTTTTGCCCTAGAGAAGTAAAAACAGTAACTTGGTCAAAATTGGGCAAATTAGCAAGTTTTTGGCAATTTCTCTTTCAAATTTTCCATTTCTTTTTCAAGGGTAAACTATTTTCCAGCAAAATCTATTTAAATTCCAAGAATTTTTTTCAAAGTTTTTAAAACTTTTCCCCTAGATTTTCTAAACTTTCCAGATTTTTTAGGGGTTTTCTTCAAAGTTTTTAGATCTTTTCCACCAGATAGGTAAAAACAGAAGAAAGGACAATCTTTTCCGGCAACTTCTATTTAAAATTCCAAGAATTTTTTTCAAAGCTTTTTGAACCCTTAGTCTAGATTTTGTAAACCTTCCGGAAATGTTTTCTTCCAATTGAGCAAAAATATTTACATGATTAATTTGCTTAATCTATGAATTTTGTAGTTTTATTTTCTCAGTTGTGGGAATTATCTTCGATACTAATAATAATAATAAAGAATTTTCTAGCAATTTACATTCCAAATTCTAATAATTTTAATCTTGGTGAGTTTTTCACCACAAGCGTACTCTTGTCCTACCTCAATTTTTTTTTGCATTGGCCTAGCGTACTCTTGACCTAACCCAATAAATTCTACATTAATCCTGACATAATAAATTGATCCTACGTACTCTTGACCTACCACAATATAGAGTATATATGGCCTAGCGTACTCTTGACCTAACCCAATAAATTCTATAGAGAGAATAACATCTTTATTCGAACAAGAATATATACAAAATTAAAAACATTTACAAATGATATTAAATGTGTTAGTCTGTCCGTTTGGGCTATCGACCATCGGTCTTTCTGCCCTGTCTAAATTCTATATTAATCCTGACATAATAAATTCATCCTACGTACTCTTGACCTACCACAATATAGAGTATATTGACATAGCGTTACCCTGACCTACCTCAACAAACCGTAGAAGATGCCCAAATACAATTTATTGTGACAGGTCAAGAATACGCTACTTAGAAATATAAGATAGAACAATCTTCCACTGCCTGAAGAAGAATAAAATAGCTTGGGCAAACGATCTTTTAACCTAACAGAATTCTAAGATTATAGTCAACTTATCAATTCACAACGTAACGAAGTTTGGACATACATATGTACGGAGTATGAACATACAGGTTAATGCAGCGGCAAAGAGAGATGAAATTCTCTGGTGATCAAGGACATACTGCGTTAAATCAATTATAAGACACAAACGAGGAAACTATAAAGGCAACTAACTACAAACAAGTACATAAGGTGATAGCCAAATTTAGAACCATAGCCAAGAAGAATAAAAAAAAAATGTGGCAGCCTGATGAATGCTATACTACCGCAGTATAAGATGGGGTTAGAACCTGTCAATTGGAAAACAGTAAACCCACATTCAAGAAAAGTAAAATGCTATAAAAAAAAGGGTGAAGGCGACAACTGATAAAGTCAAAAAATTATCTGTAACAGACACAGCAAGCAAAAGCCATGGCTAAGGAAAACAACTTCAAGTGGAAGAAAAGAGAAGATGAAGTTAAAACATTGACAGAATTGGTAAGCTACTGGTTTCCATATAAATACTGTATAAGGCGTAAAATAGGAACAAAAATTGAAAAACACTAAAACTGCTAACAAAACATGACAGGATACCAAGCTAATATATAAGTTTAGGGATGAAGATGAACAAGGGAAGGTAGAGAGAAAGAAAAGCGGCACTGTCTAGTCTATACAAGCTAAAGGAATTCTAGATAAATGTTACAGAATACTACAGAGAACTATTTAAGATAGGATGGCACACGACTATAAGAACAGACATAAATAAAAGTATATAGGTGGGTGAGTTCTTAGCAGAAGGGAGAGGGAACGATGAAGAGGATGTAGAAGAAGGGGATGGAACTATTTATTACAGGATGTCAAACGACCATCAGAGCAGGCGCAAATAAAAGTATATAGGTGGGTGAGCAGTGAGTAGGAGGGAGAGGATGTAGAAGAAGGAAATTTGAAGGAATGATAGGAAAGGAATGATGAAGAAGTATAAAGAGAAAAAGAGAGAAAGAGGGGGATAGGTGGGGATGAATTAGCATACGTATCTAATTTTAGGGAGAGGTTTATAGGATTAGAACAAAAATCTAGGGATTGTAGGCAACGAGTAGTAGAAGGGTGCTAGAAGCGGTCAGACAAAATCACGTTGGGCGCCAAATTTTGCTACAAGACTTTAGAGCAAATAAGGTGGACACTTACCTATCTTCCTTTTACCACTACGAACAAAATCTTTTCTTATATTTTAACATCAAATTTTCATTAAAACTATAAGGAAAGTAAATGACTGAATATTCGAAACCAAAAAAGTTTTGTAGAACAAAGAAATAATGATTGAAACCGAGCGTGATTTAATTTAATAAACTGATCGAGAACGAGAACATGACATTAGTTAGGAAATCAAGACGGAATCCATTCGCCGGTAATTTTATGGTTTTGAGCCGACGTCTCAAACAAGATCATCCGTGCGTGGCAAAGAGTGAAAAAAAAACGACACGTCGGATCTAGGCCAGAGATGAACGTAAACGGAATCATTCCATATTGCATAATTATAACGTACATCATTTTGCAATTGAGTAGTACTGTTTTATGTTCTATAGTCTTAACCCAACCGATCACCGACATCACGTTTTGCTTAATTGAATCCAAGCGGAAAAAAAACAGTTACATTTTTTATGAAAACTTTTTAAGAAGTAATATATTTCAAAGTGCTAGAAAAATGATCATCTAAATATGTAAAACTGTTTTTAGATTAATTTTAGACAATTTTCGTGACTCTAAGCTTTCTTGGATCGTTTGAGTACGTGAAAGGTTATAAATGTAAAAAACAATAGTTTTTCACTTTGTAAAAAATGTGAAAAAAGTGAAAAACTATTGTTTTTTTTACATTTTCTACATTCTCTAAGCTTTTCATCATTAGTCCTTGAAGGTAAGTTTAATGAGAAAATACAGATTTTTCATATTTAATAATATTATTTTTATTTTTAGTGTTTTGAACATAACCAAACATTTTAGCGTACAAAGGTCTAGGCTCAAAATTTTAAAATGATTTAGTGTATTTATATATGAATTTTACGTATTTTTTTAATAGATCTTGTAAAGCAAATAAACTAAACTATATTTTTGTATGAAGTTGTTGACGCTTCACTAAGAATCTAGCTTGACTAGTAGCATTCGAAATTGAAACCTAAAGAAGTCAAACAATAAAAAATTTCTTAATGAATTAATCTCTAAAAATTTTCCACTATCATCACCATTTATCAACCTTAATCCATTAATATTTAAACAGCAAACTCACTCACGGTAAACCACGCGCTAGACAACGGCCTCCCTTTCCTCCTCGCCCCCTTCCAAATTCACTTTTATTTCGCGCGTTTGTTTGTTCCCATTTTTTTCCTCTCATTCTAGTCTTTATTAAAGATCCCTCACGGCACAAAGGAGGGCAGGGCACCGCTTTCTCTTTGACGGCGCGCCGGGGAAATATGATAAAAATCCTCACCCTATATTCCACCGGCGGATATCAACGGAGCATTAAGGAGTAAAGACGGCCGGGCGAGGGAAAAGGCAAAGAAAGGGAAGAAGAAGAAAAAAACTGAAGCGTCAAACTTTTTCCAGATTTGCATGCATAAAGAGCAGAAGTCGTAACTCGGAGGCGGCGAGCATGATAATGATGACGCAGCAGATGTTTTTTTCCTTTTTGGGCTGATACTCGGAATGCAATTAAATAATTATGAATATGGGATTAAGGAAGAGATTAGGAATGAATAAAACAATTAACTTAGTACAGTGGCTTAATTCAGTTTGTATATTAAAAACGTCTTGGTGAACTCCTAGACAAGAAGACTTTGTACAACCCTGTCTGATTCCTGATATGAATGAAAACATGTATTTAGTGTTGTTGATGTTGAAGGCTTCTACTTCGTTATACATGTTGAATAGAAATGTATCATACGTTGAAAGAAACGTATAATACGTGTTATACAAACAAATTTATTAGTGTATTTCATTTCTATTCAACATAGATTTAGCTTAAAACGACTATCGATAGTATCTACAACCTATTATAAAGCTAGATATAGAAACAGAGACAAGAGCAGAGTTGCCGATGTAGATAGAGCTAATAATAGAGATAGATTTAGAAATAGATAGAGATAAAGAAGTACAGACAAAGATAAAGAGAGTCAAAGATCGATATACAGATAAATATAGGTACAACCCTGACTGATCCCTGATGTGAATGACAACATAGATTTAGCTTTAGTTTTTAAGATCCCTGTTTGATGGCTAATGGAATTAGCTGAAGATTATAAAATATCTATATAATCTTCATCAAAGTTCCTACAGTTCCTCAACACATTAAGCTGCTGACAGTCACAATCGCTGGATATAGTCTTTAAGCCTATGATTTCCGTAATGCATCTAGTCACGATTTTTGGAATTCAATCTTAGTGTAGCTTGATTGAAGTTATAAACAGGAATGTGAAATGCTAAAGTGAGTCACAACATTTTTTTGAATTTACAACTTTACAACATATCAAAAACTTAAGACCATTAAACTGTTTAGAATTCTAGCTTAGTGTAGGTTGATCGAAGTTATAAACATGAAAGTGATGAGAGTGAAATCCTAAAGTGAGTCAAAACAATTTTGTGAACTTACACGAATGCAGGCATTCCGAAATGGTGGTGGCATCTATCAGATATCCCCTGCAAAGGTGGCAGGTCAGATAGGGGTTGATCTCGCTGAGTTTGATCCTCTGGTGCTTCTGCCGGTGCTGCTGCGCCTCGGCGGCAGGAGGTGTCTGCTCCTGGGGCGCCTGCTGCTGCGTGCACTCCATGTTCGTCATCTGAAACAATTATGAAATTATTAGAATTACAGCATTACAGCATCTTGATTTTATAAAACACTTAGTTTTTATTTTTATTTCGGTCATTATAAAAGACTTGGGGAAATTTGTGTATTAAGCACAAAAATTTCACATCTAAATTCAGGTCATTGTTTTTAATGATCTGTTTGACTAGTTTCAATCATTGACAAAAAAAATACAAGTGCTGATATTAATACACAGCTATTAGATCTAAAATTATATAATAAAAGCTGTAGAAACGCCCACAGACTTCGGAGAAAAAATACTTTACTTATTAATTTATTATACTTTAGCTTTCTTCTTAATAAAACAAACAAGAAAATACAAACATATAATACAAAATATACAAAAAAAATTCATCGAATTGTGCAAATTTCAATGCTTATGAAAAGAAACGTAAGCCACAACTCGAACACATCACACTGACCTTCTTTAGGCAGAACACTAGAACATTTCAAGTTTGCCTTTGTCCTGAATTGAAATTAAATTTACATTTGTAATAGAAAAGTATAGAAGGATAAAAATCTCTTCCAAAGACCTATTTTTTTATTAATTCAAGCTAATTTCGTTACACGAGATCTAAAGGAATCTGGTTAGATGTATAGTCATATCTCTTCTTTAGGCTACAGACCAATTGTATAGTAATACAATTCAAATTTTCCTTTTTGAAATTTGGACAAAATTGAAATTTTTTTTATATTGGAAATATAAATCTCGAAAAATGTCACTTCTGAAGAGAAAATATGGTGTAAAGCTAGAGCAGCATATGTAGATATGGCGAATAATAAAGATGGCGTTTAATATAAAGGTAGAGGTAGAAATAGAGATAAAAATAAAGATAATAAAGGAGTACCAGCAGAGATAGAGATGAGGAACGAGATAAGGAAAGGGATAAATATACATGTAGAGATACAGATAAACAAGACCTAGAAGAATCTGGTTAGACGTGTAGCTATATATCTTCTTCAGACTAAAGACCAACAGTATGGTGATATAATTCAAACTTGCCTTTGGGCAAAGTTGAAGTGAAATTTACATTGGAAATATAAAATTCCAAAAATGTCTCTTCTGAATAATAAAATTAAAATATAGAAATACATAGAACAACTGGTCATAAGGCTAGTAATAGAATTTACTCAAAACTTATTTTAGGGATAGAGATAAAATAAAGCACTGATAGAGATAAAGATTGATCAAACTATACAAAAAGATATAGATAATAATAGGGAAAATGGAGAAAAAGGTGTAAATAAATAGAGAAACACAACTAAAGATTAAGCAACGAGTGCAGACTAGATATAGAGATTAAGATCAAAACATTGATCGGGTTTTAAAGAGGGTTAGAGATAAATATGAAGATTGAGCTAGAGATAAAAGTTAAGACTCATCTTAGAAGTAGAGATGGAGATAAAAATTAAGATAGATAAGACATCGCAAAAGATGAACATAGAGAAAAATTGAGAAAGAGAAAATTTTAGAAATAAATATAGAAATACAAATAAGGTTTAGAGCAGGGGACTCCAAAATTTACAGCCTTTGGGCTATACTGTTTACTCCAGTAAGTTCCGTTTTAATTTTTCTGCCATTCGCTGTCGCGGGCCGAATTGATGACACTGGGGGGCCGGATTTGGCCAGCGGGCCGTAGTTGGGAGACCCCTGGTTTAGAGTAACAGATAAAGCTAGAGCTGTAGATGTAAAAAGGGCTAGTATTAGAGATTGAGTTTAACATAGAAGTGAATGTAAAAATAGAGGTTTGGATAAAGATAAAAAGAGTGTAAACGCATACAGAGATGAAGTGATATATTTACAACCTATTATAAAGGTAGAGATAGAAGCAGAGACAAGAGCAAGAGATAAAGCTAGAGCTGCCGATGTAGATGGAGCTAATAATAGAGATAGATGTAGAAATAGAAATAAATACAGATAAGGAAAGAAATACAGACGTAGATAAAGAGTGTCAAAGATCGATATACGTATAAATATAGGTTAGTTACGGTTAGACTTGCAATTAGAGATCGAGCTATCTAAAGAGATTATCTCTAATTTAGATAATGAGATAGAATTATTGCAACATTAAGATATAGGAACTTAGATAGAATTAGATAAGAGATAAAAACATAAACAAATTGGACAGATAGAGATAAAAATATAGGTAGACAATGATAAAGATAAGGCGAATGTTACAAAAACTACAGCTGCCAGGCTTAAACTTTAAAAACTACATTTTTGCATATAAAATATAAACATACATTCGAACAAAAGAATTATCAATGCTAAATTAATTATTAAAAGTATGCAAGATGAAATAACACACGATCTTCTATGTTTTTTACCTCGGTGTATTAATGATTTTACATGATGATTTTGAAAGAGTCGAAACTATAGTCGAATATAATTCATTAATGTTGTAAAATCATTAATACGTGGTAAAAAAACAACATTTGAAAATGAAATACCACATAGTAACGGTCACCATCATCTTGTTTATTAAAAGTATCTTGGAATTAGAGCGCTGAATCATGTTTCCGCATTAACAACTACAGACCGGTTACAAACTATATTGGTCTCACCAGCGCAGCTGAGTTTAAAAAAGGATGAAATGTTACTACGGAGTTTTAAACTGCTCTATGTTAAATAAACTCATACATGTCGAAATATTTTGATTTTGTTGAGGAAACAACAATTCATACTGATGAGGCTGTTACTTGTTGAAACTTATTACTTAATAAAATACACAGTATATAGTTTCAAAAACGTTTTTGAAAAATTCATCTACCTGATGAAGCCACTGTGTGGTGAAACGTTATTGTAGAATAATAAAAACGGTTTTTGAAACGATATACTGACAGTATTTTATTCAATATCAATAATGAGAATTAACAATGATATTTTACATTGTTAATTGTCATTGTTGATAGTTAGATAGATTATTACCGCTTCTATTTATTTATGGATTAAATGGTTGCTGTGATTCATTACAGAAATACGAAGAAACAGAGATACACGTTAGTCTTAGAACTACAGCTAGAGATGAAGCTAGTGTTAGAGATAGAGCTTATTATAGAGACAGAAATGGAAATGGAGAGAGAGGTGGAGATATTAATAAAGAAAAAGTGAAGATACATAAAAAGATACAGATAAAATTTGCGTTAGTCATTGATAAAGTTGGAGCATCACTTTAGAGCTAGTCATAGATGTAAAGCATGGAGTAGAGGTAAAGATAGAAATAGATACAGTTAAAGAAAGATGTATGGTCGGAGATTGAGAAAAAACAAAGATAGAATGAAATAAAGACATACATATAAAGTTAGGATTAGAACTACAGTTAAATATAGAGCTAGAGACAGAACTTTGGTAGATCCTGACGGTAGGAACAAAGATTCGAATAGAAATAGTAAATGAGAAACAGAGATTAAGACACAGACAGATATAAAAAGAAATAGAGATGAGGATGTTGATAAATACAGTAAGATCTTGTTTAACGCTACCTTGATTAACGATGATTTTTTTTTGTTGAAAACCTTAAAGATGCTTAAAATATAGCCGGATTCAAATTATTGCAACATTTCATTGATTCGTATAATACGATTATTCCCGAATATGTACGTAGCGCTGTGATTCCCCAGAATTTATGCTTGTTTGGTGCACTTAAGCTTAGTAAAATATTAAAGAGTGTTCCATACTTTCACGTTCTGCGTAAAACGTAATTAGTTTACGTAGTAATTATTATTATTGTGTAAGAAAATCCAATAAACATTAATACTTATTTTCTTCAGATTGTAAAAAGGAGTGGGTGTAAAGATAATAAAACAAAAATGACATGAAAAAGCATTTCGCTCGACGTTAAAATGCAAGTGTTGAAGCGATTGGGAATCGGTGAACGTCAAGTTGACATTGGAAATGCTTTAAATTTGTCTACTTCTACAATAACAACCATTGAAAAAAACAACGATTAAGACAAAATTAAGTTGTCGGCAATTATCTACTACCACATCGTCTACTGCAGCAAAGATAACTCGATCAAGAAGCAAAATTTTAGAAGAAATGGAAAAACGTCTTTGCATTTGTATTGATGATCAAATCGAACGCTACATGCTGCTAAGTCAAAAAATAATTACGCAAAAGGTCATAGATATTTTTAATCACATTGAAAATGAAAGAGAAGATAGGAGTGAAAAATTTACATCTATCCGAGGTTGGTTCGATAATTTAAAAAAAAGGAATCAACCTCCACAACATATTCGAATCACCGGAGAAGCAGCGAATGCAGATACTGCTGAAGAAGGCGATGAACCAAAAGAAAATTAAAATTACATATTTTCTTTTAAAAAAACTTTAGAAACCATAAGCGAAATAGTAGATCAAATTGTAGAGAATTTTTCCTGCAACGATAAAAGCCATAACTGAGAGAGAGGAAGGAAATTATCCACCAGGATTGGCTTCTAACGTGGATCAAATAGGACTTTTTTGGAAGAGAATGCCAAAGCACATATTTATATCGCGAAAAGAAAAGCGAGCACCGGATTTCAAAGCTGCAAAAAGACTGTTTCGCCCTTCTTCTAGGTGACGATTTAAAATTAAAACCTCTACTTGTGTATCATGCCAAAACTCTAAAGGCCATGAAAGGAGTTCTAAAATCT
Organism: Ontholestes murinus; assembly: GCA_963969525.1. NCBI lineage: Eukaryota > Metazoa > Arthropoda > Insecta > Coleoptera > Staphylinidae > Ontholestes > Ontholestes murinus. The sequence continues at coordinate 10,743,172 of OZ018396.1, forward strand.
AGTCTACCCATCATTGGGGAATTCAATGAGAAATCTTAGATCACAAGAGACATTTAATTTAGCCAAGAAAATGTGCCTTAACATTTGCAATAACTCCCGGAAATTTTAAAGTACATCATACTCGTCGTACATTTCAACTTATTGAGGCAAAGAAACAATTTTGCAATTTTGGAAAATACATAACATCCTGGATGCCATAGGCAATATCGACGTCGCTTGGCAAGAATTAACTAAGAACTGCTAGAATGGAGTGTGGAAGAAAATATGGTCGGAGGTATTCCAGGATTATCAACGAGAATAGCCTATTGTGAGTCAAATTGTCAATCTAGTCGAAACATCAGGACTAAACGTAAATGAGCAAATGTTTAATGTAACAGTTTAAGGTATGTTCTTTACAAATAAAACGTTAATATTTGAAAATACATATATACTAGTTTTAGTCGTGATTTTATTGTATCGGGGAATATAGCGAAATATCTGCCCTTCCAATGCAGCAGGTCACTAGTTTGCTCCGAGCAGTCTGTAGCAAACATGGCGAGAAGAAGAAGAAGTAGGACTATACGAACGGACTAATTGAGGAACATCACATCCGAGCTGGCCAAGAATAATTTAAAAAACGTCATCTGCTGGGCCAAGGTCAGAAATGGAGGAAGTTACTCGAGTAACTCGAGAATGATATTTGGGAAAGGCATACAGAATAGTCGCTAGAAAGACGCGGTAGGATCGGTAGAACAGTTTACACGACTCTTAAACCAGTGCACCAGACAGGGAGTTTTTTCGAGGCAAAACTAGTCCTCAACCCGAAAGGAGAAAAGGACCGAACGGAAACGAGTAAATACAGGCCAATTTTCTTCCTAGATAGTAAAGGGCAAGTCTGCTCTGCTTTTTAGTTGGCGGACCACATCGTCAGCATGTGAGAGCTGTCAGAAAGGCAGTGTGGCTTCAGAAACGTAAGATCCATCACAGACGCTCTGCTGGAGCTGGAAGAGAAACCAAACAGCGGCCTGCTAAGGAAGAGGCAACACTACCTAGGAATAGCCCCAGATATAAAAAAAAAAACACCTGTAACTCCATCCCTTCGGCAGTTATCCAGAAGATCTGAGGTGTGTCAGTATATCTCAACATTATGAGGCGAATCTACCTTAGTGAGGGAACACTAGTGCACACCGGAACAGAGGGCAACGCGGTGACTAAGAATGAAGGATTTATCGGGGTTATCTCACAAAAGTCCATTCTAGGGCCTCTATTGTGGAATGTGGCATTCATTGGAGTTATTGGCCTCCAGCTACCGTTGAGTGCGGACATAGTAGGCTTCGCCGATGACATAATAATCGTTTTTTTAGGAACAGGAGCCTCGAAGAACTCAAGTGGGTGGCGTGGTCAGCCGAATGGTAGTAAATTGGACGTCGATTAATGATGTGGAGGTAGCAGTGAACAAGACCGGAGTTATGTGGCTCTAGACCAAACAAGCAGGAAGAACCAGGCAGTTCGAAGCTCGTGAGCCACTAAGTTCATACAAGTATCTCAATAAAGAACCTTGGGGTTGAGCTGGAGGCCAACAGGAATTGCAGTAGACAAGGGGTAAAGGGGGCCAGGAAATAAAGCCCTTCAAATGCAGCCGATTGTAGTTTGCTCCGAGCAGTATAAGTGAAGTGTGTTTTTCGACCTTGTAACATGCGATGGAGCTTTCACTTGATGCTTCAAGAGGCCTTTCATTGCATTTCAAGGTCATAGTTCGGGAGATGGCATAAATCGTTCCAGGAGGGCAGAAATCGTCCATTTCAAGTTTGTACCGAATTGAGAAACTATCAACTCGGCCTTTTACCTACAGGTGATCAAGAGATTAAGTGCTGACATTAAAGACATGGTCAGCTTATACCATGACAATGCCTTCAGCCACATGAGCTTCGTCGTTACTAATTTCCTTGCCCGGATGTTCATTCAGACCTGTATTGAGGAACTACTGCAGGTTTCTGGTGAAGGCCTTACCAACGGCGACCTTCAGGAACTAACAGAGCAAGGAATTGGAGAAGGTGAAAACAGTAATTCGGAAGACGGTGAACCAAAAGAAATAACTGCAGATTTTCTTTAAAAAAGTACCGAAATAGTAGATCAAATTGTATCGAATGACCCAAATTTTGACAGGAGTGCAAAATCAAGAATAGGAGTTTTTGATGCGATCGCCTGCTACCGAAACAAAAAGAAAGCTCGATGATTTCTTCGCCAAAAAATCAATAATATCAGAAGAACCAGGACCTTCATCACAAATATAAACTTTATTATTTGTGCAAATGTTTGTCTTTATATAAAACAACATATAAATGTTTCGTTTAGCGCTCCTATCTTCAGGAACGCATTTACCACGCTAATTGAGGTTTTACTGTATAGAGACAAAAATAGAGATAGGTAAAAATTTGATCAACACTGATTTGTATATTTACTCGACTAGTTTCAGCTATTATTTCATAATGTTTCACCAAGAGATAAGCGAGAAAATTATTCAAGAGATGGGTATGTCTTATGACCATCAGATCACAAAATTACTATTTTGTAAAGGTGAATGCACTTCCTGTTTCTCTTGGTTTTTTCCTTGAGTTACGTGAAGAGATTAATTATATAATATAATATACTGTGAAGAAAGTAAACTCTAACTTCTATTATTTAAGTACTTTCTGGTTAATAACGACAGATATTGGATTATACAAAAGTAATAAATAGCACAACTATCAAAGCAATGCATGTGAAAGTAAAATTAGTATATAAGTTAAATAAAACACTAGGTTTGTAATCTCACTGATTTATTTAGAAATAAATCGCGATTAAATCATTAATTAAATAATAAAAGTACTGTTATTGATTTGAAAGAATTGTAATTATTCTTGATGATGATGAATTTAAGACGCGTTACATAACGTATACCTTAATCCTAGCCAGAGGCTGAAACGCGACGACCCGGTGATCTCACCTGCTCCTCAAAAAGTTCAAGAACCCAAAATTACGTTTCGTTTCGCACGCTAAACCAAAACATGACTATGCTATTGATAATGAGCACTTAGTGCTCGAAATGTACATCTAGTGAATACAAAATAAATTGTGAAGAAAGTGAATTCTAACGTGTTTTATTAATCAAAACATGACGTCTTACAATTTTTCACGTTTGGGGATGAGCGGTAGTAAATCGGCGCAGTGGTCACTATACTCCGCCACGACCGGATTTCTTTTTAATTACGCGTCACAACGCGCGTGACAAGATTAATCGTCGAGATATTTATGGCGTCACGGTCGATTATCGCTGCCGAGAGCACGGACCGTAGATGCGCAGACGACGACGATGACGACGACGTGCTCTCGTTAAACACCTTACCTATTATGAATGCAGTACATGCATTACAATAAAAAAAGCGCCTAGAAATTCACCCGAGGATGAAGAAGAGATGCTTGTCTGCTTCTATCGTTTTTGATCTTGACATCATCAAATAGTAGTTTGCTACAATGTTTTGGGGTTTAAACCTGTTCTACTATAGCTTTTTTTTTTGGCTGGGAGGTGGAAAATCTTTTATAGACAAAGAACTACTGGTATACCCATTAAAAATCACCTCCCCAAGTTGGACTGACACCCCGCGGAACCGCCGTCTGGCATTACTTCACGGGATGTGTTCTACTATAGCTGGTTGCCTGAATTTGCTCTGGAATGTTCTATTAAAGCTCATCTTTAATGACTTAAGAAACAAGACAATCTAATATCAATAATTATTTAATTGATAAGTTCTCTCATCAATCGAACTAATTTTTATCACGAATCTATAGATCATGTGTGCACTCTCTACAATAAAACGGTACACATGCAAGTGAACTTCAATTTATCGCTCGTCTAACAGAACGGGAAACCGTTGCCGAGATATAAATATTTCAACGTAAATTATGAAATCCTGACCAATCAATCACCTGACAGGTGAACGACGGAGGAGCTACCGCGTTTCCTCGTTCCGTACATAATTGTGTGTGCTGATTGAAAAATTAAGTCGTTTATTTTGACTGATGCGACTTATTTCATTTGAGTGAGGTTAGGAGTTGACGTCTAGCGCGTTGACAGCCTCGTTTATTCGTTACACCGCCGTCAGGGTAGGCCGGCGTTGGTCATTTATTTCCGAACTTTAACCCCGACCTTTATTGTATGTGTCCTGCTGGCGAGGGGCAATTCACGCCCTTTCATCTCTCGTACATCATTCGTATATGATATAGCCGTGTGTCTTTATAACACGATAACATCATCTCAAAAAGATAATTGCTACTGGGAATTATTTAATATTATCACCTAGGATAATTAGTTTGCTCTGTTTCTTTGTGTTTATAGCTGTTGCCATTATCATCAAATGCCTGGAATCTCTTTAATAGCCCTTACAATGATGTAATGGTAGGTTTAGATTTTATAGGGACATTTAAATTCATTCACGTTATACGTGATCCTACCGACTGCGCCGAACACCTATTAGTAATCCCTATCGACTGCACTAAAAGCAACACACTGATACAATCGCAGTCGTTTAAAATTCGATTACAGTACGTTCGCGCCGGGGAATTCCGATCGGCAAAAGTGCAGCCCCCGCGCGCCCCCGCTATTTCGAGATGTGGAGATTTAAAGTCGCCTATTGATCCATCAGGCTCGCACGGCGCGTCGCCAGAGGTCGAAAAAATTGGGCGGAATCAAAGCTCCGCTCTCACCGTGTATACGTTCGTTTCTTTCTATTTTTTTTTTCTGTCACAACTTTTTTCTCCTCTCCCGTCGGCATAAATGGGATTTTAATTGAAGGGTGCGAGGCCGTCCACAAAGGCGGACGAGACTCGTGTGTGCCCCGCGGGATATGAACGCGCACCGGCGGTTCGCTACGTTCTCCGATTGAATCCGCGCATGCATTGATAATGTCCAGACGTGTGTTTACGCCGGATTAACGAGATATCGGGATGACATTTGCATTGCATGATTTTAATCCCGTCCCGAGGATAGAGAAGTGCACGCTGTAAATGTAAATATGAGATGTGATGAATTGAAACAACGCTGAGTGGTTTTGCATTTACATGATGCCTTGCGATTTTTTGTTTTTATATTGTTTATCGGGTTTTGCACAGAATGTTGTTGGAATTTTATACGTCCTATAAAGCTTTCAGTAGAACATGATGTCTTTCATTTTTGAATTGTTACTTAAAATGTTTGATCTAAAGAGTTTCTGTCTTTAAATTACATTGAAATGTGTTATCCCAACTACTACTAATAGAACATATCATGTCCTACATCTGAAAATTTACGTAATGATGTAATCCAAGATTAAATCTTCTTAGTCCAAAGTATTTTCCGTTTATATTTTATTATCATTTATTAATATTATACGTGATCCTACCGACTGCGCCAAAAATATGTTTGGCGCAGTCAGCAATTATTAATAGGTATTGAAGCTTAAGCTTTTTACTAGTTGAAAATACTGTTTCTTTAAGGAAGGAAGTAAAAAAATGTATGAAATATGTTCGTACTTGGAAAAGAAATAAAGTTTTAAAGAAGTAAGGACTTTATTCACAATTGACCGTAGTTTTCAGTTTAAAGTTTGAGTCAACAGTTCCGCAATAATCGTTCGAAATGTACACGGAAGAAGAAATGAAATAGATCTAAGATTAATGGAACGCCGTTTCCTTTCATTGTTGTCCAATCCTGAATAGTTATTATGGTTTCTTAAAATTAATGAGTGAAAGAAAGAGGTAATATGTAACATGCTAAAGATAATCATTTTATTAGCCAACCTTATAAATAAAATTAACAGAATTTGGAGTATCAAATATGAAAATATTACTTTGGAATAACCAAACTGCAAATTCTCATAAACTTTTGTTATAGCGATCGGCGAATATCGATTGTGTCTGTGGAGTTGCGACTCGCGGTAATAATTTCCGGGGCCCTGAGAAACTTGTGGGCTTTGACGGTCCACAATGGCACTTCTGCGGCCTTGCCCGGCTCTCCTCACCCCTCCGCTCCTCTTTGTGTATGCCGATTCGACACTTTTCAATTTCGAAATAAAATCCTTTGTCGTTCGGCACTCGCCCTCCCAATAAAAGAAACAGATAGACAGGGAGGGAAATGGTAACTGCTGTAAAAGCATTCCTCATCGAATGCATTTAGTGCTTCCTAAATTCAATCGTTTACCCCGCTTCATAAGGAATAATCCGATATCTTCAATAATTAATTAATACCTGCGGCACAGACAGCTGAAATACAAGTAACTGATCATGTTAGCACACATCCGGCTGTTAATACAAGTAACTGAACATGTTAGCACACATCCGACTGCTACTATATTCGCCAGCGCTCTGCACGCTGTAAACGGACACTACTTTCCAGAAATCCCTCGTACCTCTACAATCAAATAAAATTTTTGGACTATACCAAAAAATCCATCCATCCCCAAAAAAGGACTGACCGGCATTAGAGTGCAGAGCGTGTGCTGACATTTCTATGACCTATCGATGATTACTATTTAAAACAACCACAACCATTGGTAATAGGGGACTAGCCCATATCTTAGAAAAATGCCTCCAAGCGGTTATAAAAACGGATGCAGTTTATGGTTATGGAAAATGAAATTTTTAGCCAGGTTCGAAAATTTGTATGCACTTATAGATATCACGAATTTCAAATTATTGTTTCATGATGTTTCTCGTAACATATGACATGTTGGTCAGTCAGACATGTCCTTCGGTCCGGGCCCTATTAAATAGTAATAATGCTGGCGGACGATCGATCGCCGGCTAACGGGAAAAATTATTATCGGAGGGCGGAGACGCCGCGCGGCGGAAATTGCCTATGATGAATTCATAAAGGACGGATGGGGGTTGTTTTTTTTTTCTTTCGCGTCCTCCACAATACGTACACGTAATACGTTTTCCAGCCTGCGAATCGCTCGCGAAAGTCAATGGGGAGAGAGGTTCTGGAACAAATCCAGGTTCGTTAAAATTTTCCGAATAAATCTGCTAAAATTACGTTTCTATTGATAGCCCAACTGTAAATTTAGGTTAGTTGGTTTAATCTAATTAAATAGTGAGAAAAATGCATTAAATTGTGGTTGACAATTAATCGAAACGATTAACTCAAAGGTTTATGTTCGAAATGTAAATATTTTCTAATACAAACTATTTTAATTATCAATCATATAGAAAAATAAAACGATTAAAAGAATAAATATCTAAATTAGGATATTGGTATGTATTAACAAAGATTGTGGAGGAGAAGTCTTACAAAAAAATTTAACCTTTCTTGATAAATATTATATAAACCTAGCGTACTCTTGACCTACCCTAACTCATTTTGTATTAATCTAGCGTACTCTTGACCTACACCAATTCCTCATGTATTAATCTAGTGCACTTTTAACCCATCACAAATAAATTCTATATTAATCTTGACATAAATTAATAAATAATAAATTGACCCATTGACAATGGGCCATTATACTCCTGAGCTATCACAACACAAAGATCATTAACCTATTATGTTGTACGGTATGTCAATATACAATTTATTGTGGTAGGTCAAGAGTACGCTAGATTTATGCAAAAAGTGTGAAAAATGATGATGATGAAACATTAGGAAAGTAATAACTGAAAATAAGTGATGTTCGACGAAAACTTAATAATTAGAGGGTTAATTAATTACCGTAACTTTGGAGATTGAAGGCATATTTGTGATAGTTTTGAATTTTCCAAAGGCAAAAATTCATACTCTGGGTTTCTACATCTACATTCTACATCTATTTTCTTCTTCTTAGAATCAATAATTGTTCTTCACCATCCAAGAATAAAATAGTTTCTTATTTCAGTCGTAAAATAGAAATTTAATTACCAATTTGATTTATTGATTTATTTATTGATATTACTTTACACATTCACTTCAAAAATAATAACAATTAATAAAAATTTACATATAACTTAACAATTTGTCCTGATTAGCAGTTATAAGGATGATGATATAAAGCATATCTGAGATCATTTTGATCAATCGAATAATTCTCTTTCGAAAAACTCATACTTTAAGTTATCTTTCCAAAAAAGGCACAATTTGTCTTTTTCAGATGATCCCACAAAACCGATTTCGTTTCTGTTTAAGCTGTACTGTCAATGCTGGGAATTTTTTTAGGTCAGTCGCAGAGTAGAAATTTAAATAATAAAACTTTTTAGTTTGGCAATTGCCATAAAAATTTGGAGAAGTATGAAGGCATTCCAGAAACCATTTTGAACCACTCAAATATCTCCCTTTTTATGAACAAAATCCATATTCCAAGTTATCGTTCTCAAAATCATATATTGATTCTTTTATATTGTGAATAATAAGGGTTTTAGTTAGAAGTTGTAAAATGTAAACAAACACAACTTTTTTAATGCGAATAATTGAATAACTCTCTTTCCAAAAGAATATTATATATTATAGGTTATCTTTCCAAAAAAATCTAACAGTTTGGCCAGTTCATATGATCCTACAAAACTGATTTCTTTTCTGTGTAAGCTGTACTGTCCATGCTGTGCATTTGCTTTAGATGATTACGCAACTTTTCTAATGGCCAAAAATTGATCTTCCCCATCCAACAAAAAAAAGTGTTTCAGGCCAGCCGCAGAGTAGAAATTTAAATAATAGAACTGTTTAGTTTGGCAGCTGCCATAAAAATTTTGAGTAGTATGTGGGCACACCTGAAACGTTTCTGAACAATTTCAAAAATACCCTCCTTTCGAAAAAAACCACATATTCCGATTTATCGTTCTAAAAATCATATCTTGGTTCCTTCAGATAATCATAGAAGTATTATTTTTATTTGTGTTCAAGACCTATTGTTTATGGCGTGATCAAAAATTTTTAGCCACACAAAAATAGTCTCTGGATAGCAATGTAATTAACTGAATAGTTGAGGCGGTTAGTTGTTAAAAGTTCATATCGTATTTCATTTATGAAAATTTACCAAAGTGATTAGCAATTTAATTGATTATCTGTTTATTTTGATAGTTGAAATGAACATTTTAGGAAGTATGAACTTATATGATATCAATTTGAACGAACTAAAAACTCCAGAGCAAAAATCCACCTTTATCTTTCTTTCCAAAAGTTGTCAGGTGATCCTACCTATAAATATTGTTTTGTTTCTGTTCAAGCTACACTGAACATACCGAACATATGACCTTGAATATTTATTTGGCGTATGAAGGCATAAAAACATATTTGAGTTGGTTTGCAACAACCTGAAATTTTTCTAAAATATCACTTGCCTCCTTCCTGCAGAAGGTCCTGGATTTTTTTTCTTTTTAGAGTAGTAAAGGTGCCGAGTATTTGAACGACATCCAAAAACAATAATTCTAAAAAGTACTGAACGTTTATAAATGACCTTGGATAATTCAATTAATATTCTTTTGGAACCCACACTACATATCCATACAAACTTTAATTCCTAATCGTCTTGCTGTATCCAATGAAATTAATTACGAAACGTTTTGAATAAGAATGAAATTAAAAAGGTAAAATTTTTGAGTGAGTAAATTAGTAAAAATTTGATGCATGATGGATGGACAGACGTTAAATCAAATTAGAAAAGATTAACTATAGAAAGTCATTTATATTTAAACTCAAATTTTGATTTTGTTTCATTTTTTATTTATAAAGGGTTTGATTGTTGTTAGCAGCAAAATCATCAACAATTAGTACTTAAAGTCATCATGTATATGTAGGGTGGGTATGTGTTCTCTATCCCACCCTCCAATCAGTAAAACATAACCCAGGGTTTTAGTTAGAAGTTGTAAAATGTAAACAAACACAAAATTTTTAATTTATGTATTACATACAAATATTTCAATTAATTTTTGATGATGTTTTACTGGCTGGAGGGTGGGATAGTGGAACACCCACCCACCCTACATATACATATTAACTTTAATTACTGATCGTCTCGCGGTTTGTAGTAACTTTAATTACAAAATTTGAATTAAAAAAAATTAACAAAGTAAAATTTTTGAGTGATGTAAATTAATAAAAATTATATACATGAAACGTAAGGAGGACACCCACCCACCCTACATATACATATTAACTTCAATCACTGATCGCCTCCCGATTTGCAATAACTTTAATTACATAATTTGAATAAAATAAAATTGACAAAGCAAACTTTTTAAGTGTGTAAATTAATAAAAATTATATACCTGATAAGTGAAAAGGCTTTAAAGTAAGCTTAAATAAGATTAGCTATAGAAGTTCATTTATATTTAAACTTAAATTTTGATTTTGTTTTATTTTTGTTACGTAAAGGGTTTGATTGTTGTAAGCAGCAAAATCATCAACGATTAGCAATTATAGTTATCAAGTATATGTAGGGTGGGTGGGTGGCCTCTATCCCACCCTCCAATCACTAAAACATAATCCAGGGTTTTAGTTAGAAGTTGTAAAATGTAAACAAACACAAAATTTTTTATTTGATTTATTCATACAAATATTTCAATTAACTTTTGTTGATGTTTTACTGACTATAGGGTGGGATAGTGGCCACCACCCACCCTACATATACATATTAACTTCAATTACTGATCGTCTCGTGGTTTGTAATAACTTTTATTACAAAATTTGAATAAAGAAAATTGACAAAGCAAAATTTTTGAGTGTGTAAATTAATAAAAATTACATACATGAAACGTGAAAAAGCTTTTAATCAACCTTAAATAAGATTAGCTATAGGTCATTTATATTTACATTTAAATTTGGATTATGCTTTATTTTTTATTACATACAAAGTTTTATTGTTTTTTAAGCAGCAAAATCATCAACAATGAGTATTTAAAGTTATCATGTATATGTAGGGTGGGTGGGTGGCCTTTATCCCACCCTACAATCAGTAAAACATAATCCAGGGTTTTAGTTAAAAGTTATAAAATGTAAACAAACAAAAACATTTTTAATTGATGTATTCATACAAATATTTCAAATAATTTTTGATGATGTTTTACTGACTGGAAGGTGGGATAGAGGCCACCCACCCACCCTACATATACATATTAACTTCAATCACTGATCGCCTCCCGATTTGCAATAACTTTAATTACATAATTTGAATAAAATAAAATTGACAAAGCAAACTTTTTAAGTGTGTAAATTAATAAAAATTATATACCTGATAAGTGAAAAGGCTTTAAAGTAAGCTTAAATAAGATTAGCTATAGAAGTTCATTTATATTTAAACTTAAATTTGTATTATGCTTTATTTTTTATTGCATACAAAGTTTTATTGCTTTGTAAGCAGCAAAATAATCAACAATGAGTATTTAAAGTTATCATGTATATGTAGGGTGGGTGGGTGGCCTCTATCCCACCATCCAATCAATAAAACATAAGCAAGGGTTTTAATTAAAAGTTTAAAATATAAATAAACACAAAATAATTGCAATTTTTAGAGATTTATTCGTATAAATTTTTTAAATAATTTTTGATGATGTTTTACTGATTGGAGGGTGCGATAGAGGCCACCCACCCACCCTACATATACATATAAACTTTAATTCCTTATCGTCTCGCGGTTTCCAATAAAATTAATTACAAAACTTTTGTAATTATATAGTTAAAATATTTGCGTGTGTAAATTAGCAAATATTTTATGCATGATGGGTGGCCACACTTTAAATCTAAATTAGAAAAGATTAGATATAGAGTCATTTATATTTAAACTTAAATTATGAATTTGTTTTATTTTTTATTACATAAAGAGTTTGATTGTTGTTAGCAGCGAAATCATTAACGATTAGCAATTAAAGTTATCATGTATATGTAGGGTGGATGGGTGGCCTCTATCCCACCCTCCAATCATTAAAACATAATCGAGGGTTTTAGTTAGAAGTTGTAAAATGTAAACAAACACAAAATTTTTAATTGATGTATTCATACAAATATTTCAATTAATATTTGATGATGTTTTACTGATTGGAGGGTAGGATAGTGGCCACCCACCCACCCTACATATACATATTAACATTAATTACTGATCGCCTCGCGGTTTGCAATAACTTTAATTACAAAATTTGAATAAAATAAAATTGACAAAGCAAACTTCTTAAGTGTGTAAATTAATAAAAAATTATATACCTGATAAGTGGAAAGGCTTTAATGTAAGCTTAAATAAGATTAGCTATAGAAGTTCATTTATAATTAAACTTAAATTTGTATTATGTTTTATTTTTTATTACATACAAGGTTTTATTGTTTTGTAAACAAAATCATCAACAATGAGTATTGAAAGTTATCAAGTATATGTGTAGGGTGGGTGGGTGGCCTCTATCCCACCCTCCAATCAGTAAAACATAAGCAAGGGTTTTAATTAAAAGTTGTAAGATAAATAAACTCAAAATAATTGCAATTTTTAGAGATTTATTCGTACAAATTTTTCAAATAATTTTTGATGATGTTTTACTGATTGGAGGGTGGGATAGAGGCCACCCACCCACCCTACATATACATATAAACTTTAATTCCTAATCGTATTGCGGTTTCCAATAAAATGTTTTACAAAACTTTTTGAATAAAAAAGAAATTAAATAGTTAAAATATTTGCGTCTGTAAATTAATAAAAATTTGATGCATGATGGGTGGGTATACTCTAAATCTAAATTAGATAATATTAGCTATGGAAAGTCATTAATATTTTAACTTAAATTTTGATTTTATTTAATTTTTTACATAAAGGGTTTGATTGTTTTTAGCAACAAAATCATCAACGCTTAGCAATTAAAGTTATCATGTATATGTAGGGTGGGTGGGTGGCCTCTATCCCACCCTCCAATCAGTAAAACATAAGCAAGAGTTTTAATTAAATGTTTAAAATATAAATAAACGCAAAATAATTGCAATTTTTAGAGATTTATTCATACAAATTTTTCAAATATTTTTTGATGATGTTTTACTGATTGGGGGGTGGGATAGAGGCCACCAACCCACCCTACATATACACATTAACTTTAATTCCTTATGGTCTCGCTGTACCCAATAAAATTAATTACAAAACTTTTTGAATAAAAAAGAAATTAAATAAATAAAATATTTGCGTGAGTAAATGAGTAAAAATTTGATATATGATGGGTTTCCACACTTTAAATCTAAATTAGAAAAGATTAGATATAGAGTCATTTATATTTAAACTTAAATTTTGATTTTGTTTTATTTTTTATTACATAAAGGGTTTGATTGTTGTTAGCAGCGAAATAATCAACGATTAGCAATTAAAGTTATCATGTATATGTAGGGTGGGTGGGTGGCCTCTATCCCACCCTCCATTCAGTAAAACATAAGCGAGGGTTTTAATTAAAGTTGTAAAATATAAATAAACACAAAATAATTGCAATTTTTAGAGATTTATTCATACAAAAATTTTTCAAATAATTTTTGATGATGTTTTACTGTTTGGAGGGTGGGATAGAGGCCACCCACCCACCCTACATTTACATGATAACTTTAAATACTAATCGTTGATGATTAACTTTGTATACAGACAACTGGACATGTTAGCACACATCCAGTAGCTACTCTATTCGCCAGCGATCCGCACTGTTCAATCAAGTGCTACTTTCCTAGTAAGTTATCCTCTCGAACAATATAAAGAAATGTCTAACGAATGTAATAAGAATAATCTTTAGGATTTCCTTTAAAATTTTTCAAAATTTTCTGCATTGTTTACTGTAAGTTTAATGTCATTATGATAAGTGCAATCATTTGTCTAACGGTTAAACATTTAAGAAAAAGCTGCACGTGACTCAACCCGTGGAAACTGCATGTGATAAGAATAAGCAATTCTTAGAATGCATTATCTTAAATTATGTTAGAATCAACGTCGTGATTTTTCATTGATAACAAAATTCTTAAAACCTTTGTATGCGCATGAGTAATCGCGGGAATGTTGTTGTGGTTTAAATAGCACCAGTAGGAATAACGACTGCTATCGAGTTACATAAAAGTGTGCACAAAGAACAACACGATGTTTAATTTGTTTATCAATTCAGCCGAACAGGTACTTTATTTATTGGTGGTAATATCATTTTTTGTTATTACCATTAGTGTATGATTAATTATTATTAGTAGTATACGATGGATTATCGCTAATATCGTTTAATTTATAGATTTTTTTTGATAATTTTTTTTTATTGGAACTACATATTTGTGTTTTTTGTATATTCCATTAATACAGTAGAATACATATGAGAGATACATAACATTACATTAAATTCAATAATTTAAAAAACTTAATAAGCATAATACCATTTAGACAAACATAAATACACAAAAACACGGCTTAAAGACCACGTAGTCGATAGACAAACACTACAAGTACTACTATAAGATAGATAAAATATTTCAACATATATTTATGTATCTGAGTATTAAAACAATTAAGTTTAAACTTTTGTATGCATAACTGCGCAGTTCGTAAAGCCGTTATCAGTATCCGAACGAAGCACGGCACACTCGATCCGACGATATCGGCCGCCCGTGACCGATTAATAATTCAAATTTTAATTGTGCGATTGCCCGATTATGGGGGCAGTCGGGTACACATACAAGCACGTATACATCTACACATGGACGAGTAGTAGTGCTGCGGGGGTGGCCCTCCAGATTTAACGCGTTCATTTGTTTGTGATGCGGACGCACCGACGATTAATAATGTTGTGTTTCGCTGTGTGCGGAAGGGCGGTTTTGCCCTCGGCGTGCTACTGTCAATAATTGATGTACCTCGGGGGGCGGCGGCGGCGGATGATGCATGGGAGCGCGTTCGGCTCATATAAATTCAAATTAACGTGTTGCGAAATTGCGCAATAACGGCGTCATACGAGGTAAATTACAAGGAGATATAAAAATGAATAAAACGCCAACGGAAATGGTTTTCCGTGTGCGAATCATATGAAACGCATACGGATGAATTTATCGAGTGTTTAAAATGATAACGTAATAGATGAGATGCATATATGTGGCCAAAACGATCAGATAAAAATTATTTCCTTAATAAAATAAGTAATTGTAGAGGCTTTCACTTCATGATATATTTTGATCATCAAACAATTAACTTTGTTGTTTTTTAAATGACTTTCTCACTTATCACTTGGTGAAACATTTTGAACTATTACTGATGAAGGTATAATAACTTACAAAGCGAAACTAATCGAGTAAATAGAGAAAAATTGTGAAACAAAACAAGTATAATTTAATTTAAACCTCCATCACTTTGTTGGAACCGATCGTTCACTCAGATTACAAATCTTGAAATATACATCAAGTTGCTTAGTAAACATGCCTATACACGTCTAATAGAAGATGAGATTGCTGAGGATAATGATTCAACAACGCTACAAAGATTTCATAATATAATCATGATGATAGTTCCGACCGTTACTACGTGGTAATCCATAATATAATAATATTCCTATATTTCATAATTTACAATATTAATATTTTCTTTGTGTTAAACACATAACTGTTTTTTTTGTCTCTCCTGTAACGTTATAATTGAACCCGACTTCAAATCCCGTTGATTGATGGCGTCATTAGAATGCGAGAGAGTAATAGGAGATGCATGCAAATTATTCTTTCCGCTAGAAAGATTTTAACAGTTTCCTGAATTACAACAAGAAACACAAGAACGGTGTTCGAATGGAAACGCTCAAATGAATAAACTCAGTTGGTGATGTCTGCATTAACACGACGTTGAGTGTAATTTTCGCATTCACCTCTCATGTATTATTCACGACTTTCGGGCAAATTAACATTGTAATCGGTTGTTGATAAAATATATAAAAAGTTAATAGTATTACCTACCAAAAAACATAATCAGTGTGTAGAAATGCAATTGTCACCATATTGACAGTAAACGTGTTCGTAATAAAGTCAAAAACTTAGGTCATATTTCATGAAGTAACTATGTAATCATCATAATATAATTGTTGTAAATAAGCATGTCGCATTCCAAGAAATTGATGAAGGCGCCCGGGAACATGGTATGAGAGCTGAAGCTCAGCGTCCCAACTGCAGCTATAAGTGTTGAAAAGAAAGAACATGATCTAATTCTAGTTTTAGAGGAAGAAGAAGAAGACAAAGAAAATTTACCAAATTTGAAAGAAAATTCAGATAAGACAAGGAAGAAGAAGAAACATTCGAAAAATAAAGGAAGAAAAATTGGTGGAAAAAATAATAAAATTCGCGAAGAAAATTTGAAGAATAATAGATACGACAAAGGAAAGGTAATATAAAAAATAGAAAGGGAAAGTTCTAGAAGTCTTGAAAAAATATGTTGGAAACTTCTATAATGCTAGTGTGGTTTTTGAATTTTTTTAACGAATACTTTTTGAAAAATTCAAATAAGACAAAGAAACGATAAGTTAAAAAAGCTATCGAAAAGAAAGAAGAAAAATTCTAGAAATCTTGAAAAGTATTAGTTTGTTTCTGTGAGTTAATTGAAAAGTATTGCAGAAATTTTCTAGAATTCTCGAAATTTTTGAAAAAATAATTTCTGAAAAATTCAGGTAAGAAAAATTGGTGAAAAATTCTAGAAAAATTGAGGAAGTATCCTGGAAAATTTTACAAATATTAAAGTAAAATTGATGAAAAGTTCTAAAATCCTATACGAAATTATTTTCTTGATCTTGAAGAAATCTAAAAATTCTGAATAAAAGTTGACGAAACGTATTACACTAGAAATATCAATGACAATTCTCGTACTATGGAGAAACAGTTGCTAGAAAATTCAGTAAAGATAAACTAAGGTAAGGTAGAATATCCTTGAACAATAGAAGAAAAGGAAATATACTATAAAATTCTAGAAATTTTCATAAATACGTCAAACCATCGATCAGTGAAGGAGATTTGGAAAATCATCTGCAAGTGTGAGCTCCGCCCATCAGTATGGTGATTAAATTATATGTATCTTACTTTCTCTTCAATATTGTGAATGCTTCATTAATTTATTCGTATATGTTGAAAAAGATAAAATTTTCACAATTAGAAAAGACATTTTCCTTTTTTGATGGATGATTTTAATGATCAAAATTTGTAGAATTTTGTAGTTTACTTTCTATTATTTTTCGAGGAAAGTAAAAAAAAAGATACAAGTAAAGATGAAAATTCTCCAAAAAATATTTGAAAAATTGTTAAAAAATTCTAAAACCATCAAAAACTATTCATGCAATTTCTGAGAAAATCAGATAGGTCAAAAAAAATATGTAGGAATTCTTAAAGAAAAATTGAAGGAAACTAATATTTAAAAACATTTCTGGAAAATTTTAAAACCCTCGAAACGTTTCTTACTAGAAGAAAGAAAATTCAGATAAGATATAACAAGACAAGGTAAAAAAATCTTTAAAAATAGAAGAAATAATCTAAAAATCTTGAATTAATATGGCTGAAATCCCATATGAATTTAATTTTAAATTTTAGAGGAAAATTCCTGGAAAACTCACATATTAAAATTGTATAAAAGATCCTGAAGAAATCTAGAAATTCTGAATTAAAAATTGACGAAAAGTCTGAAACCCTCAAAGAAAATTGACACAATTTAGAGAAACAATTGCTGACAAAATAAGATAAGATAAAAAAAGGAAAGCTAGAAATTCTTCGAAAAATAGAAAATACACTCATTAAATCTAAAAAATACAAATTGCTGAAAAATTTCAATCAAAACTTTCGCAATTAGAAAGTAAAGCGCCTGGAAAGTTTATTCAACTTTAAAGAAGATACAACAAGTAAAGGTGAAAATTCTCAAAAAAATAAAATTAAATCTTTGAAAAAAATTGTTGAAAAATGTTAAAACCATCATTTTCTCAGATAGGTCATAAAAATGTATGTAGGAATTCTTCAGTAATTGAAGAAATTATTCCAGAAACTAATCTTTAAAATACATTTCTGGAAAATTTTAAAATCCTCGAAACGTTTCTCACTACTAGAATGAAAATTTAGTTAAGATATAACAAAACAAGGTGAGTTTAAAAATAGAGGAAAATTATTTTGGAAAATTCTACAAATCTTGAAGTAATATTGCTGAAATCCCCTATGAATTTCTTTTTTTCAATTCGGTAGAAAAATTCCTGAAAAACTCAGATACAAAGATAAGTTTAAAATAGAAGAAAAGATCTTAAAGAAATCCAGAAATTCTCAATTAAAAATTGACGAAATGTCTGAAACCCTCAAAAAAAATTGACGCATTTCGGAGAAACAATTGATGACAAATTCAGATAAGATAAAATAAGGAAGATAGAAGTTCTTCGAAAAATAGAAGAAAATATACGCAATAATTCTAAATAGAAATTTCTGAAAAATACTAGAACCTTCGATCAACACTTTCGCAATGAGAAAAGAAAATGTCTGGGAAGTTAGGAGCAGGTACAACAAGTAAAGATGAACATTCTCAAAACGAAAAAACATAATTAAATCTTTGAAAAACTGTTGAAAAATTCTAAAACCATCAAAAAATATTCAAGCAATTTCTGAGAAATTCGGATAGGACAAAGAAAGAAATTCTTAAAAAAAAATTGAAGAAACTAATCTTTAAAAACATTTCTGAAACAATTTTATACTTACTTGGTTTATTTTTATATTTTTAGATGTAATAAGTTTAGTTTTCTTTTTGTATCTTCTCTGTATTATTTTGTAACGGCTGCCTATCATTGTTGTAAATTATCAGTTTGTCAACTTGGTTTAATTTTTTTATATATACAATGTAATGTTTAAGTTATCCTGTAATTGGCCTTCTTGGCTGTTGGGTTATAAATAAATAAATAAATAAATAAATAAATTTAAATCCCTCGAAACATTTCTCACTACTAAAAAGAAAATTAAGACAAGGTGTAAAACTCTTTAAAAAATAAAAGAAAACATTCTGGAAAAATTGTAGAAATCTTGAAGTAATAATATTGCTGAAATTCCCTATGATTGTTTTGGGAGAAAAATTCCTGGAAAACTCAAGTGTAAAGATAAGCTTAAAATGGAAGAAAAGATCAAGAAGAAATGTAGAAATCCTAAACTTAAAAATTGAGGAAACGTTTAAAACACTCAAAGAAAATTATCGTAATTCGGAGAAACAATTGTTGACAAATTCAGAAAAGATAATAATAATAATAATAATAATTCTTTATTAAGTAAGGTAAGATAAGAAAATTCTAGAAATTTTGAAGAAACATCTCTGTAAAATAGTAGAACTCTCGACCAAAATTTTTTACAATTAGAAAAATAAATGTCTGGATATTTATGAAATGATACAAGTAAAGATGAATTGTTTTTTTAAAGTAGAACAAAAATTAGAGAATCTTAAACAAAAACTGGTAAAAACTTCTAAAACCATTTAAAAAATATCGATGCAAGAAAGGTTAGTAATAATTCTCAAAAGATGAAGAACGAAACATTCTAGAAATGAATCTTTTTGGAAAATTCTAGAACCGCAATTTCTCATTTTTTCTGAAGAATTTTAGAAAATTTTGGAATTCTAAAACCATTTAAAAAATATTGATGTATCTTCAAATAAAAAAAATCTGAGAAATGATTCATGACAAAGAAAGGTTAATAATACTTCTCAAAAGATGAAGAACAAAATATTTTAGAAATGAAACTTTTTGGAAAATTCTAGAACCTCAATTTCTCATTTTTTCTGAAGAATTTTAGAAATCCTGATTTTAAAAAAATGACGAATAGTAAGAGAACCCTCAAAAAAAATCTTGTACTCTGAAGAAACAATTGCTGGCAAATTCAGATAATATAAAGTAAGGTAAGGTGGTACTTTCTCAAAGACTAGAAGAAAGTATACTATAAATATCGACAAATTGCTGGAAAAAAATACTAGACCAAAATTTTCGCAATTTGAAATTCCTAGAAAATTAATTTAAGATACAGCAAGGAAAAATTCTTAAAAATAGACGAAAATTCAAACAATATTAAACTTAAATTGTTGAAAAGTTATAAAACCATCAAAAAAATATTTTCGAAACGAAAAATTACTGAAAAAATGAAAGGTAAGTAAGAATTTTCAATAAACTCGGAATATAGTTTATTTATAAAATATTCTCGTAACTCAAAAATAGTATTCTATATACTGATCTTTAAGAAAAATCTAGAATTTCAATTTCTCATTTTTTCTAAAGAAATCTAAAAATCCCGAATTGAAAAAAAAATGACGAAAAGTACTAGAACCCTTAAAGAAAATTCTCGTACTCTAGAGAAACAATTTGTGGCAAATTCAGATAATATAAACTAAAGCAAGGTGGAAATTCCACAAAAACTAGAAGAAAAGATAATAGAAAAATCCACAAGCTCAAAAAATTCTAGTATCCCCAACTAAAGTTTTCGCAATTTGAAATTCCTGAAAAATACAACATGCTAATAAGAATAATTCTCAAAAATAGAAGAGAATTAAAAAAATCTTAAACTTAAATTGTTCAAAAGATCTAAAACTATTAAAAAAATATTTTCGAAACTTGAAAGAAAAATTTCTGAGGAATTCAGATGAAAGAAGGAAAGGTTAGTATAGTAAGAATTCTCAATAAATTAATAATAGAAACGCTAACATTTTTATACCAAGTTTATTAATTTAATCTTCACATAACTCAAGAACGAATTTCAAAAATTCTCAGGTTATTAAAGAAGAAAATATTCTATATACTAATCTAACGAAAATTTTTGGAAATAATCTAGAACTCTCGTGAAATTTCTCACTACTAGTAAAAAAAGTCGGATATAATATTTATTTATTTATTTATTTGCTTTTCATATACAAAAAATTATGTAAATAATATTCATCCAAAATTTAGACTGCACGAGAATTGGGCAAAGTTCATCCTAGATGATCTTCCACTTGTACCCTGAAGTAATAAATTCTTCTGTTGACGCTGCTGTCAATCAGAAACGCACCAGAAACCAATGAACCATATTTAGGTTTATATATCAGGGCAAGGTGGAAAACTCTTCAAAAATAGGAGAAAAAATCCTGGAAAATTCTAGAAATCTTGAAGTAATATGGCTGAAATACAATATGAACTTCATTTTCAATTTGGGAGGAAATTTCCTTGAAAACTCAGATATAAAGATAAGTTTAAAATAGTAGAAAAGATCGTGAAGAAATCTAATAATGAATTAAAGTTTGAAGAAAAGTAGAAAAGTCTAAAACACTGAAAGAATCTTAAACAAAATCTGTTGAAAACTGCTAAAACTATTTCTTACTTCAAAGCAAAAAACCTGAACAATTCATATTCAAGACAAAGAAAGGTAAGTAATAATTCTTAAAGAAAATATTCTGGAAATTAAATTTGTAACCTGAATTTCTCAATTTTTCTGAAAAAGTTTAGAAATCCTGAATCGTAAAAATTGACGAAACGTACTAGAACCTTTAAAGAAAATTTTCGTACTAAGGAGAAGCAATCGCTGACACATTCAGATAAGATAAAGGTAAGGTGGAAATTCTTCAAAGATTTGAAGAAAATATACTAGAAAAATCAACAAATCGCTGAAAAAAACTAGAATCTTATTTTATTTTACTTAATTGTTTCATTTTATTATATTTTGACGTATATAAAACCTTCTCTGTTAACACATTAATAAAGAATTTTGAAATTGAATCCATAATCTAAATTTTCGCGATTTGAAATTACTGGAAAATTAAGTTAAGATACAGCAAAGTAATAAGAAAAATTTGGAAAGAACAAATAAAGGTAAGAAGAATTCTCAATAAACTTGGAATAAAGTTTATTAATAAAATCTCCTCGTTATTCAAGGACGAATTTCAAGAATTCTCAAGTTATTAAAGAAGACAACATTCTATATACTAATCTTTACGAAAAAAATTGAAAAAATCTAGAATTTCACATTTTTTCTGAAGAACTCTAGAAATCCTGAATTGAAAAAAATGATGTAAAAGTACGAGAACCTTCAAAAAAAAAAAAAATTCGTACTCTTGAGAAACAATTTAGATAGTATAAACTAATGTAAGGTAGAAATTCGTTAAACACTAGAATTAACAAAATTGATTAAAAAAACTAGAATCCCAGACCAAAATTTTCGCAATTTGAAATTCCTGGAAAAGATAGCGATACAAAGATAACAAGAAAAATTCTCAAAAATAGAAAAGAATTGAAAAAATCTTGAACTTCTCAAACCATCAAAGAAATATTTTCGGAATTTCAGAGAAAAATTTCTGAGGAATTTTCAGAAAAATCAAGACAAGATGAAAAACTCTTTAAAAATAGGTAAAAATTTAGTTGAAACATACAGGACATCTAGAAAAGAAATTGTTGCTTAGAAACTTCTCTGCGGTTAGAAAAAAGCTGAACTCTGCAAAAAAAATCGCTAATTTCCTTATAAGATAAAGATAAAGATAAAATAGAAGAAAATATTCTGGAAAATTCTACAAATCTTGAAGTAATATTGCTGAAATCCCATATGAATTTAATCTTCAATTTGGGAGGATAATTCCTGCAAAACTCAGATATAAAGACAAGTTTAAAATAGTAGAAAAGAATCTGAAGAAATCTAGAAATTCTGAATTAAAAACTCAAAGAAATATTTTCGGAATTTCAAAGAAAAATTTCTGAGAAATTTTCAGAAAAATCAAGACAAGATGGAAAACTCTTTAAAAATAGGTTAAAATTTAGTTGAAACACACAGGACATCTAGAAAAGAAATTGTTGCTTAGAAACTTCACTGCGGTTAGAAAAAAGCTGAACTCCGCAAAAAAAATCGCTAATTTCCTTATAAGAACTGATCAAAGTTGAAGTGTATTAAAAACTCATTAAATAATTAATTAAAATAGTAGAAAAGAATCTGAAGAAATCTAGAAATTCTGAATTAAAAACTCAAAGAAATATTTTCGGAATTTCAAAGAAAAATTTCTGAGGAATTTTCAGAAAAATCAAGACAAGATGAAAAACTCTTTAAAAATAGGTAAAAATTTAGTTGAAACATGCAGGACATCTAGAAAAGAAATTGTTGCAAAGAAACTTCTCTGCGGTTAGAAAAAAGCTGAAAAAAATCGCTATTTTCCTTATAAGAACTGATCAAAGTTGAAGTGGATTAAAAACTCATTAAATAAAAGTGTTGCTTTATTTTCTCAGAGTAAGAAAGGAATAAATAGTTGAAAAGTGTTTAAGCAATGCATTAATGATAATGATTTAAAATCTCCATAGTTAGAACCATGGACAAAACGTGTTGAAGCAATCCAGTTATCCATTCTTATACCAAGGATATTATAAAAAGGTGTTTTTCAGTTGACAGGGCCTTTTAATTTTTATTTGTCTCCATTTAATGGCTTGACAAGGCCAAGTTTAAAAAAATAAGACATCTAAAGTTGCAATTGTAGTTTCCTACTTGGAAATGAAGTGGCGATCAAAATTAATATTACCAATAAAGTGTGAAATATATATCCTTTAAAATTTTATAGACAACAACGTCATCAGATTAAACTGGAAGCTTTAATAATATACTGCAAATCTTTTGAACCTGGGAATTCCTTTAATCTGTTGAAAGTGAGAGTATTGTGTGAAAATTCTTCTGAATAATTTGTGGAAATGAAGTGGTATGAATACTGATGATCTCCCTCCTAGAACAATTACAAATATGGCATATAGAAATAACACAATTTACGCTTGGTTATTTCTATTTTTCACAGCGAGTTATTATTCTCTTCAAAAGAGAATCAAATATTTTTGCAATTAGTCTCTAAATTGGAAAAGAGTAGAAATATCTATAACAAACGTCAAACTCAAAGCCAATAACTCCTAACCAAAATCCAACCATATACTAAAACAGTAGCAATGAGATCCGAAGATCGAAATAAGTGCCTGCAGATGTATATATAGTTGATTCTTCTCAATTATTTTACTTCAATTGATTTGAAAATAAAGTTACACCAAGAAGAAGATCGATACGTTCCTTCGCCAATTTCTTGATGTACTTATATTTTCAAATCAGTTGAAGCTAAATACACGAGAAAAATCATGTTTTAGAACATCTGCAGGCACGTGTTTCGACCTTTCGATCTCATCAGTACAGCTTTAAAGTTAGATTTTTAATAATCTATATTTGCCATTAATTATGAAATATCAATACAAGAAAATATTTCACTAAATGATAAATGAGAGAGAAATACCAGATGTACAAGAAAATTCATTGATGAGTTTGTTTAAGGACAACCTCAATTTACAATCAATCAATTTTATTTTGAGGCAGCAACCCTACTGTGTTCCCTTCGCCTATTACAATTAGTTTCACCGGTGGTGTGAAAAGCACACGCTCGCTAATTCCTAATACAACAACATCCATTTCAATTTCCACCTTCGCTTAACGCGAGGAAAATGGGGAGTTCGCGTGGCCTCGCCTCGAGGAATTGGCCTCAACAGTTGGCGGCGGCGCTGATTGCGAAAATATGAACACGAGAGAGAGGAGGGTGGGACGACGTAATCCATTTTTGCTTAATTGGTAACGTTAGCTAACCGCCTCGAATATCCAACCACCCCCGCGGCCGTCGGCACATCGGGGAACGTTCGACTTAATCAAAATTCTGAACTACGCCAAAAAATTAATTTACGTCTTTAGGTTAGTAATACTGTCATGGTTTTAAATTAGAATGGGTTTTGTTTGTAGGATGAAATTAACATAATTCCTAGTTCTAATAAGTACGAACTATGATTATATTCAGAATTAACAATTTTAAAAGGGGGTGATTAATATATCTAAATGTATAAACTGATGGAAAAGCTTTAAGTAATTGAATTATCGTTTGTTTTTCTAATAGATGTATATGTGTTACATAATTTTTAATGGTAAAAATTTAGTACGAAATTTCTGATTAAATATTCGAGTACGTGAAGAGTATTAATTAACAGTAGTTAAAAATATTTTTAACTACTATTAATAGTAAGTAATTGTTTAAATTTCAATGGATACAAAATTGCGTCGTTATTAGAAACTCACCCGCGTTTACATTTGCAGATATCTGGAGCTCTATATTTCCCTCGAGTTACGGGGCCATGCCGGCGGTAAATGGGGTGGCTTTTTGACAGTCGACTTGTCTGTCAGGCGGGTTTCAGTAAGAATTAGGGGTACGTCGGACTTTCCGAGTGACGTTTCGTGGAAGACGTCGGATAAGGGTAGCACACTTGATATCCTTCCTGCGCTGAATTATTCACCACTTCCGGCGACTTCCGCGCAGATTGAGACCGAAACGTATACAATTTGTACGAGATTAGTTTCGAATTCGATCGCTTAATGTTTTAAAAAGATTGTACCTTACTGTCCTGGAAGTTTTTTGATATTTTTATTAGCGTAATTAATGAAGAAAGAGTGATATGTGTAAGTAAGCTTGTTACTTTGCAGAATTATCGGCGTTTAAGCCGCTAAAATAAATTTAAAAAAACAATTGCTATCTACTGAATTGTTGTTAAATAGATTGGGCTTAATTATGACGTAAGAAATTAAAAATATCTGTCGCAGTTTTTGAAATAATCATTTATAAATCAATAGGCGATTATTTCAATTATTAAATATTTTTAAGCCGCTGAAACTTCTAGGAAAACAATTGCTATCAATCCAAAAATGATCTAATTTATTTAAAATTTATCGTACTTTAATATGAAGTAAGAAATAAACATCATCCCTTACATTTTCTTAAAATAATCGCTTGTTAATCGAACAGTGATTATTTGCAAAATTTACCGTTTTCAAGCAGCCAAATTAAGTAGAAAAACAATTGCTATCGACTTAAAAATTACCAAATTTATATAAAAAGCATCGTACATTAATATTATGTAAGGATTAAAAATCATCCCTTAATTTATTTTTAAATAATCGATTTTATTCCAAAGAGAAATTTTGTTCAGAATTAATTATTTTTAAATCGCTAAAATGATTGAAAACACAATCGCCATCGACTGAAAAAATAACTAATTTATAAAAAAATCCATCATATTTTAATATTATGCAAGAAATAAATACAATCCCTTAGAATTTTTTGAAATATTTGCTTTTATGTCTAACATATTTTATTTTTAGAATTAATTATTTTTAAGTTGCAAAAATTAATAGAAAAACAATTGCCATCGACTCGAAAATTACCAAATATATATATAAAATCCATCGTACTTTAATATGACGCAAGAAATTAAAACCACCCCTTACAATTTTTTTAAATAATACCCTTTAATTTAAACAGTGAATAATTTCAAAATTAATTATGTTTACGATCCTAAAATAAATATAAAAAGAATTGCTATCAACTAAAAAATGATTAAATTTATATAAAATATATTGTACTTAAATATGACGTATGAAATTAAAAGCATCCCTTACATTTTCTTAAAATAATCGCTTATTAATCGAGCAGTGATTATTTCCAAAATTTACTGTTTTCAAGCAGTTAAAATAAGTAGAAAAAACAATTACTATTAACTAAAAAATGATTAAATTTATATAAAATATATTATACTTAAATATGACGTAAGAAATAAAAAACATCCCTTACATTTTCTAGATATAATTAATTTTAATTCGAAAATTATGCTTATTTTCAGAATGATCTTTTTATAACGCTAAAATAAATGGAAAAACAATTGCCATCGACTCGAAAATTACCAAATTTATATAAAATCCATCGTACTTTAATATGATCTAAGAAATAAACATCATCCCTCACATTTTCTTACAATAATCGTTTTTTAATCGAACAGTGATTTTTTGCAAAATTTACGTTTTCAAGTAGTTACAATAAGTACGAAAACAAATGCTATCACTCAAAAATTATCATATATTATGTGAGGATTAAAAGCCATCCCTTATTTTTTAAATTAAAATTATCGATTTTATTTCGAGGAGAAATTATTTTAAGAAGTAATTATTTTTAAACCGCCAAAATAATTGGAAATACAATTGCCATCGACTCCAAACATTAGTAATTTATAAAAAATCCATCGTACTTTAATATTATTTACGGAATAAATATCATCCCTAAACATTTTTTTGAAATATTTGCTTTTATTTCTAACATACATTATTTTTATGATTAACTATTTTTAAGTTGCAAAAATTGATATAAAAACAATTGCCATCGATTTGAAAATGAACAAATTTATATAAAATCCATCGTACTTTAATATGACTTAAGATGTAAAAATCACCCCTTACAATTTATTGAAAAAATCGCTTTTAATATGAAGGGCGAATATTTTCAAAATTCACTATTTTTACACCACTGAAATAAATATAATGACAATTGCTATCAACTAAAAAATGATTAAATTTATATAAAATCTATTGAACTTAAATATGATGTAAGAAATTAAAATCATCCCTTACAAGTTCTTGATTAAATCAGTTTTAATTCGAACAGTGATTATTTTCAAAATTATCTTTTTTATAATGCTAAAATAAATGAAAAAACAATTGCCATCGACTCGAAAATTACCTAATTGATATAAAATCAATCGTGCTTTAATGTGATGTAAGAAATAAACATCATCCCTTACATTTTCTTACAATAATCATTTTTTAATCGAACAGTGATTATTTGCAAAATTTACGTTTTCAAGCAGCCAAAACAAGTAGAGAAACAAATGCTATCGACTCAAAAATTACTAAATTTATATTAAAAGCATCGTATATTAATATTATGTAAGGATTAAAAATCATCCCTTAATTTATTTTTAAATAATCGATTTTATTCCGAGGAGATTTTTTTTTCAGAAGTAATTATTTTTAAATCGCCAAAGTAATTGGAAATACAATTGCCATCGACTCAAAAAATTAGAAATTTATAAAAATCCATCGTACTTTAATATTATTTAAGGAATAAATATCATCCCTAACAATTTTTTTGAAATATTTGCTTTTATTTCTAACATACATTATTTTTATGATTATCTATTTTTAAGTTGCAATAATTGATAGAAAAACAATTGCCATCGACCCGAAAATCAACAAATTTATATAAAATCCATCGTACTTTAATATGATGTAAGAAATTCAAATCCCCCTTTACAATTTTTTGAAATAATTGCTTTTAATTTAAACGGTAAATATTTTTAAAATCAACTATTTTTACGACCCTGAAATATTTATAAAAAACAATTGCTATCAACTAAAAAATGATTAAATTTATATAAAATCTATTATACTTAAATATGATGTAACAAATAAAAAAGCATATTTTCTTGATAAAATCAGTTTTAATTTGAAGAGTAACTATTGTTAGAATTAATTACTTTTAAGACGCTAAAATAAATAGGAAAACAATTGCCATCGACTCGAAAATTACCAAATTTATATAAAATTCATCGTGCTTTCATATGAAGCAAGAAATAAAATTCATCCCTTACAATTGCTTAAAATAATCTATTTTTAATCGAACAGTGATTATTTGCAAAATTTACGTTTTCAAGCAGCCAAAACAAGTAGAAAAACGAATGCTATCGACACAAAAATTACCAAATTTATATTAAAAGCATCGTATATTAATATTATGTAAGTTCTAAAAGCAATCCCTTATTTTTATGTTAAAATAATCGATTTGATTTCGAGGGCAAATTAATTTCAGAAGTAATTATTTTTAAGTCGCTAAAATGATTGAAAACACAATTGCTATCGACTCAAAAAATAACAAATTTATAAAAAATCCATCGTACTTTAATATTATGTAAGGAATAAATATCATCCCTAACAATTTTTTTGAAATATTTGCTTTTACTTCGAAAATACATTATTTTTATTATTAACTATTTTTAAGTTGCAAAAATTGATAGAAAAACAATTGCCACCGACCCGAAAATCAACAAATTTATATAAAATCCATCGTGCTTTAATATATTGTAAGAATTAAAAATCAACCCTTACAATTTTTTGAAATAATCGCTATTAATATGAAGAGCGAATTATTTTAAAATTCACTATTTTTACGCCACTGAAATAGATATAATGACAATTGCTATCAACTAAAAAATGATTAAATTTATATAAAATCTATAGCACTTAAATATGATGTAAGAAATAAAAAGCATCCCTTCAATTTCTTGATAAAATCAGTTTTAATTCGAACAGTGGTTATTTTCAGTGCGAACTATTTTTAAGACGCTAAAATAAATACATAAACAATTGCTATAGACTCGACAATTATCAAATTTATATAATCCATCGTACTTTAATATGATATAAGAAATAAACATCATCCCTTACATTTTCTTACAATAATCGCTTGTTAATCGAACAGTGATTATTTGCAAAATTTACTGTTTTTAAACAGTTAAAATGAGTAGAAAAACAAATGCTATCGACTCAAAAATTACCAAATTTATATAAAATTCATCGAACTTTAATATGACGTAAAAAATTAAAATCACCCCTTACATTTTTTTGAAATAATCGCTTTTAATTCGAACATTAAATATTTTTAAAATTAACTATTTTTACGTCTCTGAAATAAATATAAAAACAATTGCTATCAACTAAAAAATTACTAAATTTATATAAAATCAACTTCAATACCATGTAAAAAATAAAAACCATTCT
This sequence comes from Ontholestes murinus, assembly GCA_963969525.1. Lineage (NCBI taxonomy): Eukaryota > Metazoa > Arthropoda > Insecta > Coleoptera > Staphylinidae > Ontholestes > Ontholestes murinus. The sequence continues at coordinate 10,772,744 of OZ018396.1, forward strand.
TTGCAGTTTTTTTGATATTAATCACTTTTAATTCGAACAGTGATTACTTTCAAAATTAACCATTTTCAAGACGCTAAAGTAAACATAAAAACAATTACCATCAACCCAAAAATGACTAAATTTATATGAAATACATCGTGCTTAAATATAACGTAAGACATTCAAATTATCCCTCATAATTTTTTGAAATAATCGTTTTTAATTCAAACAGCGATTATTTTCCAAATTAACCATTTTGAAGCCGCTAAAATTACTGGAAAAACAATAGCCATCAATAAAAAAATTATAAAATTTACATAAAATCAATCGTGCTTTAATATGATGTACGATGTAAAAATCATCCCCTGGATTTTTTTGTAAATAATCATGTTTATCGAACAGAGATTATTTTTAGAAGTAATTATGTTTAACCTTCTAAAATTAATAGAAAAACAACTGCCATCGACACAGAATTTAACAAAATTATACAACATTCATTGTACTTTAATATGAAGTAAGAAATAAAAATCATCCCTTCCATTTTCTTAATTAATAATCGCAACAGTAATTATTTCCAAAATTTACTGTTTTCAAGCAACCAAAATAGGTAGGAAAAAAAATGCTATCGACTAAAAAATTACCAAAATTATATTAAATACATCGCGCTTCAAACCGTCTTAAGAAATAAAAATCAGCTATTAGAATTTTTTGAAATAATCGCTTTTAATTCGAATAGTGATTATATTCAGAATGCACATTTTTAAGCCACTAAAATAAATATAGAAACAATTGCTATCGACTTAAAAATTACCAAATTTATATAAAATCCATCGTACATAATTATGATGTAAGAAATAAAACTCGTTCTTTATATTTACTCGAAATAATTGCATTTAAATCGAATGGTGATTATTTGCAAAATTAACTGTTTTCAAGCAGCGAAAATAAGTAGAAAAACAATTGCCATCGACTAAAAAATTACCAAATATATATAAAATTCATCTAGTTATGATATGACGTAGGATATAAAAACCATCCCTTTCGTTTTCTTAAAATACACGCTTTTAAATCAAACAGTGAATATTTTTAGGACTAACTTTTTTATGCCTCTAAAATTAATTGTTCTTAACTCAAAAATTAGTTAATTTCGATAAAATCCATTGTTCCTCAATATAATGGTAGATATAAAAATCATCCCTTATTTTTTATTAATAGCACTTACTTCAAACAACTGTTTGAGTTAAAAACGATTTCAGTATTTTTAAGTCGTTGAAACCTGTAGAAAAACAATTGTCATCGTCATAAAAATCAAGAAATGTATCTAAAATCTACACTAATTTAATATAATGTAAAAAAATTAAAAAAATCCCCTACATTTTTTTCTAAATAATCGCTATTAATTCAAGAAGAAATTATTTGCAGAATTAACTTTTTCAAATTCGCTTAAATTCGTAGAAAAACAATTGCTATCGACTCAAAAATTACCAAAATAATATTAAATAACATCGCGCTTCAAACCGACGTAAGAAAAAAAATCAACCCTTAGAATTTTTCGAAATAATCGCTTTTAATTGGAATAGTGATTATATTCAGAATTAAATTTTTTAAGCCACTAAAATAAGTATTATAACAATTGCTATTGACTCAAAAATTACCAAAATTATATTAAATACATTGCGCTTCAAACCGATGTAAGAAATAAAAATCAACCCTTATTTTTTTTAAATAATCGCTTTTAATTCGAATATTGATTGTAGTCAGAATAAACCTTTTTTAAAGTCACTAAAATCAATGTAAAAATAATTGCTATCAACTCAAAAAATACCAAATTTATATAAATGGATCGTAGTTTATTGTGGTGTAGGATGAAAAATCATCCCTTGCATTTTCTTGAAATACACGCTTTTAAATCAAACAGTGAATATTTTGAGAATTAACTTTTTTGAGCTTTTAAAATGAATAGAAAAACAATTGCCCTTAACTCAAAAATTAGTTAATTTACATCAAATCCATCGTTCTTCAATAAAATGTAAGAATTAAAAATCATCCCTTATATTTTTTGAAATATTCGCATTTACTTCAAACAACTGTTTGAGTTAAAAACGATTTCAGTGTTTTCTAGTCGTTGAAATCCGTAGAAAAACAATTGCCATCGACATATAAATCAAGAAATTTATCTAAAATCTACCGTACTTTAATATAATATAAAAAAATGAAAAGAATCCCCTCCAAATTTTTGAAATAATCGCCGTTAATTCAAGAAGAAATTATTTGCAGAATTAACTTTTTTAAATTCGCTAAAATTCATAGAAAAACAATTGCTATCGACTCAAAAATTGCCAAATTTATATAAAATCTACCGTATGATGTAAAAATATAGATCTCCGTCTATATTTTTACATCATACGGTAGATTTAAAATTAAATACATGAAAAAATGAGACTTTTCTTATCTTTTTATATCCTTATAGTTCCTTGAAGAAGTAAGGGAAATTAAAATCTAAATATTTGATAGCCGATTTGAAGACATATAATGTTTAATTAGAAACTTTTGAAACATAAACTTGATGAAGAAAAGCACTTTTTGTCTTCCATATCTTTATTTTCAATTTCCTGACACGTGTTTCGAACATTTCAGTTCATTAACATGTTTTGTAAAAAAAAAATCTCGACCCTATAAGAAAATGCGCGCAAAGAAAACGTATCCAGACAATAGATGTCAGTTAATAGTGTCTGAATGCCAACGTAGATTTTTTGAACTGCAAAAATTAAGTTTTAAATCTATCAAAAGGAAAAGTCAAGTAATATTGTTCACAATAATAGGTTGGAAAATTAGGTAATAGTTTTATGAAAGTTTTTCGTATTTTTTCTAATTATTAGTGAATTTTCTACAACGTAAAGGACTTATATATTTTTATTTATGAAAGTAAGTGACGGAAACGAAAATATAAGTTTTTGATCTGTGAAAAACAATTTTGGAACAAAATAATTGCTAGAAGAACCAGGCATAGATACATGTGGAAATAAGTGAAATATACCGCTAATTAAATAGAAATATTAAAGTAGATAGAATGTATCTTCATATTATTGATTTTTGCGGCTTCTACTTCGTTATACATGTTGAGTATAAATAATAAACACTTTGTAACTTTGTTTGTATAACACAATTTTGTTATACAAACAAAGTTACAAAGTGTTTATTATTTATAATGTATCTTCAGTTTTTTGCTAAATATCTTCTAGGATATACATTGATAAATATTACATTTTTGATTATTTATTCAGTTATATAAGGTGTGTCCATACAGCTATAATCTACTTTGAGAAAAAATAGAGTACAGATAGAGAAATTGATGGTGTATGATAGATGGCGCTAAGTAAAATAAAGGAGCAGATGGATACGCATGCGCAAATGCATATTTTGCTGCTGTACGTATTAAGATAATATTGCCAACTGGTAGAGTGGTAGTAGGATGGAACATAACACGAACCGCCACGGATTGCAACAAATGGGCCGTTCAGAGAAAAAAAAGTTTTATACCTATGAAATTTCCTATTCTCTAGATGTCTTTATCTCCTAAATGTTTATAACCGCTGTACTTTTACCCTGGATAGAGTAACTCGGACTCTATTGAGGATTCGCTGTCCATCCCTTGGCTGGTATAGACTTAGTGACTTCTGTCCTTCCTGTTTTACGACTGATGACATTATCACATCGCGAAGAAGTCAGCTCTTCCAGCTTGCCACTGCAACTTTGCCAAGCGAAAACCAACATTTACTACCTTTCGAGCTCAAGCTGTTAGACATCTTGCCAAGTAGTCTAGTGAGAGGGCTGTAAGGCATTTTGTCGAGCAGTCAAGTGCGACCTCCGTTACATCGTGGTGCCCGCTGCGGTCCGACAGGTTTCGGATGCTAATGGAGACGCACATAAAGCCTGGTTGGAGTGTAGTGTTGGAATGGTATAGGGTAGTTGGTGTCGCGACGATTGAGGGTGAAATTTCAAAAAATTGTTTTAGACCGAAAGCTAGTGAAACAAATGTACACATCCTGTGCAGAAGTATTAAATCTTTAGAAAACCACTAACAATCATTCTATTTAATTTTTCTTGGGACATAATATAAATTAGTTGAATCAAATTTTGAAAACGAAAAAAGATAAGGTAAATAGTTTCAACCAAAATTAAGAAATAAGTTGAAAATTATATAAAAATCCGTCATTTTACGACAACAAACAAAAACTTAAAACGAAATTACCGATAAGGAAGGTCTCTTCAGTTGTTGGACGCTATTTAGGGATAAATACGTGTTTAATATATTCACGAATATTGATTTTGAAAAGGTTTTCAACTATTTATTGAATTTACGTAGCCTGTCAAAACCAAGGAAAACACAAATTCCACCACGAATAAGCTATCGGAAGTGGTGATAAAAGTCCTTGGAAAAGTCCATCTACATGAAACCACCCAACTTCTCATACTGGCAGAAGGGACGGAAGCGCAACTGAAAGTTCCTCGCCGTGAATGACAGGGTGGCGGCAATCCTCCACAACATCACTAAAAAAGTGTTGCTCTTCATGAAACAATTCAGGGCTCCGGTCTACATAGGCAGCATTCCTAAAGAGGACCGACATGGCCGAGAAGTGTCCGGCGGAATTGGGCGCAACACTGGAGTTGTGTGCGGGGATTGTCGATAAGGAGCTGTCCCTCGAGCAAATCGCTGCCGTGGAAGTGTTGGGAGGAGTGCGGGTACAAAGTAGAACCTTCTAAATTAGGGAAGATTTCTTACAGGTCTGGGGTTATAACCAGGATCCAAACGCCTTTTTGCTGAAAGATGAACACTGATGAAATAAAGTTAATCGAAGGCGGTGGGTTGATGATGAAATGATATCCTTGAAATGACAATGCCTGAGTTGAAGGAGTTCATCGGCGTCCCGCATATCTTAAGTCTTCCTCTATGACATATAATGGTTCCTGGAAAATAACGGTCGGAAGCGCAACTGGGACTTCCTCGCCGTGCACGACAGTGTGGCGATAAACCTATACAACATCACTAAAAATGTGCTGCTATTGCTGAAAGAGTTCAGGCCTCCGGTCTACATAGGCAGCATTCCCAAAGATAACCGGCAAATTCGAGAAATATCTGGAGGAATTGGGCGTAATGATGAAGTTGTGTGCGGGGATTGTCGATAAGGAGCTGTCCCTCGAGTAAATCACTGCCGAGGAAGTGTTGGAGGAGTGCGGGTATAAAGTAGAACCTTCTAAATTAAATGTTTCATCCTAGTGTTGGAGGAGTGCGGGTACAAAGTAGAACCTTCTAAATTAGATGTTTCATCCTACAGGCCCAGTGTTGGATCCAAGGGTAGCAAACGCTTTTTTACTGTGGGATCACTGATGAAATGAAGGTAAACGAGGGCGGTGGATCGATGATGAGATGTCGTTGAAATGACAGTATCTGAGGTGAAGGAGTTCATCGACGTCCAGCATATTTTAAATCCTACCAACTTCCTCTCATGTATTGATTCCTGGCAAATAGGGTTCATAAGAGGACACAAACAGTGAGACTTGCATTAGTTGCCAACAATGTACAATTGATAAATATTATATTTTTGACTATTCATTGAAATATATAAGTATTAGGCCCTGGAGAAACCACTAAAAACCTTCTTTATGAATCATGATGCAGACTAGACAACCAAATTTTAAGAACTAAGAGGATACTTGGAATAGTTCCAATAAAAGTGTTCAATCAATGTCACGGCTTGGATAAGATAACTCCGTAAGTCAGGTTGTTAAAAACTACCTGGAGATAAATAAGTGTTAACGACATGAAAAATGGTTTTAATTAAGGTTTCAGGTCTAAATATCTAAAATATCTTCCAAGTTTTACAATACTCAATATTATATTTTCGGCATTTCCTTGAGGTTAATCTGCATGAATAATTTGATCAAGTTTTTAGCTGTTTACTACGTAATTTATAAGATACATAATATATTTGTGACCATTCCTTTAGGGGTGTAATAACGTTAGACCTTCGATTTTATTTGGAACATGGGACATGACGTAAATTAGTTAATCCAAATTTTTAAAACGAAGAAGGTAAGGGAAATAGTCCACAAGTTCTTTTACCTTCTAGGAATTTTTAAAGAAGCCAAAATACTAATAATTTTCTAAGTCTTCAATCATTAAAATAAATACGTTATTTAGAATAGTTGCAAAACAGGATATTACAACTTATCCACATTTTATTAATTTATGTTCCTATGTAGTAGACTTCCATGTATTGAAGAATTAATGGCAAATCAGAATTAGGATAAGAATGTGCGTTTCGACCAGGCACAACTGTTTGTAATGTGTAAACGCGTTTACAAAGTGAAAACAATTATTTCAAGTGCGCAAAATAAAGCTAATGGAAGTCAAAATGGATGGAGTAGCAATGAATTGGTTTTGTACTTTGATTTAATCAGGAATGATCGAAACACGTGTCAGGCAACTGAAAATAAAAATATTATAGTGTTTACCCCATCGAATTTACATATCTCGTTCCATCGAAACTGTAGCTCTACCAGTATTAATTATATGAAGTAGCATTCTCTAAATACTAAGGTCAAGTGTATTTCCAAGATCAGACCAAAGTTTACATGTAGGCTATCAAAAGCACATAGAAAGGGTGTGATCCAAGAGTGCGAAACAGAGTAGTGGATAAACACACCAAGTCAAAGACACTCCAAAAGATTTATTGACCTCTCGCCAAACAAACAGCTGATACATATTTTTGACCTTTGAAAATTATCGTATATGATCGAAACTCATGTCAGGAATCTGATAATAAAAGTAATAATTTGGAACATAACAAGTGTTTTTCTTCGCCAAAATTAAGTTAAATGACTTAAATGAATGAGAGATGACTGCCACGGGTCTTCTTATAGGACATTGTCTAGTAAAGTACCATCTTCATAAGATAGGTAAAGTGCACAACATCACTTGTAGACTATGCGTATTGACAGAGGAAACGGCCGAACAAATCCTATGCTTGTTTGTAGCCACCCAGAAAGTTAATTGACTTTATTAAGGAAATTGAATACCTTGGAATATACTAGTAGTAGGTTATTAGTAAAAAATCTGACTAGATCCTAGGGATGTAAGGCTATCTATAACCAAACCACCCTATCTAATCTAAGTGTAGAAAATATGCCAATTCCTTTTGGAGTTAATTGGGAAATCGAATGCTCTGAATAAGGAAAATGTTTGTGGAAGCTCTTATAAAGATTACAACAGAAGGATGCACGAAAATAATGACAAACAAATTATATAAAGAATGCTTTAGGTAAATTCATAGAATTTATTATTGTCATCAAAAGCAAGTAATTATTGTCATCAAAAGCAAGGCAAAAATTTCCTTCATTGATGCATAAAACAATTAGATTAAGAAAAGAAGAATGTATAGGTGTAATATACAATAGGTGAAGGAGTAAGGTAATAAAAACCTTAAATTTTAGTTTGGGTCTGTAATTAAAATAGGAATCCCACAGATAGAGATTGATGAAGCTTAGAAATTACAAATATATATTTTGATGTGAACTAACACCTAGATAATATTAATGTACATTAACCGACAATTCAAGTATCTAATGCATTGTATTAAATAATGCTAGACAATTTTAGACAAGTGAAATTTGTAATCGATACTTGTTCTCTTGATGGAACCAAATAAAAAACTTTGATAATGATCCGCAAGGACCGAAACACGTGTCAGTTATCTAAAATAAAGAAATGGAACATAACAAGAGTTTTACTTCTCCTAAAGTGAAATTTGTCTGCAAGACTTTCCGAAAACAATCGACGAAGTTTGACGAGACTCAACTGTTCGCCGTTGCTACTACGCCCAGTCGATACACTTTTGTTCGCACCGGGGCGTTTTGTTGTACTCCGCCTGAGCATCGGCAACTTCACAATTAGCCGGTTTTACAAACTAGCCGTTCGTCACATCGGTTAACTTGATTACAGTTTAACATTCGGAGCGCTGTGCTCCTCTCTCGGCAAGTCGGAGCGGTAAACTTTCGCGTCGGGCGGATTCGTTCCGAACAGTTGAATCGAATTACCGTAGTTTACTCGATCCGCTGCCCGTTTTAATAACGCCAGCTCGCTCGATTATTAATTAGGGGAAATTGGTCGCGCTCGGTTGGTAACGGAATCCGACTTGTCCGCTAACTAACTACGCATCAATAGTGTTGAGGCCGTCTTTTGCATATTCGTATGGTTTAATTGCACACACGTATTTAACATAGGTTTTATTTTATTTTATTTATTTATCCACTTAAAATCGAAATACACATGTAACAATCAATTCTTACAAAAAGATTTTGATTGGACATGAAATTGCACAAAATGTTCTTCTGTATTGATTAATTCTTTCCCTGTTAACAACCTTCGTCTGTCACCTTTATGATACATCTTCAATTAATCAAAAAAATAAGATAGAAGTATTTTGAATTGAAGAACATTCAAAATGTATTACGTTAGCAACAAATTCATCATCTATCACGACTGATAATTATAAATCAAATTGTTTGTCATCAATATGTGTGGTTGGTGGATTTTGTTTTGTATACACGTTCAAAACCACACACACATATAATATTGTATTCACGACAAGCCATTTATCCACCGAGAATCAAACAACGACGAATAAAAAAATGACTACAATTTAAATTTCAAATATCAAGCTACTGGTCTGCAACAGGAAGGCTAATGTATGTATTTATTTAACTTCGTTTTGATATCCACTCCAGCAACCTTGGAATACGTATAAGGCACAGCACGAAAATAACGCCAGGACAAAGTTCGGTATCAATCATCAAGTAAATACATTCGTCATTCCGAAATACACATCAAGTTGGCGATGGGTGGAGGAAAACAAACTACGCACTGTTTAACGCTATCGATCCGCTCCTCGCTTGTTTATTAACAAATGACGTCAGCGGGTATGCAGTGCGCCGCATAGCGTGGGATGATGCGTCCCCCCTCTCCCCCTGCCGCCACCCACCACCTTCAAAAGCTACTACAGGGAATGAAAATGCGATCTACATGTTCTTCCCGATTTTGCAGCGCGTAACGTAATTACAGCGGCGAACGTGACCGGAATGACGTTTTTCCTCGTTTCCTTTCCAAGGCATCCTCGATGCGTGAAATGTATCTATATAGGCGTTCAGATTTATTGCCGCATTGTTTCGTATCAATGTAAATATTAGAAATTGTGAACTGCCCATTGGTCAAGGCAGTTGTTAAACGCCCGTTCAAGGATGAGAAAGCGGTTTCACGGTTGGCACGGTTCGTATTGAAAAGTTGTGCAAAAATTTATGTCCCAAACAAAAATCAACAATTATAAGCATAGACAGATGAAGGACTAAAGAAAACAAAAGGTTCCACTAATTAAAACCCTCCTCCACTCTAAACGAGTCCGATTCGTTCATTTTTCAACAAATCAGTAAAAAAATATAAGTTTTGAGGCCCACAGATAATCTATAATCTATATTTTTCTTTCATATTAATTTTTTGTATCATTTCATTTTTGGAACTAACTCGCAGATTTCTGCATAATGAAAAACTGAAGGTACAGACTAATCAAATCGGTCGTTTATTATCTGCTTTACTTTTATCCAAATATGTTTAGATCTCCAGTTTCTTCAGAGATGGCCACTCTGTTTTAAGTTCGTCTGATGATTATATGATCGGTTTCATATTTACATTAATTTTAGCACTTCCCTATTTGGTCATTTTTTCAAATTATACATTTGGAAGAAGATACCTTCCTACTCCCTCAAAATCCACGATAGTAGAAGGTTTTGGCTCCATTGCAAAGAAATTCCCCAAGATGGAAGAAAATGAAAGACAGTGTCCAAAAATACTCTTAATAGAAACAGAAAAAACTCTACAAAGACATTCCTCAGAATTTCATTGGTTTTAATACTTGGTTTTTAGTTTGGAAAATTCATTTCCTTCTAGAGTTTTGTCAAAATTACAATTATCTTGAAACAACTCACAAAAATATCAAAGCAATAACACAAACATTAAAGGGGAACATATTCAAAATTGGTTTCTTTAAAATATTATTGATTCTTGAAGCCGTTACTTTTGTAATACATCACGTAGGTTAGGAATTAAAATACTCTGCTAGTATTACAATATTTTTCTGTGCTATTTTCTTAACATACTTCTATGAAATCGTTTATGAATGAAAATACCAGATCCAAGGAGCATATCAAAAAATGGGCAAAGAACTGACCAAACAAAATAGAAAACCATTGTCATCTACCTGGTGAAGCCACTGTGTGGCGTAAAAAATGTTGTAGAACAATAAAAAATCATTTTTTGAAACCTTACACCTTATCAGTGTTTATCTAAGTGATACCATAGAGTTTCAATAAGTAACAACCACATCGATACAATATTTAGAAATATTGGAATAATTGCTTGAAAAAATAGGAACCAAAAAGCTTTGTACTAGATTTTGGCGAAATTTCAGTTTTCTAAAAACAACTCACATAATTAAATTAAAAAAACCGACATCAAAATCAGCTTCTCAATTTCAATTTTTGTAGAATAAAATAATTTCTCTAAATCATTTCATACGAATTTTAAGCAAAATTAACTTTGGATACAAAATTGGCATTACAGGTAAGTACAAAACTAATTGCCAAATTCTAAAAATCAATCTAAAGTGGGAAACCTATCAATAATTTTTTTTAAATTCTAAATACCTTTTGCCTTTCGGTGTAGGCTATCAATGAATTTACTAGGGCATAATAAAATAGATGACCATTTCTTCAAGAAACTCTCTTATACAAAGGTAGAAGCTCTACAAACTCTTTGATCAGAGTTATATTGATTTATTGATAAGAAACCCATCAAAAAATTAGAATAGAAGATCATCGCCTGAAGGTACTGATCATGCAAAAGCAAAAAGCTCTACAAAGGCTTCGAGCAAAATTAATACTTTCCTTAGATTTTGTCCTTAGTTTTGTATTTTCATTTTCTTCTGTGTTTTTTGATGAAATTTCAGTTTTCTTGAAGCAACTTGCTTAAATCTCAAATAAATAACAAAAAATAGTAATTAGGAAACAAACAGAATGGCCAAAATCATTATCTCTATTAATTATCCACATTTCGCTCAAATTCCCAAACAATAAACTTAATCTAAAGTAAGTAATCGATCAAGATCAAGAAATTTGCTAGGACGAAACAAAATAGAAAACCATTGCCAGAAAATTCTGATCATATGAAGGCAAAATCTCCGCAAAAGTTTTTTCGCAAAATTATATTGGCTTTAATACTACCCTAGGATTTTTGGTGTAATTTCTTAGAGATTAATTTGAGTCGCTTCAAGAAAACTGAAATTTGAAAGAACCCATCAAGAAAAAAAGCTAAAATAATTATAGCTTCTTCTTTTCTTTCTGGGGTTTTCCAAATTTCAGTTTTCTTGAAACACAGATGAATTTCTAAGAAATCAGACCAAAAATTTTGGGAATTCAAGAGGAACAAACATTTCGCAAGAATCTCAAGGAAATTAAACTTTTGATAAAGCAGAAATGGAAGCGAAAGAAATGTATAGACCAAATTTAGAAAAATTCCAGAAACCAATCTAAAGTCGATCAGAAAGCAAGTCGAAACAAAAGAAAAGATCGTTGCCTAAAAATACTTCCCACATAAACACAAAAAGTTCTACCTAAAGTACATAATTATATTGGCTTTTAATACTCCCCAGGACCTGGTAGTTACTTTAGTATTCTCCTGTTATTTTTGAAAACAGCCCCAAAAGGTTAGGAACAAACATACTAACAAAAGTCAGCCTTTAAATTTCAATTTTAGTACTTTGGCTTCTCTGAGATTAGGCAAATTGAGGACGAAATAAAACTAATGACATTGCATGAAGACGTATTACTAATTAATAAAAGCAGAAAGATCTACAAGGTCTATATACAGTTTCTGTCATTTAGTATTTCAAAGTTTTTTAATAAAATAATTGATGATAAAAATATTACGAGGGAATAGAAAAGTACAGACCTAATAAGCAAAAACCATAAACTAAACTAAAGTAAGGCACCGATCTAAAATATCTCTAGGACAAAATGAAAGTACAGAGGCCTGAAACTGTTCATACAAAGGCAGAAAGCTATGTGAAGTCTTTATTAAGAGTTATAATGGCTTCTCTGAAATTTGGCAAATTCTTGAGGATCAAATAAAACATAACATTGCATGAAGATGTAATATCAACAAAGACAGAAAGATCTACAAAGATTTTGTACAGTTTTTATCATTTAGAATTTCAAATAATTTGAATGTTTGATGATAAAAATGCTACGAGGGAATAGAAAAGTACATACCTAAAAATCAAATCCAAACTAAGCTACCAATCAAAAATATCTCTAAGACAAAATAAAAGCACAGAAGCCTTAAAAAGTTTCTCATACAAAGGCGTTATTAAGAGTTATATTGGCTTCTCTGAAATATAGCAAAATCTTGAAGGACGAAATAAAACTGATGACATTGCCTGAAAGCAGAATGCTGTACAATGTCTTTTCACAGTTTTTATCATCTAGAATTTCAAAGATTTTGATAAAGTGATTGATGATAAATATATTTCGAGGGAAAACAAAAGTATGGACCTAATAAGCAAAATCCAAAAACAAATCTAAAGCAAGGCACTGACCAAAATTATCTCTAGGACAAAATAAAAGTACCTATGCCTTAAAAATTGTGTCATGCAAAGGCAGAAAGCTATACGAAAGCTTTATTCAGAGTTATGTTGGCTTTTTTGATGTTAAATATCAAATCTTCTGTGTTTAAAATTTTTGAATTATCAACCAGTTATCTACCTCAGAAAATCATGGATAGGAGCAAGAAAATTTAGGAATTAAGCATTCATTCTTTACATACATACAAACGTTCCAAAGAATATTTTTTCACGTAGAAGAAGCAGTTCAGATGTTGGTCCAAATGAATTTTGATGAGAATTGTTTGGTCAATGTTGAGGATCAAATCTTTTATGTTTCAAATTTTAGAAATATCAACCAGCCATAAAATAATTGAGAAAGCCTTAACTTTGATTGATTTGGTGCAAGCAAATTCCGAAAATAATTCTTTGCAAAAGGATTGAGGCCAAACAAATATATTCCAAAAAAGGAATACAAGGGTTCCAAAGAACTTGATATAAACCTATCTTCATAGGAGGATTGAGACCAAAGAAATATATTCTAAAAACTTTTCCAAAGAATTTGATAGAAATCTATCTTTTCACTACTTTATTTGTAACCAGATGTACATTTTGGAAGCAAGATAACCATCATCAACAGTTTGGTACTGTTCCAAAGAATATTTTATATAGTTTTTATATAGTGTAAGGAGTGGTTAAGATGTTGGGCCAAATTTAACTTCTATAGGAAACGTGTAACCAATGTTAAAGATCAAATTTTATTTGTTTCAATTTTTTTAAATATAAACCTATTAACTATATCATAAAATTTGACAAACAGCTCCAAAGAATATATATTTAACTGTATCATAAAATTTGGAAGGAAGCAAATTTAGGATAGGAAATAAGCGTTTAATTGGGAACAGTTCCACAGAACATATTCTCCTCTAAAAGAATTCGTTAAGATGTTGGACCAAATTCAATTATTCTCAAAAACGTTTTTCTCCAAAGTAGAAAATCAATTTTTGCACATTTCAAATTTTGGAAGTATTGATTTTACCTTTTAAAATGGTAAAGACCTCAAAGTAAAGTTGAATCAAGCAAATTCGGAAAATGGGTGCTGTACAAAAATAAGGCCCAGAAAATTGTTCAATACAAGGATTCCAAAGAATATATTAAGATATTGAATTAAACTGAATTACCTTCAGAAACGTTTGGTCAATATTGAAGATCAAATCTTGTTTAAAATTTAAAATTTAAAATTTTTGAAACATCAATCACTTGAATATCTCATAAAATGATTAATGAAAAAAAGATAAGTGAAGAAACAAAAGTAGAAATCAAACATTCCAGATGTCGAGGAAGATCCTTGCTGCCTTAACATCATGCTGATGGATTGGGTTTGAGTGGAAGAATATATTTAATTGTGAACTTCGCCAGTGCTTTCGGTCAAAATTTTATGTATAGTTTTTTAATTATTGGTTTTTATGTGTATTACTTTTGAAAGAGAACCAAAGATGAGTAAATAAAAATAAATAAAGCCTTTACATTTATTGCTTTGGAGAAAATTTAGGAAATTAACGTTTAACTCTTTACAGAGAGACTGAGACCCAAAAGTATATTCGATATAATGTAATAAATGTAATAATCACAAATAAAAAACTTTTTAACTTTGTATAACGCGGACTTTATTTAGTGACTACAGTTTCGACAATTTTAACTTGTCATTATCAAACTAGAAGTGAAAGAGTTTCTAGTTTCTAGTTTGATAATGACAAGTTAAAATTGTCGAAACTATAGTCACTAAATAAAGTCCGTGTTATACAAACAAAGTTAAAAAGTTCTTTATTTGTGAAGAATTATGTATAACGAAGTAGAAGCCTCCACCGTTAACAGTTTGATCAAATGTAATAATGTTCAGGTTCTTAATCGAAAAGACCGAAGCTTATGTCCTCATCTTCATCCTGAGAATCTTTCTTAGCTTCTTTCTTTTCTTCAACCGAAGCAACAGCTGGAGCAACAGCGGCGCTGCTTCCAACTGACATTGAGCTTAACTTTTGATTACCTTGGGCGATAAGTACATCGATGGATTTGCCTTTGAGGTCGGCTAAGACTTTTTTTTTTAACTTTTCATTATCAGCTTACGTCCACACCTTCATGCTGGGAATCTTGCTTAGCTTCTTTTTTTTTCTTCAACCGAAGCTACAGCTGGAGCAACAGCGGCGCTACTTCCAACTGACATTGAGCTCAACTTTTCATGGCCTTGAGCGATAAGTACATCGATGGATTTAACTTTTCACCATCAGCTTCAACACCAACTGGGCTAAGGATTTTTTCAATGTCTCCAAAAGATGGGGAGGCGTCAACGAAGACGATCAAGAGGTAAGATTCCAAAGAATATTTTTCGTGTGTTGGAAGTCATTAGGATGTTCAGCAGAAATTGATTTTCCTTAGATAATGTGAAAATCCAATGCTTTGTTTAGAATTTTAGAAATTTCAAGCTATTACCTCTCATAAAATCATTAATAGATCTTCAACTTTCTATAATTTGGATTAAGTAAATTCAGGAAATCGATATTAAATTCTTTACATTACAGCTTTACAAAGATTCCACAGAATTTTGCAACAAATATTTTGCTGTAGAAGAAATTACTTTTGTTAATTCAAATCAATTCTGTCGAGTGATTTGTTTTGTAGTCTTAGTAAGACTCATTGTTGTAGATATACGAAATGTTTTCATTTATTTCTGATTAGAAGTCGTAAATATGTTGGACGAAAATCAATTTTTGTTAGGAACGTTGAAAATCAAATTTTTGGCCTCATAAAATCTTAAATATATTAACTTTTTAGTAGCAAATTCAGGTAATAAGTGATTTATTCTTTACAGATGTACACGAATTTGGGAGTCCGAAGTGGTTCAGGTAAAACCACCTTCGCTGAAATGTACAAGAGTTAAGCTCAGAAAATTAAAAACTTGTATGTTTCAAATTATTGAAATATCAAGCATTTAAATATCACATAAAATTTTGAGTAAAGGTTTTTTTGATTTGAAGCAAGCATATTTAGAAATTTTTGTAAATTTAATTTTCATCAGGAACTTTGAAACATATATGTTTTGAGTTACAACTTTGAAGATGAACGTTCTGGCAGAAAATTAAATTTTGTCAAAATTCCTTCACTGAGATGTACAAGAGTTAAGCCCAGAAAATTATTCTATACAGGAGTTCCAAAGTTATTCTTTATCTGGAAAAAGTCGTTAAGATATTGGACCAAACGTTCCTCAAAAGCTTTTGGCTAATGTTGAAAAAAATTGAAATCTTGTGTTTCGAATTTTTAAAATATCAACCAGTTGGTTATATATGATATAAAATTTTGGCTAAAGCCTGAAGGGTTTTTGATTTGAAGCAATCATATTTAGTAAATTTTGGAAATTTAATTTTCATTGAGAACGTTTATCTTAAAAGTTGAAAATCAAAACTTTAAAAACATTTAAGCTAATATTTTCAACTTTGAAGATAAACTTACTTGATGAAAATTATATTTCCAAAATTCTTTCACCGACATGTACAAGAGTTAAGCCCAGAAAATTATTCTATACAGGAGTTCCAAAATTATGCTTTATGTGGAAAAAGTCGTTAAGATATTGGACCAAACGTTCCTCAAAAGCTTTTGGCTAATGTTGAAAAAAATTGAAATCTTGTGTTTCGAATTTTTAAAATATCAACCAGTTGGTTATATATGACATAAAATTTTGGCTGAAGCCTGAAGGGTTTTTGATTTGATTTGCTGAAATTTAATTTTCATTGAGAACGTTTACCTTAAAAATTGAAAATCAAAACTTTAAAAACATTTAAGCTCATACTTTCAACTTTGAAGATAAACTTACTTGATGAAAATTATATTTCCAAAATTCTTTCACCGACATGTACAAGAGTTAAGCCCAGAAAATTATTCTATACAGGAGTTCTAAAGTTATGCTTTATGTGGAAAAAGTCGTTAAGATATTGGATCAAATGTTCCTCAGAAGCGTTTGGCTAATGTTGAAAAAAATTGAAAACTTGTGTTTCGAATTATTAAAATATAAACCAGTTGGTTATATATCACATAAAATTTTGGCTAAAGCCTGAACAATTTTTGATTTGAAGCAATCATATTTAGAAAATTTTGGAAATTTAATTTTCATCAAGAACGTTAAAAATTAAAACTTTGAAACATTTAAGCTTTTATTTTCAATATTGTAGATAAACCTTCTTGATAAACATTAAATTTCCAAAATTCCTTCACTGAGATGTACAAGATTTAAGCCCAGAAAATTATTCTATACAGGAGTTCCAAAGTTATGCTTTATGTGGAAAAAGTCGTTAAGATATTGGACAAAATGTTCCTCAAAAGCGTTTTGAAATATCGACCACTTAAATATCACATAAAATTTTGCCCAAAGTCTGAACAATTTTTGATTTGAAGCAAGCATCTTTAGAAAATGTTGGTTTTGATTTGGAGATGAACGATCTTGATGAAATTTTTGAAATATCTATATTACCGCATATAATTATGATTAGCTTAGTTTGATTTTTGTGAGTTACGTGAAGGTAACTTTGAGTCCGAAATATATATCTGTGAATTTAAATAAAATTGTGAAGAAAGGTTTTAAGTGCTTTTTAATTAATGAATAGCTTAACTTTAGGAGTTGAAACAAGTAAATTCGTGAAGTGAGGGTTTCTTTTCTTTACAGATGTACAAGAATTAAGCCCAGAATATTATTCTATACAACAGTTCCAAATAATAAATTTTTAGGTGGAAGACGTCGTTAAAATATTGGACCAAATATAATTTTCCTCATACGTATGGCTGATTTTGAGGATGAAAATTTTCTATGTTTCAATATTTTGAAATGACAACTGCAAAAACCTCATAAAATCATGATGTATGATTTTAAGCATATTTAGGAAATGGGAGATTAATTCGTCAAGAGCTATATAAGAGTACCACAGAATATTTTTTCCTCTAGAGATGTTGGGCCACATAAAATTTTCGTCAAGCTGAAAATTTTAAGTTTAAGCGGATCCCACAACAGCTCTAAAGAATATATTTTCATGTAGAAGATGTTAGGATGTTGGGCCAAATTTGAATTTATTATTTAACAATCGTTAATAATATTATCATTCACATATTCTCTAGTAAACAGGTAAAGAATGTGATTTCCAGGAGCATTTAGAAGAATTTAGAACACTACATTCTTAAATCTTTTAAATGAAAACCAATTATTCATGTTTAGACTTCTTAATTAGAAATTGTATCAGTAAAGTGATCAATTTAATCAATAGAAGCAATTTTCAAAAAAAAAAAATATTTTGAAGAATATAATAAAAGAAGTTGAAGAAAATTTTGCATCATAAAATCTTTAACATGATTGAATAATTCATACAATTTAACGAAAGGTAGAATTTGAAGTTACTTTCTACGAAACGATGAAATTTGGTAGTTATTATTATTATTATGCCTTGGATTACCAGTTAACAAAAAATATCAATAGACACATACATAAAAAATACACTAAATTTTCAGGAATCACAGGCGGACTTCATTCTTCAGAATGTTCTTCCAGTCACACTTTAATAGAAAGTTCCCATTTATTGCACTATTATTTTGAGTTGAATATTTTGGTTAAACACTTGTTTAAACACGCAAAAATACACACATGGTTTATATTCTATTAACACTACTTCTAGTAATAACATCATTAAAGAATCCCAAAACAACTTGACTAAAAACTCATTGTTTGCTATAGAAAGTCGAATAATCTTTGTTTCCTTTAATCCTCGACGTCCATCAGCTGTCGTTTTTTTTTTGTATTCCCAAGAAACAATCGAGAGTTCGTGCACCGTCCGCTATGCGAAGGAGGCGGAGGCGTATCGGCCCTTTTCTTTTGTTCCGCTTCCGTCGATATTTTTTTTCGTTAATATTATTTATTTTCTGCTCGGTGAATCGGAGATCGATGGAAAGTCGAGACTTTCTCCAATCCGTCGTCGCACGCTATAATCGTCACTAATTAACGTCAGTAATACACCACCACACCACCGCCGCCGCCGCCCCCCCTTAAAACCCGGCCTGCCGCCGTTGCGGTCCGTGTATTATTACTGCCTCCGGAGATGTACTTATACAGCCCGGATGAATATTCAAAAGGGTAGACAGATGGTCCGTGTCTGGAACGTTCCGTTACACGAAGGCCAATAATCACGTTACCCTATCATCAGTAACAAATGAATTTTAGGAATAATAAAACGCTATGCAATTTAAATTAATAAGATTCAAGATGGACGATCGTAACATTATTAGCCTTTACATGGTGGTTGTTGTCATGTCACAATCTTCTCAGCACTGAATTATACTCACTACTTTCTTAATGAGTCGTATAACCCGAAACTAGTGTTACACACATCTCTCCGTTCCCGCCACAGCAATCAGTAAAGTAATCTCAGTATTACAAACTTTATTTATACTAAGAATACTTCGATCACATGTTAAACAACACAAAAAAAAAGGAGGTCGCTTAAACAAAACAAGTGCTAATCGTAAGCTACCAGAAAATATTTAAAAAAAAGATTCAATTAACTTAACAAGGTTAAACTTTTTCTTATTTCTGCCTTTTACAAAAACATTTTCTGCAAATCACAGCCGTTTACGCTGTAGAGTCGATTCCGGGAAGGACTCTCTCGGTCGGTAATTGCAGATATAAAACGCCCCTTTTTTTACTGCGAGGGATTAACATTTTTACGAGGTAATAAGGAACGTTTCGTTTACACGCTTATATTTGTTAATGCACAATTTTGTTCATTACATTAAAAAGAAGAGGGAAAAAGTATTTGACAATTGCACGGGGAGGTGAAATTGAGGAGCGTCATCTGTTCTTAGGGGGACAAAAGACGGCCGTTATGTTATTCCTTTCGGGGATTAATTTGCGGCCGTCCTTAAAGGGCTGCAACAACCCCCTCGACAGGTGCCGGTTCCACGCAACCAGTCCGCGTGTCCCGCCGTTTGTTAAATATGGCCGGCGTCGAATTATAATGACCCTCATTTGTTTCCAATTCACTTGTTCAATTAAAATACTGTCGCCGTTTGATTGATTTATGCGTTTGAAAATACATAAAGCGGGGATACTTTGTGTGTGTGTGTGGGATATAAATTCACTTCATGATGAAATGAAACGACAGAAAGATGCTAATAGTAGTTATAATAAACATTTGAAGTGAATGAAATATATTGTGCCAATAATATCAACAATCAGAAGATATTATGTAATATATCTCAGTTCTCTTCTTCTGATTTTGACAATTAAGCAAATTTTCGTAACGGAACTTTTTTATTGGAATTTATAACAATCAATCAAAAAGTATTTGGCAAAAACAATTTCAATCAACAAGCTGTTGTTCTAAAGAAATCCTGAATCTCATAAGGTACGAAATTTTTGATAAACTACAGTGTAGAAATTGAGTATATTAATGAGCCCAAAAATGTTTGGACAAAATATCTGACTAAATTATATTCTCATCAGTAATGTGTAACCAAAGTTGTAGTTTTCAAGCTACAGCTTAAATAAAAGATTTTTATTTGTCAAAAATTTTTTTTTGAGAAAAAATATTTTCCATATTTATTGAAGGTCATTAAAATCAATATATTCTAACCAGTAGAGTATGGCCAAAATTGAAACATCAAATCTTCAAACAACAATAACTTTGCTATTGGAATTTATAACAAATCATCAAAAAAGTATTTGGCAAAACACAATTTCAATCAACAAACAATTTTCACCTTCTTCTAAATCTATGAAGCATGGAATTCATGATAAACTACAGTTGGAGAGTATTAATGAGTCAAAGAGGAAGATTATTTTTATTTATTATACCGGCCAAAAAATTTTGGACAAAATATCTGAGGAATCGGCGAGGATAAAATTATTCGACAATAATGGTGAACTGCAATACAGAGGTGGAGATGACCAAGAATAGAACAAAACTTTTTGACGTTAATGGGTAACTCGTAATAAATATCTAATAAACATAGTTTCAATCAACAAGAAGATTTTCCACCTTCATTAAACTTTTTACAAAATTATATGACAATGATAGTAAATTGTAGTACAGAGGACTGATAAAAAAATAATTTTTTTGCATTATTGGTAAACTATGAAAAATATCTGGCAACATAATTTTGATCAAGTTTTTTTATTTCATCTGCAAATATTGGCCATCCCACTATTACCAACAATTTTCCACATTTTAGATTCTCTTCCTTTTCATATTTTTCAATATTTAATCTTCTTCTACAACCTCTTAAAACACCTTAATAATTCTTAACTTTGCCATTAATATTTCCGATGTCTGCAAATATGAAATATTAAATTGGAAAATTGTTTTTAGAGAATAGTTGTTAATGTTGTAGTACAATAACAGGAAAATATTTGAATCGGTGAGTTACATGAAGCAGAAATATTGGCCTGTAGGAAACAGGGAGACCAATATCTGAAGATCAAAGTAAAACGAATTCAAAGACGTAGGTTGATGCTCTGAATCACTGACGATGATGGATATGTGGTTCTTGGTATAAGATTGGTCCAGTAGAGTGTTGAAGCGACCCGTCCACGGGGAAATCTTCCCGAAGAACGTGAGCACGCCGACCAAAATGGCCAATAGACTGCCAAATGTGCGGATAAGACTGTGAACAGAGTTTCAAAGTCTTGCGGACAGAGCATGCTCCTTAGGTAATCGGCAATTATTTGGCAAAGTCCGAAAACATATTCGGAGAGTATTATTTCTACTCAGTACATAGTGCTATACTATAGGCCACATAAATTCGATGAGAGAACCTTCCTGTAATCATTAAAGTCAGCAGATGCAGATGAATTAAATTGATTAGAAAAACACCTCATGATAAAAATATGACCAGGTCTACCAGTTTCAGGTCCTATACTAAATTTGCGCCTTCTAAAATTTTAACTTGTATATCGGTGAGGTTTTCTTCATCGGTTGATAAAGGTGCTCTGCAAATAGTTAAGATCTAGCTATGCCTAAGTATCTCCAAAATTTTCTCTAATGTTAAATTTACATGGTTGACACGTTCTACAATTTGATTCCGAATTTGCTTTTGGTCATTGTGTAAAGTTTTAGTATGTGAAGGATTTAACAAAATATGATTGATTGTTGAAGCCGTTACTTTGTGATACATCTTGATTACGAAGTAGGTTAAGAAATAATAACACTTTGCTAGTGACTAGTTTCGTCCTATTAGGACATTCTCAAACAAATCTTTAACAAAAGTCAAACTGACATAAGCACATAAAATAAGGTCTTCAAAAATTGAAGCTAAATATACCAGAAATGGTCAAAATATTGCTCTAGTGGCTACAGTCGTCTGATATATATCATCTCCAGCTAACAAGAGTAATGGGACGAATGGAAGAACACATGAAACCGTGAACACTACCTTCATAAAATTTTGAAGCAATTTAATTTTTAACATAGGTATGTATGTCCATGTTTATTTTTTAATAGATCTTGTAAAGTAAATAAATCAATAACATAAAATTTTCTCAACTGTTTCGTTTTTGATTATATCTGCCCTTTCAAAAGTTTCTCTAATGGTTTGATGGGAAGAATCAAAACGAAAATTTTTCTCAAATTATCTTCTAAAAGGTTTAATGGAAGGATCAAAATACATTTCTTTTTCTTTATATCTGACATCCTTAAATTTTCTCTAATTTAAGCAGAACGATCAAAATCTAAATTTACCCAATTATTCTGTTGATTTTCTTTTTTTGTTCTAACCTGTCTTCTTCAAATTTTCTCTGAGAATCTGGCATCCTAAAATTTTCTCTAATTTAATCAAAACGATCAAAATCAAAATTTACCCAATTATTCTGTTGATGTTCTTTCTTTTTTTGTTCTTATCTATCGTCTTCAAATTTTCTCTGAAGATTACGCAGAAGGATCAAATGGAAATTTTATTTGTTATCTATTAGCTGCTTCTAAAAGTTGTTTCTTTTATCTTATTTCTAATAAAATTCTGCCAATTATTCAAACAAAATTATTGCTTCATCCCAATTTTTTCATGTAAATCTACTCATCAACAATGATTTTCAACTAACTCTACATTTCTCAAAGCTTAAAATTCTCTCCAAATCTCAAATCCAATTTGATAGTTTGTATCAATAAAATCTGTTAGAAGTTTTAACATAAATTGTTGATTTTGAAAGGATATCTTAAGGATTGCACATTTTGATTAATTTCATATGGGCTGTTAAGATTGAAATGTTGTTTTTGATTAGCAATAATTGTTCTTCAACTGACTCCTAATCAATTGGGTTGTTCGAGTTCGTGAAAATGTTGATATGAGCAAACGATAGAAGTTTGGCATTTAATAAAATAAGTGAAAAAAGTGCCAAACTTGTGTCGTTTACCCATGACTCCTAATCATTACTATATCTAAAATTGTTTGACTTTTATGTAGAATACTGAAAATATGATGTCTATAGTATTTTCATAACCATTGTCCACATTTTCTAGCTCAAGACCTTCTTGATCTGATGTGATGTTTTGACTAAATGTCTTGGAAAGGAAATCAACAAAATTGGTTCTTGAAATTCATCCTGAAGACCTAATTTGATGTTCGGTTGAGTCTCTAAATCGTGGGGCGAGCGAAATTTTTGCTTAATACGACCGACCAATTTATAACCTTTGTAAATATTGGCCACACCAATATTACCAACAATTTTTCACATTTTAGATTCTCTTCCTTTTCAAATTTTTCGCCCAAAAGTTCGGTACTGTGGTGGCGATTTTAAAAACACGCGCACTTCCATGAAATCGTATTTTCTGACGTGATACGATAGGAAATTAAATATGTCTATAATAGGTTTTGAATTGGGTGCTCGATGTGGTTGTGATGTATTGTGTAAACTAATTTTTTTGTAATCGGCCTTGATGTTGAAACAGGTAGATTGTATTTATAAATCACCTTTTTGATAATAAAACGTATTAAAGTCCTTTACGTCGTTTGCCGAATGCTTTCCGTTCTTGAATTTTAGGTTATTTTAACCTAATTTCGGATCGTTTTTATACTCATTTGAACTATTTTTTAGACGTACACGGCCCTTGTCAATATTTTTTAGACGTACACGGCCCTTGTCAATATTCTTCAGCAGTTCCACCTTTACTTGATTTGTTCGGGTTTCTAAACTATTTTTAGATTTTAGTCAGATGTTTTCTATCGTTTCTTTAACTTTCCCCTAAATATTTCTCAAGTTAAGTGTCTATAATAGCTATGAAGGTCATACGTCTTCTTTACTTAATAGTCACCCTATCTTTAGCAACGAATTCTTCTCTGAATATATGTAATTAATCATAATGACTGAGTAATGTCAAATCCATCTCTCAAAAAAGGGACAAAAATAGCATATTTGCTTAAATATATTACAAATGAAGGATTCAGAAGCTGTCAGAATATCTTAGTGGATAGTGGATGGATCTGGTGAAAACCAGTGAATTCAGCCAGTGATTCTTCTTATTTAAATTTGTGTAAGTGTTTTGATAATTTTTGTATTCTTTTGGAAATATATTATAAGGAAGAAGAACCAAATATAATACAGTTGATGGTTGAAGCCATTACTTTGTGATACATTTTTGAAAATTAGGACGATAAATGAAATCCACTTTTTTGTTATCCCACACAGTTTTTATTATTAGTTACCGGTTCCAACCATTACATGGTCATTTTCAAAATACAATTGTAGTAAATACTTAAAGTACTTAAATATTCTATACCTTCTTTTAAATATGTTTTGCTTTTAGTTATTTTTGATGTTCAATCCATTTTCAATATCGTTTATCTCTTCATGCAGATCCTTCACCAATTTGTTGATCAATCTTTAGTTTTCATATTCTTTGTTCTTGCTAATATATAAAGTAATTAAAACATTTGGTTTTGTTTCACTATTATTCACTTTTTTTTCTTGCTATTTATTTCTTCGACATTTTTTCCCAAGTATTGAATATACTTCAATCTGTTTTCAATCTCGGCAACCTCATCATACATCACTAATTGCTACACCAACAATTTTTTTAAAAATGTTTTCTACCTTTTCTCCAACATTATTTCTCATATATTTTCACTATTAAGTCTTGATACAATCCTTACTGCTTTCTTGACTTATTCTTAGTCGTTTTGCCTTTATTAAACTCTGATTATTTACCTTCAGATATTACAATTTAAAGATATTTAGAAACTTTATTTATTTAGTTTCAGTCTCTTCAAAATCGAAAACTTTTTCATCCACATCTTTCACAGATTTGTCATTTCCTAGCCACATCTTCTTTCATATATATCTTCTTTACTTATCGGTCATATTTTCTTTTTGTTATCTATCTAGTAGCTTTAGAAAAGTATTAAATGACAGACTAATGTGAAATACATCTTCTAAAAAAGGACAAAAATAGCATATTTGCTTAAATATATTCCAAATGAAGGATTCAGGAGCTGTCAGCATGTCTTACTGGATAGGTGTGGGTCTAAGTTGAAGAACACTGGGATCCAGTGATTCTTGCTGTCTAAATTTGTGTACGTGTTTCAATAATGAGTCTATTCTTTTGTAAACATTTTATAAGCAAGAAAAACAAAGATATAAAGAATAAAGATGATCTAAAAATTCCAAATGAAAAAATAGCTATCTCGAGATTTTAGTAAAAAGTTGAATTAAAAGTATGAAATGAAGATTATCATCTGAAGCAACTCTTAAATAATTAACCCAAAAGTACCTTCTAAAGATAGATTTTTAAAATGTATGGTTTAGAAATGTACAACTGTTTCGATTCTGATCATCTAAACATAATATTTTGTACCATTTTGAAATATCTTTGAGCTTTTATTTATTATTATTATTATTTATGAAGTTCAGTACATGTTTAATGTTGACCACAAATTGGTGGACATTTTTTACAGGTATGCCTTTCCATCTTTACCAACAATTTTTAGATTCCTTCCCCTTGCATATATTCTATATTTTTTCGACTTTCATTCCCTTAGTATTTTTAATGTTCAATGTATGTTTACAATTCATACAACTTTTTTTAAACAGTTCCATCTTTTCTACCGTTTCTTTAACTTTCTTTTCTAAATATTTTCAATGTGTATCCTCACTACATGGATATCCTTGACTTATAGGTCGTCCCATCTATTCCAATTAATGTACACTACACTATGGTATTTTGTACTTTTTAGATTTTGTTAATTTTAATTTAGTTTTTTTTCTGTCACCTATCGACTACTTCTTTCGCTCGATTGGTCGCCCCACATCTTTACCAAAAATTTCTCATTACATTACTATCAGACTTCTTTCTCTAAATATTTATAATACAATATTCATATTTTGTAATCCTCAATTCAATGCTTTTCATTAATTAGGGAAATGTAATAAGTGTACTTAATTAATATTGTTTCATGATTTGTATTGCTATCGGTTTTGGCCCTTTCTTTTTATTAATTGGTCCAATTTTATTCAATGTTTTTGTTAATGACCTTCCAAGCGTTATAAAGCATAGTGAACAGTTATTATATGCCGATGATTTGAAGTTGTATCATACTGTAAGATCTGAGTCTGATACTGTAAATATTCAAAATGATTTGAATAATCTGTACGAATGGTGTTTGTTAAATAAATTATTTTTAAATATTAATAAATGTAAAACTATAACTTTTAATCGAAATAAAACAATCATTCAAAGCAATTATCATATTAATAATATAACACTTGAACGAGTATCTGGCATCAATGACCTGGGAGTTTATTTTGAAAAGTCTTTGTCATTTAAAACTCACATTTTGTCAATAGTGAACAGAGCTAATAAGATGCTGGGCTTCATAGTGCGAATCTCCTCTGATTTTACTGTTGGCACTTTAAAGATTCTGTATTGCACCTTTGTTCGTTCAATTTTAGAATACGCGGCAACAATTTGGTACCCATATCAACAATATTTAATTAAGGCATTAGAAGGTGTCCAAAATAAATTTTTGCGAATTGTAGCTTTTAAATTAAACATTAGTCGGGTTAATATTAACTATAATGTATTACTGCTAAACTTAAACATGGTGACTTTACTTTTTCGCAGGAATTTATTTGATATGTGCTTTTTATATAAGTTACTTAATGGATATACTAATTGTCCCCCTCTTCTAAATTTGATTAACTTTTGGTATCATAGTGGTGGAACCACTACCAGATCCAAAATACTTTTCAGAGTAAAGTTTCACCGGTTTAATTACTCCAATAATAAACCATTATCCAGGTTGATACACACAGCCAATTGTCTATTGCCTTCTTCAAACTTTGACCTGTTTACACACAACTTTAGATCTTTCCGTAGGGCACTTGCTGTTATGAATCTAGATTTTAATTTTGTATAGTTGTTTATTTAGTTTTAATATATTTTTCGTTTGGTGTATTCGCGATGAATTTATATAGCAGGATTAATTTAAGTCACTACATTTATATTTTGTTAGTTCATATTAATTTTGTAAAAAGAGGAAACTCGTTAATAAATAAATAAATAAATAAATAAATTTACAGTTTGTCTGAAGATGATAAAAGAAAGGGCCGAAACCGGTAGAAATACAAATCATAAAACAATATTAAGGAAGTACACTTGTTACATTTTCCTATAAATTACTTGAATACGACTACACACAATGTTTCATTAATTAGTCGTCCGATCTTTACAAAAAAATCCAAATTAAACACACTTATTACTTTGTATAACAAATTATTTATTTTTTGGTACGTTAATGTATCGAAACCATTGGTCACCAAATAAATAAAAAAACGCTTTTACAAAACAAAGTAAAAAAGTGTGTTTAATTTGTGATGTGAAGTATGTATAACGAAGTAGAAGCCTCCATCGTCAACGAGTCACAAAATCCAGTTTAGATGTTTTCTGTCGTTTCTTCAACTTCCTTCAGTAAATAGTTTTATTGTTCCCTCAGTGTACAATCCGTAACACCTAATCATATATCACTTATTGGCTATCCCATCTGCACCAATAAATCTCTAAGCTTCATCTCTAATAACTACACTTAGTTATTTTCGTAACTTTTTAGATATTTTTAGAATTTATTATTTTTAATGTTTATTTCATTTCATCCACCTCTTCGTGCACTTTCTTTACCGATTGCTCAAATTATTTTTACTAACAAATTTCCAGTTTTATTTTTTCTTGCCTTTAACTTTCTTCCAGAAGAATTTCCATTTGTTTAGAATCCTTGCAACATTTTCTTCAATACCTTTTGCCAATTACTTTTTCTACCTTTACTAGCAATTTTGTAGTAGATATTTTCTACCTTCTCTTCAACTTTCTTTACCGAATATTTTCAATATTGATTGATCCTATCTTTACTAACAATTTTCGAATTTCATTTTTTACATTGTTTTACCCTTATATAAATTCTACTTTTGTCGAAATTCTTCCTGTTCAATTCGTTTATAATTTCTACTACCCTGATGCACATCTTCATTTATTGTTCGTCGTATTTTTACTGCTAATTTTACAGTTTCACTTTCAAAATTCTTTATCTCTACATATTTGACATTTTGAAAAAGAGTTAACTTCGCCCAGGATTCTTATAATCTAAATTATTTGTACGTTCTTTCTTTTTTTTTTTTTAATTTGGTAATTAACTTTTCGGAATATAATGTGTATAAGAATACTAAAGTATTAATAAACAAATAAACAGTTCCTTCCTTTTGTAGTATTTCTTCCGGAAGTATTGCCAATGTTCTATCTATTTAAAATCCTTACAACCTCTTCCAATACATCCAAATAATACCATTTTCATAAAATCCATACTTGATCTGCTATTCTCTTGATGGAACAAAATTTTCAAAATTTCTTTCTTTCCATTTAAAGAAATTGACCATAACAAGAGTTTTCATTCTTTCGATTTGAATCACATTTTCATTAACAATATTTCTAGTTAGATATTAACTAAATTCCCCAAATATTTCCGGCGTTCAATCTGTTTTCAACCCTTAATGCAGGATTTATTTGCAACTGTACGTTTGATAATGACATTGTAAAGTTTAAATAAACTAATAAAGAATTGAATTAAAACTGTAGTCACAAAACAAATCCTGAATGTCATATTAACAAAGGGCAGATTCATTTGAAGTTCTTGAAACTAATAGTTTATAAAACCACAGTATCAATTGCAACTTTAATCAAATTAGACTGTAATTCACATATACAGGGTGACTAACGAAAAACCTTTGGTGCTGTATCTCTGTATTTTTTTCTCGCACCCAGTTTTTGACAAAATACGATCAACATTTTTTATTTAAATTGCACTGTATATATATTTTTATTGATTCGCAAGGAGATTTTTTTTCTGAATATAAAATTGTAGACAAATTTATCCATACATCAAACTTAACTCGAGAAATTGAGGATTAAAAAAATAAATAAAAAGTCAAGTATCCATTGTAAACAATATACAGACCCTATTTTAAATGTCAAAAGTGACAGTGACAGCCATTGATACAATACTGCAACGATTTTTAATTATTTCATAATTAAAATGTTGCAATATTTCAAACACTGTACTAGAATTTTGTGCTTCTACAGAAATCGTTTTTCAGTTTTTGAAATCTTGCAACATTTTTATTATGAAATTATTAAAAATCATTGCAGTATTATACCAATGACTTATACTGTCACTTTTGACATTTGGAATAGGTTCTGTATATTGTTTACTATGGGTATTTGATTTTGAATTTTTTTTTAATCCTCAATTTCTCGACTTTGGTTTGATGAATGAATAAAATCGTTTACAAATTTAGATTCAGAAAAAAATCTCCTTGCGAATCAGTACAAAATATATGTACAGTGCAATTTGAAAAAAAAAGTTGATCGTCTTTTGTCAAAAACTGGATGCAAGAAAAAATATCAGTACAGTTCATATTAAAGTCTTTTAAAAATCATTTAATTTGATGTTTTATTTATTCAAATCAGATCAAAAATAAGCGAGATACAGCACCAAAGGTTTTTCGTCAGTCACCCTGTATACGTTTTTACGTTCAATTAATGTATGCTATTAATTCATTAGTCAAATTATACTTTAAGCCAAATAACGACACTGAAATTAAGAGTTTATTTTGGTTAGTCAATTACTAATTGTAATTAATGAAACCAAAATCGAATTAGCAATGACTTACAAACACCAAAGTTGAAAATTAGACCAGCACCTAGAATCCTCTGCAAAAAAAAACAAAAAACAACATACACATATTTATAATGTTAAGAACGGTAAAAAAATACATATTTTTTAATCATAATAATGGTTGCGACCGTTACTACGTGCTTTAAAATGACATAAACACTAAATTAAAAGTTCTCAACGGTAAAATTTTAGTTTTGAAGATATATGCAGTGTTTAAACTTTTTTATCAGATGAAGATGAGGAATCCCTCGCCAACTAGATGTGTAATTTAAAAAATAATAAAACGTCTGCATATTGAATAAATAATTGCGTAGAAATAGCTACTAATCTCAATTTCTTTGCAATTATTCGATGTTACTTTCCAAAATTATAATCAGCAATTTAATCTTCTAAATCTAAATTAAGAAAAACACATTTGATTGATATGACAGATGGATACATACAACAATTCGCGCTAATTTATTCATTAAATTTGTTGCGACCGTTACTACGTGTTTATATAATGAATTACTATAAACACTATATTAAAAAAAGACAATAAAGAGAATGGTTGCGACCGTTACTTTGTTGCGACCGTTACTATGTGGTAATTGATTATATAAACACTATATTAAAATGACTCAATAAAGAGAATGGTTGCGACCGTTACTACGTGGTGATCCATACATATACTGAATTGAAAAATTCACTATGTTTTAACCACAATAAATTATTATTTGATTGTCACGTAGTAACGGTCGCAACCATTCGCTTTATTGAGTATTTTTTAATTTAATAAAAAAGACTCTTACTTCCTTTAATTCTAAACTAAAATACTAAACTAAAAGATTAACTTTATTAACTATAGTAACTGAATATTTAAAATTTTGATAATATTAAGCAAACGATGTTTTGATTTTTTTTCTAATAATGAATGAGTTATGAAGTGAAAGACAATTAACTCCAACAAGTGCCGATCGCGGTCTCCACGGCACGCTCGACGAAAAGAAACGCGTCCTGTCTTTTGTTGCGGCCGCGCGCGAAGGGGGTGTAATTTCGCGATCGTGTACATCGCCCAGATGTTCAATAAAACATAAAGAGGCCCGAAAATGCCTACGTTGTCCCTCCCCTGTCCCCCCTCGAGCGCGGTACGACGTTTTTAGGAAGGCTAGTAACCGTGCAACCCCTGCAGATATACCGGGCGCGCATATACACACACACACACAAACATAAAAATAGAAAGAGACCGCTTGCGAATGAAAATAAACGAGACGGAGATAGACGTTATATATATAGGTATATATATATAAAGAGCGAGATGTGCGTAGGCTCGGTGCATAAGGGGGAAGGGAGGGGTGGGAAGCGTGAAGTTTCCGGGAAACTTCTCGATCTCCCAACCCTCCCCACCACCGCCACTCACGAAAACAATTGAATGATTACTTACAACGCTGATCGCCTTATGTTTGTATCCTTAACGTGCGGCTAATTAATCCATGTTAATTTGTGGGGTTAATCCAAGTATAACTGCGTTATAACTAAATGCACTCTCACTTTCACAACACTTGGCACTTCATGGTGTAACGTGGGAACACTGGGGATCACACGCGCGTATACACACATCCACACACCGGACGAGGTGCGTCGAGGAAGAAGAAACAAAAACGCGTCGGAGGTTTTTGTTTCTGTTACGGTGACGTTTCAACCGGCATTTTCGCGTCGTGGCGTGAGGGTGAAACGCGGCGTTCGCGTGAGGTTATGTTCTCTCGGTGGACGGGCGCAATTGTACCGCTCTCCACGGTCGGTAGCGACAGACTGCGTTGTTCCGTCGAGTGTGCTGCGAGCGAGAGAGCGTAGCGCTAGTACATAGTAGGGGCCTATGTACTAAGTCCCCTTATTTACCGAACGACGGCTATGTACACACGGAGCCGTTCCACCGGCGGCCTTTTACTTCACCATCAGCCCGCATTATTATATCTCTCGGCACTGTTAAAAACCAGAACGCACCGAGAGTCCACTACTTGGGAAAGTTCGACACGTTCACTGCGAATCGTCAGCAGGGTTTGTTTGAAAAGTCAGTAAATAGTAATAATTACGTTACAATTTCTATTAAACATGCTGTAGTAGACGATGTGGTAGTAGGTAATTGCTGAAAACTTAATTTTGTCTTAATGGTTGTTTTTTTTTTTAATGGTTCTTATTGTAGAAGTAGACAAATTTAAAGCATTTCCAATGCCAACTTGACGTTCACCGTTTTCTAATTTCTTCAACATTTTAATATCCAGCGAAATGTTTTTCGTGTCTTTTTTGTTTTATTATCTTTACACCCACTCATTTTTATAATCTAACGAAAATAAGTATTAATATTTATTTGTTTTTCTTACACAACAATTTCTATTATTACTTCATAAACTAATTACGTTTTACGCAGAACGTTAAACTCTTTAATATCTTACAAAACTTAAATGCACCAAACAAACATAAATTCTGGGGAATTACACCGCTACGTACATATTCGGAAATAATCGTATTATACGAATGTATACGAATCAATATTCGTGCTATATTTTAAGCATCTTTAAGGTTTTCAACAAAACACCGCGTTATAGCAAATCAGCGTTAATCAAGGTAGCGTGAAACAAGATCTTACTGTATTTGTCAACATCTTCATCTCTATTTATTTTTATATCTGTCTGTGCCTTTATTTCTGTTTCTTCTGATTTTATTTACTATTTCTATACAAATCTTTGTTCCTACCCTCAGGATCTATTAAAGTTCTGTCTCTTTCTCTAGCTCTATCTTTAACTATAGCTCTAATCCTTTTTCTTCAATCACCGACCATACTTCTTTCTTTAACATTCTCTATTTCTACTTTTACCTCTACAACTGTGACTTGTTCAATCTCTAAGTGAATCTCCAACTTTACCTCCGTGACTGACATAAACTTTATGTGTACCTTTTTTTAGGTATCTCCACTTTTTGTTTATTATTATCTCTACCTGTGTCTATATTTCATCTCTGCCTCTATAATAAGCTCTATCTCTAACATTAGCTCTATCTCTAGCTGTAGATCTAAGACTAACTTTACGTGTATCTCTATTTATGCCTGTTTCTTCGCTTTTCTGTAATGTATCACAACAACCATTTATCTCATACATAAGTAGAAGGTGTAATAATTAAAGTACTTTCAACATTGAGAATTAACAATGTAATGTCATTGTTAATATTGAATTGTTGTTTCCTCAAAGGAAAAAAAAGACATTGAACAGTTTCGACATTATGAGTTTCATCAGCATAGCGCAGTTTAAAACTCCGTATTAACCTTCCATCCTTCATTTCAACTCAATTGCACAGATGAGACCAGAGTATGTTGTAACCGGTCTGTAGCTGTTTTTATATTTTCATTTATTTTGGAAATTAACCATTTTTGTTTTGTTCGAATGTAAGTTTTAATTTTGTATGTAAAAATTGTAGTTTTTTAAGTTTAAGCCTGACAATTGTAGTTGTTGTGACATTCGTGTTTGCAAAATTGGCCCCTATCTTTATGCTTACCTATGTTTAAAAAAAATCGATACCTGTTTTGCTACATTCTTGATGGAACCAAATTTTCATATTGGGAGAAGTAATACACTTGTTATGTTCCATTTGTTTATTATCAGGTAACTTTGAGAATGATCCGTAAGGACCGAAACACGTGTCAGTTACCTGATAATAAATAAATGGAACATAACAAGTGTATTACTTCTCCCAATACCTATATTTTTATTTGTCTGTCCAATTTGTTTATGCCTTTATCTCTTATCTATTTTAACGTTGCAACTATATCCTATATGTTACAATAATTCTATATCTTTATGTTATCTTTATCTTTATAATCTCTTTAGATAGCTCGATCTCTAATTATAGATCTAATCGTAAATAACCTATATTTATCTGTGAATCGATCTTTGACTCTCTTTAAGCTCAAAATTCTCTAGAATTGTAAGAACTCTTCTAAAAAAGGATAAATATTGAAGGTGTGCCCAGTAATAATTTTTTACAGTTAACATCAGATAAAGTAGAAACTTCAACGCTTTAGAATTATTTAAACTCCTCTTAGAGAAAAAAGACAGATGTTTAAAGTATGTCACTTAATTCCTGAATTATATTATATAATAGTAATTTTGGTAAAATTACGTTAATCACTTCATAAGTTGCCCAAAAACTCAATTGCTTATAGTCGTCTTCTTCCTGCAGCTTTACAACATTTGAATGCAATGCAAATTTAGCTCCAAAATTCGAAAAGTTTTTCGTATTAATATTCTTAAATGCATATGGAAGAAGAAACTTCAAGTATCAACGTTACTTTGAATAACCCTTGGACTAGAATCAAATTTATACATTCGTATTAACCACTGTTTGTAAAATCGGGGAAGATTTTAGTCTTCTAGCAGTCACATCAGTTGAAATGTTATGGTAAAGTTGGAGAGTCGGAAAGAACTATTGCCGAAAGACGAATCACCAACCATTTAAATTACTTTATATATATATATATATATATATATATATATATAGTCAAATAAAGTTTAAGAAAAACCTTCAATGCTTTACGACTGGAAAGGAAAAGCCGCAACAGCTGTTTGTGAGAAGAAGGTAGCAAAATCGTAGGCGAAAACGACGTTCTAGTCGAAAGCCAAACAGACGACCAAGAAAAAAAAACCCAAAGGTCTCAAAGGACTCGAGCCGAAGACGCGAAGGCCGCTGCGAAGACAATCGGAAAGAAACCGTCTTCAAAAAAGTAGTAGTAGTCGACACCCTGCGTAGAAGAAGAGATCGTATCGCATACAACTACGGATACTCTACGAATAGAGAAATTCTGGAATATATGGAACATTCCATCAGGGTCTGACTGGAAGAACATTCTGAAGAATGAAGTCCGCCTGCGATTCCTGTGCTCAAAATTTATTGTATTTTTTTATGTATGTATCTATTCATGTATTATGTTAACAGGTTATCCAAAGAATAATAACAAATAACAAATAGTAGTACTTTGTATAAACCTGCTTAACTTAAATATTAACAGAATTAAACAAAACATCGAATTATAGGAGATAAAAAAGAAAATCACGCAACAGTCACAATTACACAGATTTACATCCAATGCTATAATTCTATCAATTAATGTTAAGTATATATGGACGTACTTGTAGAGAATAAAAGGAAAAATTATTCTCTACAAGTGTATATCTTCAAACCATTGAGGTGATTAAGCTGCCACATATTTGGCCATAGCTTACATAACTGCAAGTCAGATTAAGTATTTATTTAGGGTATTTATATTGCAGATTCATATGCATCAATTCTCCAGTTTGCGTAAATTACTCAGGACATCATTCGGCATGATCAAGCCCTACGTACAAGGTCAAACAGGTAATACAAGAATTAAAAGTTTAAAAATATATATGCATGTAAGCAAGGAAACACCAAAGGCAAGCACAAGTTACTCAAAGGCAGTAAAAATTACTGCAAGCATTACTAATATTGATAAATTAGTGCAAGAACTAATACCTAAATTAGTCCGATCCAAAATGAAATTAAACCCTTTAAAACGCTTGCAGATCTAGCAAACTTAAAACTACAAAAGAAAGCCAAGTAACTGCTCGAATTCAAGCGACGGATCGCAGAATATTAAAAGAAAAATGGAAATTCAAATTTGAAATAATTTTAATAAAGTTTTTTCTATATTAATTTATTAGAGATTTTATTTTAGGTTCCAATTTAGTTAGATTCAGTCTTAAGATTTCCCATTGTGATATATCCACGCGATTTCATTTTTTACCACTAAATCATTTACATCACTAAATACAAATTCAGCTAAGAAGATGGAAACGATAACAATAGTATTCTTGTATATTTGGTTGAATTTGGGAATTTGATTTTTCTTTCATCACAAAGCCATGCAATCCCTTCTATTTTATTAAATAAAGTTTTAACTGACTCATCAATTTGTATTTCTGCGAGTTCTTCTTGATACTGCATATTTGATATATCAGACAAATCTACTAATATTGGCTGCATCACCTATGTTGGAAAATCAATTTGTTGTAAATCAGAAAATCTTTCGCTTAAATCAGCCGGTAGAATTTTCAGATGATCGACAAAAACAAATTTGTAGTCAATGAAACTGTTCAAAGTTTTTGTTGTTATATATTTCTGACATAACTCAATAAGGGTAATCAAACCAAATATTTTCGCTCTTGCATCGACAAGATATTTGTTTTATTTGTTCCTTGGAGTTGCTTATTTAATATATTTAGTTTGTCACCAATGACAAATATACCTTTGGTATGTTTATTATGCTTCTTTTTATCCCTCTTTTTTCAAGTATATATATTTAGGCCGATGAAGCATATGTGTAATTCTTTTCTCTTTTTAATCATCTTGTCTGTTAGTTGTCTCATTGTTTGACATAGTGCTTGTACCACAGCCTTCTTGGACTGCTTCACTTATGATTTCTTATTTTTATTTTAAAATTATTATCCATATATCGAAGGGTTAATATAGAATTAAAATGAGTTGCAATTGTTTTGTCATTTATCGTCACTTTTTTGTCATTCGTCACTTCTCGTTTGTCTATCGATTTGTTATAAATTGTATGCCACCAGGTTTTATTAAAGCTTTAGATTATTACAAAATCTAACAAAAAAAAATGTAACCTGTCATCTATAATCTATCATCTATTATCTATCATTTATAATCTTTCAATCTCTCATCTATCATCTTTGATATACTACATAATCTCTGATTTATTATCTATCATTTATAATCTATCATCTATAATATTTCGATATTTCATCTATCATCTAGAATCTTTAATTTGTCGCATATCACCTTTTTATCATCGAATCGATATTTCATCTATCATCTAGCATCTGTATATCACCTCTTTATCACCGAATCTAAATTAAATACTAAGATGGTTACTTGCCTATTATCTATTATCAGCCTTCTATTATTGGTAACGCGTGCAATCTGTCATCTCTTATATGACATCTATCATTAACCATATGCTATCTATCAACCTATAATCAGCAATTTGTAATTAGGCTTAATTTTTCAATTGGAGGTAATCTGACAACAGATTTAATTTATTACCTTAGCTTATTGATAATGTTGTTACTAGATTTTAGTAGTAGTAGTAATTTTCAATCACAAAGGTGACAGATCTTACTAAAAAAATATATAAAATAATATATTCATTTCACTTTTCTTCGTCAGAAGAAGATCTCCCTAAAAATATGTCTCGTAAAAAAGAAACGTAGTTTATTAGTAATATTTTATTTTTCAGTATGAAATTTCTCAAATTAGAAGACTCTCGCGTATTTTTCAGAGATTGAAGGTTGGGATAAAAAAAACACCTATTTTTCTTATAAATATGTTTTTAAAATTTTATTCATTTCTTTTATCGTGGTTTATTTATTATTTTTCATTAGTGGTTAGATAGTATCTCCCAGCTTAAATATTTATCTAGCGTACTCTTGACCTACCTCAATAGTCTAGACATTAACGCAGGTCAGGAATACGCTAGGTTAATATATAGCAAATTGCGGTAGGTCAAAAGTACGCTAGATTATCGCATAATTGTACACTATAGTTCAATGCTTTTAATTTATTATAGGGTTCACTTAAATTATCAAAATTGTCATTTCTCAACTATCATTACTATCATAAATCTATTATTTACCTTTCATATGCTACTTGATTTTTACAGTAACTAGATGAATTGCCGTTGGTTTTCACTTGTCATTTGTAATTCTAGTTTGTCATTTGTTTTTTGATAGGTGGCATTTGTGATTAGTAATTTATTTGCCAATTAAATTGTGTATTTATTTAATTAAGTTTATATATATTTTACGAATTGAAGGGTTAAATATAGACCACCCATCCTCAAAAACTACAAAAGTTTTATTTTTGGGGCGGTGAAGCAAGTTACAAGAAACAATTTTACTTTAAGTACAAATGTATATATATATATATATATATATATATATATATAGGTGATGGGTGGCCACTATCCCACCCTCCAATTACTGATACATAAGCAAGAGATTGTACAAAAAACTAGTGTTTATAATATTTATTTAATAAATAAAGCAATAATCATCTGAAAATAAAGTAAATATTCATTAAAACCCTCGCGTATGTTTTACTGATTGGAGGGGTGAAATAGAGGCCACCCACCCACCCTACATATGTTTCTTTACTTACATCACCGACCCAACTCTGATTTTCCAAAACTCACAACAGTTTTGTGTTTTAAGTGTTTAATCAATTAATAAAAACTATTTTACTTTGAGTATAAATATATATGTAGGTATAAAATGATTTGTAAATTTGGGTATCATCAACATAGAAATGATGTTTACACTTACATGGATAGCGTATAGTGGAAAAAAATTGATCTGAATTAATAGTGTTTTGCTTTAGCTTATACCACCAGCGACATGATGAAACCTGTTATATGAATAATTTTGAAATAAAAATATTATACTACCTTGACCAAGACCTATATAATGGAGAATTGCTAGGAGTAATCATGGTCAATAGCATCAAAACCCTTATTCAAGTGTAGTAAGACTAGGGCCGTCACCATCATCAACATCGCGGATTATATCATCGGAAATATGATGTGCTGTTATTATTTAAATACCGGCATAATTATTTTCTGCAAATTTTATTAATATTTAAGACCGGTAAAATCGAAATAGGTCTGAGATCTTTGTAACATTTTGGATTCGAAGTGTATGGAACGGATCTAATGATCAATTCTTTCCAAATCGATGGAAATACGTTGTTCCCAAAAAAAAATGATTATGAGTTTCAAGAGAGGTAGCAAATATTACCAGCACAGTGTTATGAATTGAATTTTAAGAACATCTACTCCAAAAGCTTTACTTTTAATTGGTAAAATTAGTACAAAAATGTTTAAGTTGTGATTTATGATGTGTAACGAAGTAGAATGGAATAAATATTAGGTTCAAATTGCCAATTCGAAATCTTAGATTCCTCATTCAACAGTTCGCCTTTATATTATATACACGGTGTTTCTGTGACTCGGGGAATAAAACAAACCATACATACTAGAACAAAAATGATGATGATTCGTCAAAAAAAAGTTATTTTAAAAGTGTTCAAAAAACTAAAATAAAAATCAAGCAAATTCCTTAGGCAATTTGTCATTTCGATCGTACCAAGGGAACCATGCTATACAGGGTGTTTTTTTGCTCAGAACTTTTTTGTTTGCTCGTAAATATAAATCCAACTTTTAATAGAAATATCATTTTAGAAACTTTTATCACTCTTTGAAAATTTTGATATCAGTCCATGATTTTAAATGTAACAAAAAAAAAACAAAAAATCCTCGGAAAAATGGAGTGAGCCATGATAACGAATTGAGCTGTCAACTTGTCTAAGTCGTTTAAACAAAAAGTTAAATTTTTCGTTAGTTTTTAGATTTTTCCGAGGAAAAAAATTAATTAAAATTAAGTTTTTACTTAGTGACAATGATAGTGACAGTGACAGTGATAAAACTAGAAACTACAATGTCAATGATAGTGACGTTGACAAAAACAGTGATAAAGATAAGTTTTTTAAAAAACTGTATTTGTGGTGGGAAGATTTTCTTATAGAAAGATTCGTTTTTAGCTAGTTGTGTTTTATTTAAACTTAATTATAAGACGATGAAAACTTTATTGGTCAAATACATGTCTCTCTTTGTAATATTTTTTTTTTATAATCGTTGCTTATGATTTAGTAATTGGAGGGTGGGATGGTGGGCTCCCAACCACCCTACATAAACAAAATAATTTTAAGACAGTTACATTATTTATCATAAAAAATATGTTTTATTGATATTCCTTCCAAAAATTTAACGGTTCCTTTACAGCTACCTAAGGATTGGTCTTGGCCTTTTTTGGCTTTTATGTTATTTTTTTTTTCTTTGCCTTAGATAGGAGATTACCATTTCGGTTTCAATATTGCTGTGATTTTCTTGTAGTTGTGGCAGAAGACTTCGTTTTTTCTCTATTCACTGTCTTAGATTTATCACTTTTCACTGTACTTATAGGTGATTTGATTAGTGTTTCTAGATATTTGAGCAATTTTTACTATTGAATTTACTTTGGCTAAATTGTTCCAAATGAACAATTTTTCTCTTTTCTTTAAAATTCTTCACTCATTTTTGAATGAAAGATATACCTGGCACCTCATTTAAATGGCGAAAACCTCGAATATTGCAAAATCTTCTACGCCGTATAGCTGCTAAATCATAAATTTTCTAAAACTTCTAGCGCCTAAATTTTCAAGTGCCAGACTACGGATTAGTTTGTTAAGACTTTCTTTGTTATTTTCTTTTCGTTTGTAGATTATTAATAGCAAAGACATATTTTCTTTTTTAAATAATCATAAGAACCTTAATAGGATTAGATCACTTTTTGAATTACCCTACGTCTTCAAAATGTAAATTTTAATGTCAGCTACATTAATTATTTTTTTAAAGGATTGATATATAAGTATATTTCTGTGACTCGGGGAATAAAATTAACCACATATACTTGAGCGAAAATGATGATGATTCGTAAAAAAATGATTATAAAAGTCTTCAAATAACCAAGATACAGGCCATCAAAGTTAAGATATTTTAAGACATTTTTCTAAATATTTTTAATACCGTTCGTAGTAGTGTGTTGAAATTTAGTACAGCCTAAACTAACATCAAGTAAATACTTCAGACAATTTGTCTCTTCGATCAGACCGAGGGAATCTACATTTATTCTTCCACGTTTTAACACAAACTTTTATCATTCTATGTTTTTGAGTTAAAAGTGTAAGTCTCTGATTTCAATCGTAGCAAATAAAAAACGAAAAATCCTCGGAAAAATCTAAGTGAGCAATGACAATTGAAAAAAAAAATGAAGACATCAACATGTCTAGGTCGTTTAAACAAAAAGTTTCCTCGGAAAAATCTATTTAAATTCCTGACACATTAGTTTCCAAAAAATCACACCAATTTGATTGCAGATGCTTTCAATATTTTAGTTTAGTTCAAAAAAGCAATATTTTAGTTTAATTTTCTATATTTTTGTAGGGTGGGTGGGTGGTCACTATACTAACCTACAATCTTTACAACATCCACGACGAATTTTTGGGAGGCATAATAATAAAACAGAAAATATTTTTGAAGTAAATAATGCTTTAAGAGTAGTAACATATATTTATTGACAAATTTTTGTACATATTTACATTGGAATAATGAATAATGGATGAGGTGTTAATGTACTAATTTGTCAAAAGGCTATCGACCAGAGCTTTAAGATTATAAAATAAAAAATCGATAACCCTTACGCTTTGTTTTACTGATTGGAGGGTGAGTTATAAGACACCCAGCCACGCTACAAATGTATTTACATTTACATTTTTGACACACCAGTTTTATTGCAAATGATTTCAAAAATTTAGAAGCAAAGTTTTAGTTTAAGGTTCTATATTTTTGTAGGGTGGGTGGTTGGTCAATATATTAACCAATTTTTTTTACAGCTTACACATTGAAATTTTGGAAGAAAATATTTTTGTAATAAATAATAAGGTTTTTTAAATAAAAAATCTATAAATCCTACGCTTTGGCTATACTAATTGGAGGGTGAGTTAGAGGCCACCGACCCTACATATATATTTGCGTTTACATTCCTGGCACAGTTTCAGTTCACAAAATCTCGCCTGTTTTATCGCTGATGTTTTCAAATACATATTAAAATCCGGTGTTTTTGATTGAATTTTCATGTTTATGGAGATCCAATTATAAAAACTCCTACATTTATTTTATCTAAAGAAAATTATTACAAAAATATGTTCTTGTAATTAATAATGCAGACGTCTTATTGTTAAAAAATACAAATTCTTTTAATTATACGCACATGTTTTACTGATTGTAGGGCGTGGTAGATAGGTGGGTATTTATTTGTATTTAAATTCCTGACGTTTTGTTTCCAAAAAACCATACCAGTTTTATTGCAGATGTTTTCAAAAATAAAAAAAAGCAGTGTTTAATATTAAATTGTGTGTGGGTGGCCAATATCCTAATTTTCAGTTTTTACAACGCTAGAAGTTTTAGAAAATTTGTGATTTAGCAGCTATACGGCGTAGAAGATTTTGCAATATTCGAGGTTTTCGCCATTTAAATGAGGCCCAGGTATATCTTTTATTCAAAAATGAGTGTAGAATTTTAAAGAAAAGAGAAAAATGGTTCATTTGGAACAATTTAGCCAAAGTAAATTCAATAGTAAAAATTGCTCAAATATCTAGAAACACTAATCAAATCACCTATAAGTACAGTGAAAAGTGATAAATCTAAGACAGTGAATAGAGAAAAAACGAAGTCTTTTGCCACAACTACAAGAAAATCACAGCAATATCGAAACCGAAATGGTAATTTCCTATCTAAGGCAAAGAAAAAAAAATAACATAAAAGCCAAAAAAGGCTAAGACCAATCCTTAGGTAGCTGTAAAGGAACCGTTTAAAAAAACACGCAATTAAAACGACAAATTGTGTGCAACTGTATCAAACAAAACATTATAATTATTTTCATAGCCAGTAAGAGTTAAGTGTGGATCAAGAGATCTTTTCAAACAAGTTTAATACTTTCAGGGTTGTGTTCAAGTAAATGGTTTCTCCAAAGCATAAAACTGCTTCCTTACCTTCATCATATTCTTGCGTCATTTTTCCTCATATTAAGGATGCCTCTTTTAAGAATAACGATTCGTTATATAGTAATAATAAAAATAATAACAAAGCTTATTTCCCAACAGATTATATTTTATAGAGATTAATTTAACTGAAAGTTAAGGTACACTGCGTCCTTCAATGAGGGAAATTTTTTCCTTTTTTTCGATTTTACTACAATACTATAAAGGTTTTTCTGATGTACCCAATTTATTTTAATTATTTAAACCTTACTACGCGTTTTATATACTTTGCGTTTATGAAAATTTTTGGTGTTACAAGAATCATCACCTATAATTCGCTCTTAATTTATTGTTAACAGATAACAAATATCTCTCTTCTCACATCATAAATTTCAGTATTTTATTGGGATAAAATTACCCTAATACCAAATATACTAGTGTCAGTTTTTATTACAAAAGTAATTTGCATTAATATAAAAGCCAGTCCCACGAAAATTTAAATTCCACTCAACAGTTAGCCTATGTTTCTCTTATAACACAAGGCCGCAGCAATAAGACTTTAAATGTACAAAATTTCACAAATATTTGTATTATCCCGAGTTGCCTGACATTGCCATAATAACATTGTACAAAAATATCACAATTGCATGAGAGGAGACACTGGATTATTTCGCTAATCTTTTTTTATTTAGTCTGTATCTATCATGCATTAATTTTGATTAAAACACTTAGAACCTATCTTGTGTCCGAAATGTGCATCTGGATAAAATAAAATATTGAAGAAAGGTTCTAAGTGTTTTAATCAAAATTATTATTATCTTCAAGTAACTCAATCAACCAAATTATCATGCATTACCTAAAAAATATACAATTAAGCAAGTCATATATACAAATAATTGCATGTAGAAGGGCAGAGTTCACTCATATGAGTGATCTTCCACTAGAACCCGCTGATCCTCTAATTCGCAAAGAAAAGAATGCGCGAAGAATAAATAAAATTCACTACTTGTATAGGTACAATACAACGTATATATAGAATGACGATTTCAATGCAATCAACTACTCAGTGAGGTTTCTTCCGAGATACTCATCACTCATACGTTAAAAA
Source organism: Ontholestes murinus (assembly GCA_963969525.1). Lineage (NCBI taxonomy): Eukaryota > Metazoa > Arthropoda > Insecta > Coleoptera > Staphylinidae > Ontholestes > Ontholestes murinus. The sequence goes on from OZ018396.1 coordinate 10,816,469, forward strand.
AAAACATAAATAACTATGAGATCTTGCTAAAAATCTTAAAAGTTCTAGTCACCTATTCGAATGTATACCACTTTTCACATTTATACATAATTGAAGTAGCTTAACTCATTTTAGTAAAATTGTTATTATTATTTACATAATGATATTATCAATCAAAAGTTTTCTGACAAAATATTGGGTTAACTCATTTCGGATTTTAGTAAAATAATCAAAAGCAATTTTTTATAGAAATGAATAATTTTCTTCAGTTGTGTATTGATGATGACCTTTTGACATCTTTTAGGTTCTGGCTTTTCTCAGTAAAATTATGAAGCAAATACTGTTTGATAGCATTGTCTGAATTGAATTATTTCGCATTCAATTTTGCAATGATCGTAACAAATAGAAGTCTGGTGAGTATGATGGCTGGTCCATCAAATCCTATCCAAACTCCAGCAATTCCTGGTGGGTCACTAAACTTGTGTGTGGGTTCGCGTTGTCGCGGTGAAACACAACCCTAATACTATTTGCCAATTTTTTATTGATGGCTTCACTTTTATCATTATTGACTTCAAGTCGACGCGATTTATTCAACCACTTCTTCGAAATCCTCGTAAAAATAAGTTGCTTATTGGGAAATCATTAGCGAAGCCAAATTCGCAATGTCGCTTGTGTAGATGTTCTACAATATTGGAGAGCCTTGTGGAACACCTACCCTTACGCTTACTGAATAGTGTGTTGTTTAATCTTGCTATCGCGAAAAAATCCTATATGTTTTAAAGAGTTTAAGAATATTTATCTCATAAATTAGGTTTTTAAACAACACATGTTATTGTAAAATTTTATTGAAACACTAACACTCTTTTTACATATGAAGAAAGTGTTTCAATACAATTTTATTATAATAATCTTCACATAACTATTGATGGTTTGAGTTTACGTGAAGTGATTTGAAAATGAAAATGAAAGTAACACTCAGTTATTTCCTACTTCACTTGTTTTTATATTTAACGTTTAATAAACATGTGAAGTAAGAAATAAGCTTAGTGTTATTTTCATTTTAATCTTCACATAACCCAAGAAATATAATTCATTTCAACATACAGTTAAAAGCATTCTAATAAAATAATTACAAATTTGCTTAAAACAGTTAAAGTTTAGAATTTTTGAAAACATTTGGAATAATCAAAACATACAAAAACTTTTAAAAACAGTAAACTTTTGTTAAAAACAATATTAATTAAAATAAGATCAAATTTCTGCTAAAAATTGGTTAAGAAGAAAATATTTTAAAATTAAAAACAATCGACATTTTAGTAATTAATGATTTACTGTAAAAGAAAAAATAATGAAGAAAAAAACAAACAATTTCAAATTTGTGGGTGATTGAATATTGTTTAATTTGGTAAAAATATTTGAAGAAAGAAATAATCAATTAGTTCAAAATAGTAAAAATTTTAACAAAAAATTAGCAAAGAAGTGTCAATAGAAAGATACTTCTAAAGACTTCTAAGAAACACAGTTTAAATTTTGCTTACAAATAGTTGAAAATCAATCTATAGAAACAATTGAATTTTTCTATAAAAAAAAAACAGTGCAAAATTTCTTAAAAGAAGAAACAGAAAAATTAAGAAAAGTATAAATGTGGTTGAAATAGTCAATATTCTTAGAAAATATTAGAAAAATTGTAGAACAACAACTAAAAACTTAAAACGATAAGTTGAAATTGTGGTTAAAACATTTGTGAATATTCTTAGAATACCGTAGAAAAAATTGTAACAGTTGAAATTTAAAAATACTTACAAACAATTGAAAAATTCTCGACGAAAGTAAAAAATCGCTTGAACAAATACAGTTAAAATTAAAAACAAAATAAAAATTAATAAAAACATAATTTTATTTTGTATTTCTTTTAAATTAATAACCTATTTCATAATTATTTAATCACAATTTGGTTTTATATAAAAAAATTTAATATGATTTAGTTAATTTGGTTGATTGAGTTACTTGAAGATAATAATAACTTTGATTAAAACACTTAGAACATCATCAATGGTTTGATACGATCAAACCATTGATAATGGACACTTTGTGTCCGAAATGTGCATCTGGATAAAAATAAAATATTGAAGAAAGGTTCTAAGTGTTTTAATCAAAATGATTTAGTTAAATAAAAACAATTAAAATAAAAAAATTCAGTTACTTTTATATTAAAATTTTATTGAAAATTGTACAAATTTTGACAAATCAGAAAAAAACAGTTGATAATTTTCTAAAAAATAAGTAGTAAAAACTAAGAAAATAATGAGTTGTTAAAAACTTTAAAAAACAATTTAGAATTTGTCTAAAATAATATTAAAAAGAGCTAAAAAGAAAAGATTTTCTTAAGAAGAACAGTAGTAAATTTGGTTATAAACAGTGGAAAGTTAATTTTAAAATGAAACAAATTTTGCATTGTTTTTTTAAGAAACAAAAGAAAATTTGGCAAGCCTTTGTCAAAAAAATAAATGGTAAAAAACAATTTACAATTTCCTTAATCTTTACCAATTGTTACGAAGAAATATGCGAAAAATTGATGAAAATAAACATCTATTATAAAAAGCAGTTTGAAATTTGTTTGGAAACAGTTGGAATTTAACCAAAAAAACTAAACAAACCCTAAAAAGTCAGTACATAATTTAAACATAAAACAAATAAAACAGGTAATGCACATTCTTGATGGAACCGGATGTATAAGTTTAATGAAGAGAAGCACTTGTTATGTTCCATATTTTTATTTTCAGTTTCCTGATACGTGTTTCGAACTTTGCAGTTCATTATCAAAGGTAATGGAACATAACAAGAAAAAAAAATAATAGAAATATATAATTTAAATGAATATTTTTCTCATCTGATCTTCTTTTAGAGTTTTCTGTTTCTGTTTCTTTTTTCTTAAAAAATCTTTAATTATTTTCTTCATTTCAATTATCTATTTCATTTTTTATAGAACATCATAATAAGTGTTTTTCTTCACCTAATTTATATATGTGTTTCCATCAAGAGCGTAGCGTAACAAGTATGAATTATACCTTAAAGAAGAATTTGGAGTCTGCTTAAAATAGTTTATATTTAGCTATTTGTAAGGTTTTGATGTTTCAGTAAATCATTATTATGACGTGTTCGAGTTATGTATTGTAATTGAATGGAAACAATTTATTTTTATTATTTGTTTATCTTAGCTTATAGCTAGTTTTATCTGGATAATAGCAAAGCAGTTCAGCTTGGGCTATTATTTAAGAATTTCCGCACTATATGACATGTTTGTAGTATTACTGCTTTTTGGATGGGGGTCAGAAGTTTCTTCGGATGTTCACAGCGCTCCAGATTTTGTAATTTCTGTGAGACTACACCGTTAGATAGATATTACAATTATTATTATTATTATTATTATTATAAACAAATTACTTTCTGAAGAATAGTTAAAAATGTTCTTAAAATTTACAAAAACTGATTGATGGAAAAAAAACTCTGCTCCAATTCACAACAGTATCCCGAGACTAATTCTAAAAAAATGCCCCCGGCTGTACATAAGTACATTGTTAAAATCTTCAATTATTTATTTAGCAAACAGTACTTTCCGAATGAGTGTAAGAGTGGTGTAATTACAAATATTCAAAAACCTAACACAACCCGTTGACTCCTAACAGTTATCGTCCTACCACTTACTTCCGGTACTCAGTAAGATCTTTGAATCGCTTATCAAACACAAAATTTATAAACTTACCTCTCCCAATATTCCCAAGTATCAGTTTGGTTTCCGCAACCATAAGTCTTCAACCTTAACTCTCACCAACCTAACCTTAAACTGCTAAACTTCACACCACCAAAACTGCAACTCAGCTATTATATTTCTAGATATAAAACAGGCCTTTGATTCAGTTTTGCACAAAAGTTTGCTGTTTAAATACCATCAACTTGAAATACCTCAAATTTTACTTAGTCTAATTAACAACGTCCTCCTTAGTAGATTCCTACAAAGTAAAGTACGCCTAGTCCACTTCCGCACAATTGTCCCCGAACAAGAAGTTCCATAAGGTTCTCCACTATCACCCTTATTGTACAATATCTTTTGTTTTGACCTATATAACTCTGATCCTCTCTATTTCATCCCGTCTCTGTACTCCCTTCAGTTTGCTGATAACACTGCCCTAATCTCTCACTCCTATAATCTGAAAACTACAATGTCTTCTCTCCAAACCAATGGTTGATTGCCCGTTCACAATTAAAGTTCAAATGTAAATGCTATAATGCAAAAGGAAAACATGTTTATTATTATTTTGTTCTTAAAAAACAATTGAAACGCAAAACGAATTTCCTACGTGGATTTTAATAGAGATTAGATCCTTCACATATCTAATTATATTCAATATAAAACGCGGTTAGATTCAGTACATAAGGCGTGCGATAAAGACAGCTGTATTATTTGTATACGTTCCCGGCAGCTGCCTGCGGTTTCTTACCATCTCTCTCTTTCGCTCACTCTTCTATGCGTCTAAGACGCGTTTCTCTTCGTCCCGTTCCCCATAGCTTCTTTATATATATATATATATATATATATAACAGCACGGGCTCATCGTCTATTTTCATTTTTTTCACTATTCCAGAGTGATATCCGAGAAGCACATGTTCCGGTCCGCCTGAATGCCCTCAGTCCGACCCTGCGCATTGAACGACTAACTGGCGCTTCGGCCAGAAAACAACGGAACAAAGAACACGCCGAAAGTGAAAAAACAATTGAAATCGGTTTATAATGGGTTATAGATTGTTTAGGTACTTCCGCTAATGGTTTGTTCTTAAATCTATGTACTTTCTCTGCGGATAAGTTCTTGGAATCTTAAAATTAAAAAAAAAACAATCGAATGTTTTATTCCTAACTATTTGTAGGCAAATTTATTTTAATTTAATTTTCCAACTGTTACATTCTTAGCAAAAAAAAGTTTTTTAGCAAGTTTTACATTTGTTCTTTGGGCGACTTTTTTCTAACTGTGTGAAGAAAGGTTTTTAGTGCTTTATTTTATAATCGACTTTCTATTGTTTTAACTTTTAGAAGTTTTTAAATTATTTTTTTAGTGGTTTCAATAATTTGTAGACCATATATTCTAAATTAGTATTTTGTAGGAAACATATAATTGTTTCTTTTTGTAAAAATTAAAACCAATTAACTGTTTTCCTCCATTGAAAAATTAACTGTTAAAAAATTGTCTTTTTAAAATTACCTAATGTTATAATTTCGTTTCATCAAGAGTGCAGTGAACAAAGTATCTACCGTAAATAATAATAATGTTATTTAAGCCATAGTGCTGCTATTAAAAAAGCAAGTGATATGTTTAATTTAATCAAAATGTGTCACAATTATCTGTTTAAAACTAATTGAATACAAAGTTTAGCTTTTTTTTAAATATATATATGTTTGAAAGAAATGTATTACCTTTGTAAGCACATAATAAAAACGTTATTTTTTCTCTTTCTGTGTAAATTCTATAGATCATCTTTTATTACACAAAAAAATATAAAGATTGAATAATCTTTAAGTGCAGTGAATATTTAAAATTTATTATTTAGGTTCATTGAGACCATCAAACTTTTACATTCGCTAGGTAACCTTCGTGGGGATTTCAGCGGTAACACAATGGCAACATTTGTTACCTCTATTCAATTGTAACCTGTTTTAGTGCACCAGAATATTTACAGCCTAACCCGGTGACGTTTTACAATCTGGTTTCTGCAAATGTTCCATTACGGTTTATTGCGGAAAGTTCCAAAGAAAATAACAGCGCGCACATATGTCTCTTCAACAATAATATAATATTTAAAAATAAGTACGAAACGTTCTTATTAGAATAGTACTAAGAAATGGAGACTGAATTATTATGTTTGTAAACAACTAGCCACACACGTTCCAGTCATTAAATCATAATACCTTAATTTATGGAAGGGTACTAAATATAAGAGTACGAAGGGTCAATGTATTATTTATGAATCATGTCTGGTTTAATATAGAACTTATTAGGTTAGTTAGGCTGGATTGGATGGAAGAGAATAGTTTTGGAGACAAAATCCCTAAGAGGGACGTAAACGCCAAAGAAAGAAAGAAAGGTAGACGGAATTGAGGAAGGTCAAGAGTAAAACTTGATTAAGACACAATTAATTTTTCTTCACAATAAATTTTTATTTCGCTAGATGTATATTTCGGGTAGTAGGCACACATTATCAATAGCTTATAACTAATTATGAAATAGGTTTAAGAAATAACACTTTGCTAGTATCACTATATAACTTATAATTAATTTAAAAAAATATCAAGATAAATCAGGAATATACCGAAAATTAATATTGAATTTATTCTAAATATTGTGACAAAGCTAGTGGGAATATAGTTACCAAAAGCAATATAAAATTTTAAAAAAGAAACATTTCTGAATACTTCTAAAAGTTTAAAAGAAAATTTCATAAGAAAATATGATGAGGTAGGCGGAAAGACCTATGGTCGAAAGCCGATTGACAAATCTGATATATTTTTAAATTCTATATAATCTATGTATGTATATTTTTATTATATACTTTATGTATTTGTCAATAAAGATGTTTGTATATATTATATATGAGGTAAAGCAGGTAATGATCTGATTTTTTTGGAAATTGATGTGCAATTATTGGAATATATTAGAAACATTAAAAATCATTTCAGAAATCTAGATAAAAACTTGTTGGAAAATACAATCATTTTAAAAAAACCTAAACATTGCTATTTTCGAAATCTAGAAGAAAAATTGTTGAATAGTTTTTAAACCTACGACGAAAATTATTTTTTGAAATATGGAAGTTAAATTATTTCAAGATTCTAAAAACTAGAAACTAGAAATTTCAGAGGAAGTTGAAAAAATCGAATTTTTCTTAAAAACTTGAACACATTGACAGTGGAGATGCTTAAAAATTCTAGATATCTTAAGGAAAAGAGTTGAAAATTCTGTAAAAAAAACTGAAGAAATAATTTTCGAAATTTAGAAGAAAAATTGTTTAAATCTACTATATTAGAATTTTAAATAGACATTGCTAGAAAATTCTTTAACGCCCAAGGAAAGTTTTCGTAATTTGTTGGAAAAAAATTGGAACACAAAATTGCTGATGTATTTTCGAAACCTAGAAGAGAAATTACAGAAAAAATCTAAAACCCTTGAACTAAATTCTTGGAATTTTGTAGCAAATTGTTGAAAAATTATTTAACTATAGAAGAAAAATTTCTAAATTGCAGAATTTTTTCTAGAAAATTTCAACCAAATGAAACAAGAAAATTGAATTGAAAAATTTACTAAATCTATAAGGAAGATATTAAAAATTCTAAATTTGTAGAAAGTTATTAAAATTTAGAATGGATATTGTTGGAAGTTTTTTTAACCCTTGAAAAAATTTTTCGCAATTTGGAAAATGTTGAAAAAGAAATTTAATTTTTCTTTTGAAATCTAAAAATGGAATTATTAAAATTGCCCGGTGGGAGGGTAGCCATCCACCCACCCTAGATACATGAATTATCGACCCATATCGATAATTTCAAATTTTACGAAGGTAAAAAACTTTTTAACTTTGTTTGTATAACACTGCCTTTATTAACAAGCTAAAATTGTCGAAACTATAGTCACTTAATAAAGTCAGTGTTATACAAACAAAGTTAAAAAGTTTTTTATTTGTGAAGAATAATGTATAACGAAGTACAAGCCTCCACCGTTAACAGTTTTACAAAGGTGTTTGAAATGGTTCCCCAGGGATCCAATCTTGATCCGTTATTATCTTTACCATTTGTCAACGATGTAGTTAGTCATTTTGATTCGGACTGTTTACTCTATGCAGATGACTTAAAAATATTTAAGAAAATCGAAACTGTTAAAGATTGTTTTCTTCTTCATCACGATTTATTCAAACTAACGGCTTGGATCTAAACATTATGAAATGTAAATCAATGTCATTTTATCGCATATTTCATATATAACATTGCATCAACACCCTTAGATCATGATACTTTATTTAAGGACTTGGGAATATTTTTTGACAATAAACTCAGTTTCAATAATCAATAAAACTAGTTTCTCTATGTTAGGTTTTTTTCTGAGAAACAGTAAACCTTTTACACTAATAAATTTCTATTTTGCTTTTATACGCAGCAATTTAGAATATTTTTCGATAGTATGGAATCCTAGTTTCTCAAATTGCGGGCAAACAAAGAAAGTTTTTAAAGGTGCTTTATTACAACCGTCATAAGTATTATCCTGTTCAAAATTATTCTTCTGTAGAATTACAAAATGATTTTAAAATACCTTCCCTTGCTCACAGGCGCGGAATAGCGAAAATTGCATTTATCCATAAGTTTATACATAATAATATACGTTTCCCCTACATCTTATAGCGACTAAATTTTGTCGTTGCACAAGTGAGTACAAACATTCAATCTTACACGAACTAATATTACACACCATAAACATTCATCAATATGTAATACAGTTAACGAATTGCCAAATGAAACTGATTCTAGATGCAGATCACTCTTTTACCTATAATTTCTGTAAGTATTTTTTCATCGATTACAACAAAAATGGAATTGGAATCTATGGAAATCCAAGAGTCCAACAATAATCCGATTATATCAGTACCTAGTAACCAGCTGGGTGTCAAACCTTTAACTTTTTTTGAATACTGCTGTTATTTATAATATTAAAAGGTAATATATTAAGTATAAATTAAAATAAATATCTACAGTTGTAGAAAGGAATTCTAGAATATATGGAACATTCCATCAGAAAATTACTTGATAAATGCCTTCGAGTGTGGTAGACAGGTTGATTCAGTCTACAGCGATTACTCGAAGGCATAAAGTGGATCACACTATATTAATATTAGAATTAAAAACTTTAGGATTCAATGAAATTGTTGTGAAGTGGTTAAATTTATTGCCAATAAACAGGTTCGCATCAATAACCACATATCTCACAAATTGGGGGTATTCTCAGGGGTATCACAAGGTACTCATTGCGGACCGTTTTTTCTCCTCCTTTTAATACCCGACTTGCAACTATCCATAAAATCGTGTCAGTTCTTAATGTTAAAAATAAATTTATTCGTTTTTGCGCATACCAATTTCATATCAAGAATCATGATCGAAACATTGCGTTTGAAACTAAGTTTACAGACATTGGAAGAGCATAGGATTTGTTATGCCTTATATTTTTTTTAGATAAACTCATTTCTGGTGTAATTAATAGAGATTATCTGGTATCTAGTGTTAGATAGGTAGATGTGATTGAAATTGTGCAAAGTATATTCGCAGCTTGATAATGACATTCAAACATCTAAACCTAAGATGTGTTTTTATAATATATAAATATATATTACCCAACAGCCGAATGGGTAAAAGGGTTTTTGATTATATATATATATATATATATAGACGTGTAAACCACCTTTATCAAGCCCAAAACAGTATATGTCCCGGATGATATCGAATAAGCCCACGGAAGTTTTACGAAGCCCGATTCGGTTGTTTCGAGCCAAGTATGTTTCATGCGATATACGAGTCCCGCAAATGTTGCAACAATGTAATACAGGATTTATTCCCCTTTTCGTACAAACTGTGCTGGAATGAAATAATACAAGTCAAATTCGGTGGAAAAATATTTATTAAAAAAAAATTATTATGAATTCCCATTTATATCGAAATAACAAAAAATTAACATTTAAATTATAAAAAATTTATTGACAAATAACAATAATTCAAGATTCTTATAAAAAAAGGCATTTATTTGCTTCTAAAAGTTTTGTATACAAGGGTTATAACCTTTACCCCAAGGGCGTTTCCAGTCAACTGGCTTAGGGGGGGTAATTTGAAAAAATGAAAATATTTTTTTTATTCCATAAATAAATAAAATATAATTCTATTATTTTTAAATATAAACAAAATAATATCACACCCGAAATAAATATAGCACATATAAAATCATAATAATATATTTTGTAAAATTTGAAACAGATTTTTGTAACTAAATTTATTAAAAAAACGATTTTCTTTGCTTTTTAATAATATTGTCAATATTAATATCCATATATCAATGAATATGTAATACAGCTAACTCGGTTAGACTTTTTTGAGACATAGTGGCTCGCAGCCACCATTTGAATCTTTTCAGTGCAGAAAAACTTCTTTCTGCAGAAGCAACGCTAACAGGAAGAGTACATAATATTTGTAAAATTATTTTTATGTTCAGTAAATATTCGGGTTGTTCTTTGATTTTCTTTTTCTTTTGCCATTGTAATTTCCAAAATGCCAATTCAGACTTAATTGCTATTGCACATGTTACGTTTTCAGGTAAAATTTTATTTAAATATGTTGCTACAGATTTTGAAGTGACATCTAAATCTTCGCCAGTTTGTTATCAATAAAACACTAGGTATTGTTGTGTTAAATTTGAACAAATTCATCGTGTCTTTATTAAATCTGTATTGCAGATCTGTAATAATATTATTCAGGAGAGGTAAATATATATTAATTCGATAATAATCCTCTGTTAAGTTCAGAGGAACTTAAAACAGCGAACCACGTACATGCAAAAGTTCATAAAAAAGTAAATAAGTAGTGTTAAAATATATAAAACTAAAAGGAAGTGGGAAATAAAGAAACAAATGAGTACAAAAAGAGAAAGAGATATCGACAGCCCTAATTATGGATTCCAAGGATTCCAAATGAGCAATGGAGAATAGAAAAAGATAGAAAAACGAAGCAGTGAAACAAAACGTTGTCATAACAACAGGATACACAAATAAAACAAAGGAAGATGAAAACAGAAAAAAAAACTCACGGAGAAGGAAAATCTAAATATATCTAAGAACGATGTGATAATGGAGGAATTAAAGAGCATGTTTAAAGACTCCATGAGAGAAATGACAAAGAACTAAAAGAAGAGAGATAGCAAAAAATATACAGGGGAAAGTATGGAGATGAGAACAGAAACGAAAATGGAAAAACAATTATAGAATTATGTATAGCAAACAACCTCATTGTGACAAACACAAAATTCAAATACATACATAAACACACTAGAGAAGTTAGACCAAGAAAAGAGAAATAATAATAGACGCAGAAGAATGGAAAAGGTGAAAGATGTTAAAGTAATAAGACAAGCTGAAATAGGGAGCGACCACTACTTGGTAAAAATATAAATTAACACAGAAGCTGAAAACTTGAAGTATACGAAGTCGAAAACAATAATAAAAAAAGACATAAAGCCAAAAATTGAAAAGAAAGAAACTAGGAATGAATACCAATCAAAAATAGAGAAAAAGACAAAATAGAAGGAGAAAAGAAAAAGATCAAAGAAATCATAAGTGAAGCAGCCCAAGAAAGATGTGAAACAATCACTATATCAAACAAACAGAGGAAGAAAAACAGGTGATAGTCAGAAGAGGTAAAACAATTAGTAAAAACAAAAGAAGAGAATTGGAAAACTTAAACAAGGAAACAAGGAAAGAATAAGATTATAGAAGATATATAATAGCAAATAAAAAAGTGGAACAAAAATTCAAGATAGCAAAAAAGCAATCCTGGGAGCAGTTCGTTAAGAAACTGAAAGAAACGTTCACAGAAAACAAAAAGATGTTTAACAGCACTAATAAACAAATGAGCAATTAAAATACATTAACCCAGCCAAGTATAAAAGATAAAAACGTAAATATAATAACAGAAGAAAAGAAGATATTAGAAAGATGGAAAGAATTCTTTAATGAAATAACCAAAACAGACCAGCACGGAGATATAGAAGGTGAAACAAATGGAGGAATTAACGAAATAAGAATCGAAGAACTGGAGGCAGCAATCAAAAAAATAAAACTAGGAAAATCTCCAGGTATAGATGACATCACAGCCGAAATAATGAAATATATGGGGAAAGGGGAAGGAGGAATTCTTGGAAATAGTAAATGACATTATCAAAAATCACAAGATACCCGAGGAATGGAACAAGGGAATTATAATATCCATACACAAAAAGGAGACACAAAAATATATGATAACTACAGAGGTATTACACTCACAATCAAACCAGGGAAAATTTTTACTAGGTTAATAGAAGCAAGAATAAGAGGAAAATTAGATCAACAGCTGGGAGAAGAACAACACGGATTCAGAAAAATAGAAGCAAACAAGATTTAATATACATAATGAGACAATTAACAGAAAAGATTATTAAAAAGGGAAAAGATTTACACATATGCTTCATCAACCTAAAAAAGCGTAAGGATAAAAAAAGCATTATAAATATAATAAAGAAATAACAAAAATAAAGTAAGAATAGGAAATAAATAATCAGAGGAGTTCAAGACCAAAACAGGACTGAGACAAGGATGTATATTAACCCCGTTACTATTTGCATCACTTAATGACGAAGCAATAAGAAATAGCAAACAAAGAGCCGAAAGCACAAAGATAGGGTATAGAAATATTAAAAACTATTAAAAATGCAAATATGTATTAATGTTTGCCGACGACATAACATTAATAGCAGATTCAGAAGAAAGCCTGGAAATATTCAAAAAAGAGCTGGAAAAGATAAATATAATATTATCAAAAGAGAGCAATCACAAAATAGGGTTAAATACCTGGGATCAACAATAGAGGAAACAGGGAAGATAGAATCAGAAAAAGATGAAAAACTAGGCAAAGCAGGAATGATCTACAACACAATAAGGAAAACATTCTTAGAGAAAAAAGAGATTGCAAAAACAATAAAAACAGAAGTATATAAAAGACATTAAGTGCTATATACAGGGTGAGTTTTTTTCGATGTTCTCTATGGGGATCTCGGAAACTATAAGAGATAGAGAAACGGTTAAATGGGGAAAGAAGTGTAGATTAACGAGACGAATAAAATTCCAATTTCAAAGTTTTCAAAAAAGTCAAGGGTAACTAGATATTTTGAAAAAAGTAAAAAGTGTCAATTTTTTCAAATCAATGTATCTCGGTTATTATAACAGATAGAAAAAAACTGTGGAGGATAAACTTTTAGATAATTTTATGTAGATTAATAAAAAATAATCAGAACATTTTTATCGCCATTATTTTCCGAGATATGATGCAAACTTACATTTTTTTAAATGGAAACCATAGTTGGCTATGGCCTCATTCAAAAGGTAATTTTTTTCTCTTTAATCCAATATGACATACGACATAGTTATTTCTAAAAATAAGTAGGTTATAGTCATTTTAAATTTTATTATAAATAAAAAATGGGTAGCCATGAAAAAGATTAAAGTAAAACAATTGCAGTTGTTTATAATAATAGCAATATTGTAATTATTAGTTCTACAAAGTTAAATAAAAATGAAAAACCAGCATAAGAATAAAATTTTGTAATTATCAAATGGCCTTCTGTATGTGGTATAAACTCATTTGTCAAGAGGATAATACGTTTCTTAAAATATTATGAACAGATGAATCGCGATTCACTAATTGTGGTATTTTTAATCGCCACAATGAACATAGATGAACTTAAGAGAATCCACGAGAAGTTTCACAGAGAAAACTACAAATTAAATTTGGGTTTAATCCATGGTGTGTTTGGATTAATAATTCTCGGTCCATATATTTTTGAAAGCTCACTAAGTGAAACTGATTACTTTCATTTTCTTCAGAAAACATTTGCAGATACGCTCGATTGTTTAAATTTATCATTACAAGCAAGATTAAAATGGTTCCAATATGATGGTGCTCTACCTAATAACATGTTGGCTTTACAAATTATTTAAATGATGCTTTTATTAACTCATAAGTGGGAAGAAATAAACCAATCCCAGGGCCACCTAGATCTCCCGATCTACGCGTTTTAGAGTTTTTTCTGTGGGGTTATGTAAAAAACAAAGTATATGAAAAATCATATCAATTTGTAAAGGATCATAAACTAGTTGTTATTGAAACATTTAATTCAATTTACATGAGAATAGTCAAAAAGCGATAAATTCAATTTTAAAAAGATATAATTTATGTCATAATAGTATTAATAGTGAACTCTTTGACCATATTTTTTTAATATTAAAATTTCTCTCCCATTGATATATTGATAATTACAGAATTACTTTATGCAGTTGTTTCATTTTGATTTATCTCTGTAAAACTAATAATTACAATATTGCTAATATTATAAACAACTGCAATTGTTTTACTTTCATCTTTCTCATGGCTATCCATTTTTTATTTATAATAAAATTTAAAATGACTATAACTGACTCATTTTTAGTAATAACTATGTCGTATATTAGATTAAAGAGAAAAAAATTACCTTTTGAATGAGGTCACAGCCAACTATGGTTTCCATTTAAAAAAATGTAAGTTTGCGTCATATCTCAGAAAATAATGGCGATAAAAATTTTCTGATTATTTTTTATTAATCTGCATAAAATTATCTAAAACTTTGTCCTTTACAGTTTTTTTCTATCTGTTATAATAACCGAGATATACTGATTTGAAAAAATTGACACTTTTTACTTTTTTCAAAATATCTAGTTACTCTTGACTTTTTTGAAAACTTTGAAAGTGGAATTTTATTCGTCTCGTTAATCTACACTTCTTTCCCCATTTAACCGTTTCTCTATCTCTTATAGTTTCCGAGATCCCCATAGAGAACATCGAAAAAAACTCACCCTGTATAGTCCATCCGTTGGATGTTCCGTCCTACGTCACAAAATATCGCTTCGAGAAAGGACACAAAACATTCAGTCTGATAAAGTAAACCAAATGCGTTAGAAAAAGAACGCACTGTAAAACTTTCGTTTTTTAAAGCGATAGTTTGTGACGTAGGACGGAAGATCCAACGGATGGACTATAGTAGTGAATCGTGCGTAACCACAGAGAGTAATAACAAAAAAACCAATGCAATGGAAATGAGATACCTAAGAAAGATAGAGGGAATTAGGAAGACCAAGGGTTGGAACGAGCAAGTACATCAAGCAGCGAAAGAAAAGGAATAGAATGGAAAGAAATAAGAAAATAGCACAAGCTACACAACAGTGGTAAAGAAGTGTAAAAGAAATTAACTGAGACATATTGTAGAAAATAAGTCTGACACCCATAATGGATAAAAGGGAAAAAGATAAATAAAAATAATCTGCTATAATAGGTTTATCCAGGTTTGGTCTATTCCTCTGGCATTTGGTAATTCGCGGTTTTGTCATTTAAATTTGTAATTCGTTTAAAATATTGACTGCATCATTATAAATTGTTTAAAAGATGTGGCAGTATTTTTCCCCTTGTTGGATAAAACATCAATAGTGTTATTTATAAAGTTATTAGAGCAAGATTCATTTTATTTATTCTATTTACTCAAAGTCACTGTATTTCAAGAGACATTTGTGAAATATGTTTAATGGTTTTCCAAATGATTTTTTAAAGTTGTCACCAGATGCAATTCGAAATGTAGAATTTCACAAAAATTGCCCTCGTTTGTAATAGATTTTGTATTTAATAGAGAACCAGCATCACGATGATCTCGTAAGGGAATATTTTGTTTCCCCTAAATATGATACTTTTGATTATTGGTTTTAATCTATGTCTATTTTCTTCAATTTGTCGAAGTCTTTCCATATTTAATTTATTTCTTATATCTCGTGATTTTATAAAACAATTTCGCATAAACAATTGAATTTTTATGGTAATATTTTTATAACACAACATTTTTACCTGATAATTTAGAATATTGAGATACTGTCTGAGATACTTATTTTTGCAATGGCACTTGTTGGTGCAACCCACCAAATTTTGTAAAAAAGAAGCAATATTTGCAAAAGAATCTGTTTAAATGATTAGAAAAGATTAACCAATTAAATTGTCTAAAATGTTTTCCAAACAAGTAATATTTAATATCCTTCCTCCTTTTTATGTACAGAATAGGGTAAAACAAAAGTATCTTTTACAATTTAAAATTCGAAATTTCTCAATTTCATTAACATTACTAAATTTAACTATATGAATGTAAATTTCAACATTACTATGTATATGTACATGTTGTATGCTTCTTTTTCTCATGGGAACAACCTAGTGAAGATTTCTACTGCTAAATGTCAATGAAGATGTAGATGGATGATTTAAATTGACTGTTGACATAGATCGATCTTTATTTGTTGAAAAATCGTGTTTTTTTAATTTTCTGAACAAATGAATCCAACGTAGATTATCAATTTTCATTTACTAATTTAATTACAACAAAAATCAGGAATAAATTAATTTAAAAGAATGCATATATTATTCCTAAAATCAAAAAAACTACCTTATGTATAATTGATCGAATTATAATAAATTGGTAATTTATCAGCAATCACTAAAAATTTAGGATTTACATGCGACGTGTAAACAGTTTCGGTTTCTATCTTTTACATTTAAACCAAGTAAGACAAGAAATATTATAAATTAAACTAAGAATTGTGAATCGCGCTCTTTTAATGTAAAACAATGTAACGATTTACGATACCAAAGAGGCGAATAGTATCAATATATGTCGGGTATTATTAGAAAGGGGAACCCCCCGTGCAAAGGAAGTCATCACTTTTCTAACGGTGCTTGCGCAGATAATTTTAATTTGTGTACATGGAAAAATGCACTGTCATAGATCGCTGACTAGAACTACCAAGAGTTAACTTGTTTGTTTGAAATATTAGTAATTTTTAAGAATAAACAAAATAAGCGAATAAATAATTCTTAGGGGGAGTAATTACCCAATTACCCCCCCCCCCCCCCCCCTGAATACGCCACTGCATTATAGTTATAGATCATATAGGTCATATAGCATTTTTTATCTATGCAATAAGTTAGAGTATCGAAGGCTGTTGATAAATCTATGTAGGTCTCAATTTTCGAAGACGTCGTTAAAAAAATTCAATGACATCTAATATGGCTGCAGTGGTAGATTTCCATCCTCTGGACATAAGCAGAAAAACATTAGTATTTTCATTTGAATACTTACAATAACCTGATTTTTGTTTCACTGTTTTTTTTTTTACGATCAACTTATAGGAAAACAATTTAGAAAAACCGTGAAAAAAAATCAATTAAATTCAAAAATTAATCACGAATCACCAATCATATGATGAGCACAAATTTTTTAATTACTCTAGGAAATATTGGAGGAAAACTTAAACCATGCCAGGTAGGATTTTCTAAAGTATATAAAGTGGTTTCTATTTACAAAAAGAGATTCTAATGATTGTAATAACTACACCTTTGGATACTTAAGTAAACCGCAACTGGCGAATCTCATTTATAAGTATGAAATATTTTAGTCACTGATGGTAATTATATCTTCTTATCATCGACATCAACTTAAATTCCTTGTTGTTTTCAATAAAAGAAGCAAATAAATTAGTTGCGATAAAAATCTATATTTTGTAATCCTTTTATATACCTTTGTTTCCAGAGGAGAAGTTTCTTAAAATTTTACACTCTCTATTGTTTTCAATTTTATTTATATTATCTTTTATATCTTTCATCCTATATTGTTCTTATATTTGTTTGCTCTAGTAGTTTTTTTATAATAAATGAGCATGTCGATATAACATGCCATTATAGTTATTATTTCTCTTAAGCTCAACCCCACCGGAATGGATCTACCACGTGGTTCTTCGGCCATTATATTTGATTACAAATCACCCTCGTCCGTGTCCTGCACGACTATAAAGCAACCACGGGGTTGCATTACGTGTTAAATTAGTGCGCCACCCCATGTGGGTGCGCGTACACATTAGGGGTGGAAAACACCCCCTAAAGTAAAAGCTGAAAATAAATAATGTAATCGTACGCCAACATATACAATATATATATATATATATATATATATATATATATATATATATAAATATACAATTAGAGTATCTATATATATATATACACAGAAGTGCGCTGAATTGATGAGATCCAAAATAAATCCGAAACCGGTCTGTACCTGTTGTTAAAATGGAAACAAAAGTTCAAGGCATCAGTTTTTGCATTTTATTTTCCTTTTTCATGCCAATTCTTCCAATTGAATTCTTCGCCGCGTTCGATTCTTATTTAATTCTTTAACAATCCTAGAGGCTGCGCCAATTGTGAAGTGTTTTGGAACTAAGAGAAAATGATTACATTTTGATACTTGATTGATATTTGGTCTAAATTATTAGGGCCTTTCTTTGATTATCTTTATCTTAAAAGAAGACATTCTACACACAAACATTATATTTCTTAAAGCTTATTCATAGAGGATGGTTTACCGCAAGGTTTTATTTCAGGATAAGTTAGGAATGAAATTTAAGAGTAGTAGTTTTGTGTAAAATGTAGGCTCTTTATTTCCTTACACACATGAATTAAAGAGCCTATATTTTACACAAAACTACCTGAAGAATGTCGATCATATATTACAAGACGTTAACTGTCAATTATCAACAAAATTAAATGGAGATTATTCCAAGATTTCTGTTATTTTTTAATGAACAGTTTATTAACAATCTAACGTGACAGTTGTGACTTTGAAGTAAGATTAGTAACACAATTTATGGTATGTGTCCTAAAATCTTGAATTATTTTGTTTATCAGTCTCTTTCGCAGTGATAGGAATCTTCAATTGACACATTTTGTATGAAAATTTTCTTGACTTTTCAAAGAACCTGAGTTAATAACATTCAAGTTATTTCAATATTAATAATCATTTAATTATATGATTTTCCAAAGGACACATTTTTATTATTTCATTAGTTGATTATTTTAGTGCTTTTTAATAATTTTTCAACTTTTTTTAGTATTCATTAATATGTATTTTTTCCACAGCTTTTTCTAAACAGTTGGAAAATAGAATAGAAGAGATCGTTTTTTTATGTTAACTAAACTTGGCCATTTCACTATAAACAGCAGAAAACTTTAAAACATACAGTTTACGCACTCAGTCACGGCCAGATTTTAATTATACACGCATACATCATACGGAATACATTCTGGCTCCATTTCATGGATTAAAATTTCAAAATTAAACTGAAAAAATGTAATCAATTAATTCAATCCATAATTCATGAACGCCGCTCGTCCGCTCGCGGCGCTCACTCTCTCTCTCTCTCACACACTCCATCATTCTCTCTCTCTAGAGTTTGTAGGTCGATCGGCAATTGTCGCGTTCGGTTTTTATTTCCAGCATTGCGATTAGCATTTGTTATTGGCACGTACCGCGATCTCGGCCCGTTTACTTAACGACGGCCTAACGACATTTTTATGCAAATCGCGGCGGCGAGGGGGCGCGCGGGTCCGGCGGCCGGGCCGGGCCCCCCGACGTAAATCGTAATCTATTCTCGGGACTACTGGTTACCCGCTGCGAGAGAGTAAATAAGACGGAGAGGATAAGTAAATAAGACAGCCGGACGAGATGCGAGATAAATCCACTCAATCCTCGTTATCCGCATGCTAATCACCAGCAAACACTGGTGCATCCCAAGAATGTACGGAGTGCGCGCCATCTGGTGTGCTAAATAAGCTGTCAATTATTTTGTAGGTTATGTCGGGTGATTATTAATGGCTGAACACATTGGGTTAATGAGGTGTTAATCAGGTTCCGTTTTTTATGCGCGCGTTTCTGGAAACACGTAAAAATAAAACTGATTAACACGTCGTTAATACGCCGATCGCGATCATTAATTAAACCTTTATTTTGTTTGGCACGTTGTCATTATATATTTAAAATAGACCTTTGATTAATTTCTGCTGTAAAGGTTTTTTTTTATTTGCAGATTTTTTGAACAGAAATTATTATTTTATTGCTTACATTTAAATCATTTTTTTTACAAAATACAACTTAAATATATTTTGCAGATCAAAAATTGCCTTTATTAATTATTTACGTTTTTGTTAGGACAGGTCAAAATCTTCTTTAATATTTAGTCGAATAGAACTTGGAATGTCTTGAATATAAAGTATTCTATTTGGACACAAATTTGTTATTACTAATGGATATTTGAAAAAAGAAACTATCTGCCCATAAACTTGCTACTGTAAAATATTTCCTAGGTTAATTCCCTTCCATTACTCAACAAGGTTTTATTGACCTTAATACCATCATCATAGTAAAGCTCTATACAAATAGTAATAATGGATGAACACCTGAAAAGATGTAAACAGAATCGATTCTTTAAAAAAACACATACCAAAACAGTCTATGTATGAAAAGGGTTGATTGAGTTACTTGAAGATTGACTTGAACTTTCTTCAATATTTATTGACATTGAAGAAAGGTTCTAAGTGTTTTAATCAAAGTCTATGTATTCATTTTGCGTTCTCGTGACCTACCGCAACAGTCTGTGTAATTCCCTAACGTATCCTTGACCTACCAAAACAGTTTACGCATTACTTTAGCGTACTCTTGGCCTATCCCAACAAATCTACGTATTAACATAGCGTACTCTTGACCTACTACAACTACAGCAAAAACAGTGTAATTTGTTTTCAAATATTATCTGTCATGTATCGACTCTTAGCTGCAATTGTTATGTGTCTATTTCCACCTACCAACTATTATCTGTCTTTTATTTTATGTCAAATGTTATCTAAAATTTATTATATATTTCTTCTAAAGATTTATAGTTTTTTTAGCAATTTCCTTCCTTGATCTTTTGAATTGCGCTGTAAAATTCTATAATAATTCTCATTCTATTATATATTGAATATTTTTACTTTGAACAAATCAAACTAAAAATATTCGAGGAATTTCTCTAATAAATTATGAGAATGTTCTTTTTAATTATTTTTCAAAATTTATTTTCCATTTTGAAAACATTTTTTCTTTAAATTTTTAGAATTTTTCAATATATTTTGATTTAGTTTTATGACAACGTATCTTCAACGTTCTCTCATATGCAGCTATTTATTTATTTTTAAGCTCAAAAATATCTCTAAAGTTCTTTATCAAATTATGTCCCTATTTTTGGAAAAATTGTTTTTGAATTTAACTGAGTTTGCTGAAAAACTTCTAATATTTTCTAGTAACTTATACCAAATTTGAAGAATTTTCATCAATTTTATTATATTTCTAGAAATTTCTGCAAGTTTTAGAATTTTTCAACAATTTTCTTTCTTATCATTTAGAATTTTACAGCATTTCTTCTTATTTTTAAGAATTTCCATCAATATTTGCTTCTCTAAATGCTGCAATTTTTCATCCAGCTTTCAGAATTTCTTAAAATTTCTTCTGGGGGTTTCCAACTTTCCAGATTTGTAGAAGTTTCCTCCACGATTTTAAAATTATCCAATAGTAGAAACAGTAGCATTAGTAATTGTAGAAGTAGTAGTAGTAGTTGTTGTAGTAGTTGTAGTAGTAGTAGTGGTAGTAGTAGTAGTAGTTGTTGTAGTAGTAGTTGTAGTAGTAGTAGTGGTAGTACTAGTAGTTATAGTAGTAGTTTGTAGTAGTAGTAGTAGTGGTAGTAGTAGTAGTTGTAGTAGTAGCAGTTGTAGTGGTAGTAGTAGTAGTCATTGTTGTTGTTGCTATTGTTCTTGTTGTATCAACAACTTGTTTCACAAGTGAAGTAAGGAATAAACTGTGTGTTATTTTTATTCTTTCCATTATATATTGCTTAATTCAAACTGAAAATATTCGAGGAATTTCTACTATAAATTATGAGAATTTTCTTTCTAATGTTTTTTTAAGCAAATTAGCCATTTTTTTAAATTTTTAGAATGTCTCAATATATTTTCCTTTATTTTCATAAGAACTTGTCTAAAAGTTTTTTCTTTTTAACTACAAAAATTAAGCTAATTTATTGTTATCAAATAATGTTCCAATATTTGAAAAACTTTATTTTGCTTTTATCCAAGTTTTCTGAAACTTCTAACATTTTCTAATAACTTTTGTCAAATTTAAAGAATTTTTAACAACAATTTTTTCATAGTTCTAGAAATTTCTTCAAAAGTGTTAGATTTTTTCAGCACTTCTTTTCTTAACTTTTGGAACTTTACAGCATTTTTAAGAATTTCCATCAATTTTTGCTTCTTTAATTGCTCCAGTTTTTCTTTCAGCTTTTAGAAGTTATTGAATTTTCTTCTAGGGTTTTCCAACTTTCCAGATTTCTAAAAGTTTCTTCCATGATATTAAAATGATCCAGTAGTAGTATTTGTTGTTGTTGTTATTATTGTTCTTGTGGTAGTTGTATTAACAATTTTGTCAGATTTCTAAAAATTACTTCTAAGGTTTTACAATTTTTTTAGGAATTTCTTTCTTCTTTTTCAGAATGCGTTGCAAAATTCGAATTCTCTTTTCATTACATAGTGCTTCATTCAAACTGAAAATATTCCAGGAATTTCTCTTATAAATTATGAGAATTTTAGAAAAAAAAAACACGAAAATATTTTCGTACAATCTACAACAAATGAACAAAGTGATTTGTTCTTGTAGTCTTAATAAGACTCATTTGTTGTAGATTTTACGAAATTTTTCGTGTTTTTTTCTATTTTATTAGTGAATTTTCTACAACGTAAAGGACTTATATATTTTATTTTTATTTATGAGAATTTTCTTTCTAATTATTTCTTAACAAATCATCTTCTATTTTTCTTCAAATTTTTAGAATTTTTCAATTTGTTTTTATCAAATTATGTTCCAATATTTGAAAAATTTTATTTTGCTTTTATCTGAGTTTTCTAAAATCTTTAAATTTTCTTGTAACTTATGCCAAATTAAAAAAAAAATTTAATAACTATTTTTCTATATTTCTAGAAATTTCTTCAAAAGTTTTAGAATTTTTCAGCAATTCTCTTTCTCAACTTTTGGAATTTTTCAGCATTTTTAATTAATTTTCAAAAATTTCCATCAATTTTTAAATGCTGCATTTTTTCATCCAGCTTTTAGAAGTTATTGAATTTTTTCCTAGGGTTTTCTAACTTTCCAGATTTCTTATAAATTATGAAATTTATTTTTATAATTATTTTATAATAAATTATCTTATCCATTTTTTCCTTAAATTTATAGATTGTTTCAATATATTTTGCTTTATTTTCATAACAACTTGCCTAAAAAATTTCTCTTTTTAACTACAAAAAATATCTAAATTTTTATCAAATTATGTTCTAATATTTGAAAATTTTTATTTTGTTTTTTTCCGAGTTTTCTAAAAACTTCTAACATTTTCTAGTAAATTATGCCAAATTTAAAGAATTTTCTAACAACAATTTTTATATATTTCTAGAAATTTCTTTAAAAGTTTTAGAATGTTTCTTTCTTAACTTTTGAAATTTTTCAGCATTTTAAATTAATTTTTAAGAATTTCCATTAATTTTTGCTTCTTTAATTGCTGCAATTTTTTATCCAGTTTTTAGAAGTTCTTGAATTTTTTCCTAGGTTTTTCCAATTTTCCAGATTTCTTATAAATTTTCTTTATAATTATTTTTTAACAAATTATCTTCTATTCTATTCAAATTTTAATATGTTTCAATATTATATTTTGCTTTATTTTCATGACAACTTATCTAAAAGTTCTCACATTTTAACCGCAAAAAAATTTCTCTAAATTATATTTTATCAAATTATGTTTGAAAAATTTTATTTTGATTTTATCTGAGTTTTCTAGAAAAACATTTTCTAGTAACTTGTGCCAAATTTAAAGAATTTTAATTCAACAATTTTTTTTAGATTTTTATAAATTTCTTCAAATGATTTAGATTTTTTCAGCAATTTTCTTTCTATCTTCTAATTTTTGAGGACTTCCATCAATATTTGCTTCTCCACAAGTACAACTATTACTACAAGTACTTTTGCATCCAGCTTTTAGAAGTTCTTGAATTTTCCTCTAGGATTTCCAACTTTCCAGATTTCTTGAAGTTTCTTCTACGATATTAAAATGATCGAGTAATTTCTAGTAGTAGTAGTAATAGTTGTAGTAGCAGTATTAGTAGTGGTAGTAGTAATTAATATTGTTATTGTTCTTGTAGTAACAGTAGTAGTAGTAGTGGTAGTAGTTGTTGTCATTGTTCTTGTAGTAATAGTTGTAGTTGTAGTAGTAGTAGCTGTAGTAGGTTATCATCATCAAAAAATGAAAATAACATCATGTTGAATGATGAAATGAAAGTGAGTACAATCTAAAATATAAATTGCAGGCAAAATCTATACACCCGAAGTAGAGATTGCTGGAAACTATTTTAACCCTAGAAGAAGATTCTCAGAATTTGGAAATTTTAAAAGATTGAGTAAGAATTAATGGTAAATTTAGACAAAACAAAATCAGAAAATTTATTAAATCCTGAAGACAATTTAGCGAAAAGGAAAAACTAGAAATTTTTAGGGAAGAGAAAACTCAAGAAATATTTACATTTTATAAACCTTAATGTTAAATCATTCAACTTATAGGAGCAATTGGCAAAAAAATCTTATAATCTAAAATAAAAAGGTTTAAAAATTTTAGAACCCTCAAAGAAAATTTTTATAATTAGGAAATTTCTAAAAAATGGTGGAAACTTCTCAAAAAAATATGAACAGAAACTGCTGAAGAATTCTGATAAAAAAGTAAAATGCATAAATTTTAAAGATTCGTTTCTGGAAAATATGAAAAATAGAAAATGTTAGAAAAACATTTTCTACATTTAAAAATGACTTAAATATTCCAATGAAATTAAAAAATATAGATCTATATAATAGAATTAATGAAGTTAATTGGCATAAATTTTAAAGAGAAACTTCTGGAAAATCCCAGAAATCTACAACAAAAATTGCTGAAACATTTTAGAATCCTTCAAAATTTTTACAATTATAATTTCTTTTTAGTAAGGAAATTTCTCATAAAGTAGGAGAAGAAAGTCTAGAAAAATATAAAAATGTTGAAGATATGTTGCTGACAAAGCCTAGAAATCTGAAAAATATGATGGAAATCATTAGACCCTCGGAAGATAATTTTCACAATTTAGGATATTTCAGAAATTTTTTATTAGATTAAGAAAACTCTAGAAACCTGGAAGAGAAGTTACTAGAATTATTAGATGACTTAAATTAAATCGTACAATATGCAGGAGCAAATGCTAAAAATTCTAGAAATCTAGAAAAAAAAACTAGTTGTAAAATTTTAAAACCCTTGAACAATTCCTTTAAAAGATAAAGAAATAAATAAGAAAAATTGGAATAGAAATTGCTAGAAAATTTTGATCAAATAATAGAACTAAAGAAAAAATCTGTAAGATATTTTTTTTGGAAAATCTGAAAAATATATTGCTGGAAATTGTTAGAAAAAATCCGAAATTTGAAAATTAATAAAAGAGCATCGAGATCGATAGCCAATGGAGAAGAAGAGAAGCAGCTTAAAAATTGTTATGTCAATAAAGATATAAATCTCTCTCTTCCAATAAATCAATGAACAAATTTTTTTTTAATGGAAGAGAAATCAGAAATGTTTGTAAATTCCTGAAATGTGAACGAAAAATTACTAAAAAATTTGAAAGCCACAAATAAAATTCTAGCAGATTTGGAGTGAAATTACTCAAAAATTCTAGAAATCTTGAAGGAAATTTAGTAATCTGGAAGAGAAATTACTTTAAGTTAATCCGCATAATTTTTAAGAGAAATTTCTGAAGAGTCGTAGGAAAAATACAACAATTAGAAAATTATCAAAAACATCGATAAAGCACAGTAATAAATCAAGAAAAAAAAATGAATAGAAATAGTAAAATATTGATAAAATAAAATAATTTTGAAAAATTTCTGGAAAAGTTCAGAAATTTAAAAAGTGATGGATTAAAAGTATTAAAACACTAGAAGAAAATTTCCACAAATGCTTGGAAAATTCCAAATAGAAAAAGTAAGAGAATTTCTTAGAAATTTTTACAATTAGAAAATTAATTTAAAAAATAAATAAATTCCGGAAACTTCTCAAAAATGGAATAAATGGAATAAAAAATGCTGAAAAATTCTTGCAAAACAAATGAAAAAATCTAGAAAATGCACATGCCTGGAAAAATTTATACTGGAAAGTGATTGCTGGAAAATATCACAATTTGAAATTTTTAATAAAAAAAGGAAAAAAAATATTGAAGAAAAGAGCAGATGAACAATACAAATGTCTATAGCCTGTGATTATGCAATAATAGTATTAGCAATGAGATACAGACTAATTATTACCAATTTAGATTCTCTCACGAAATCGAGCTTACGAGCAGCATCCGTAAAATTCCACCATGTTCACACCGTTCCAAGAAGAAGACTCATTTAACGCCACAGGATGACAATAAGTGAACCAAAAAAGTTTAAGATTTATATTTTGCTTTCTGATTTTGGAAGAAATTCACGTTCAAGGCGAACCATCTAAAATAATGTGGAGAAGAAATATTAAATTAAATCCAGGAAGATTTTAGAATCCTAGACAAAGCGTCTCTCGCCATACCGCTTTTCATTGTGCATCACTTCAGAACTTTCTTTTTGCCTCTCTTTCTCTATCACCTATTTTCCTCTCCTAATTTGTCCTCTCTCTTATCTCTGTAAATAAAAACTCTGGCAATAAAGATCAGTAACATTAACGTAGTTGAAATATTAACATAAGTTATTTCGAAATAGTCACCTCCCATAACTATGCACCGCTCAGTCCTGGAAACTTTTTAAAAAGGCTTTTTTTGGGATGGAGTTCAAAAGCCTCGTCACGTTTTGTTGGATGTCAGGAATATCAAATCTCTTTTCTTTCAAAGGGAGTTTGAGTCATTGGAATAGGAATAGGTCTGGAGAATTGAGAAAGACAATAAGGTAACTTGGATTAATATTTCATCTAGGTTAATGTTACAACACTATTTACCAAACTTTATTTTCAGAGGTTGTATTATGTAAATAGCTATTCAAATCTTTTATTGAACAGAATTTTCGGAGCGATTTCACTATATATTTCAGAATGCATTCAGCAAACCAACATTTATTAAGATTTATATCCAGATTTTCGCATTTTGGAAGAAGTTTATATTTAAAAAAAAAATTGCAAAACTTTCATGTTTTATTGTTTTTCTAGAAAGTTGGGAATTTTATGAAAAATTTATTTTAATTAAACTCGTTCGGTTTCTCATTCCATTTAACTTTTGTTTGAAAAGTTTTGTAATACTTTTATGTTAAGAAGAATATCGAGAAAAAAAACAAAAACGGCCTCAAATAAACATCCACTTCCGGTTTTTGAATATTCACCAAAAGCTTTTCAGTTCCAGTTTTAAGATTAAAGTTTCATCTATATAGAATATAGGGAAAGTATTGTTTTATAAAACAGAACAGATGTAAGATGACAGAAGACAACATTCATATGAAAGATGGCAGACATCTGACGATAAGTGACAAATTACCTATGATAAATAACCGATTATGATAGATATCCTAAAATAGAAGACAAAAAATAAATTACTATATATAGATGACAAAGACAAAATTTTTGATAATAAGGATTGATTTGCGCAAGAAAATGTTTAGATTTTGTAGACTATAATGAAAGAAAATCTAATTTTGATAATTTCTGGCAACTAAAAGATTTGAAATCCTGAATCTATATGTACGTGCTACAGTTCATCGACGAATAATAAAACAAAAGTGGCCGTGAACTTTTGAAAGACCTATGAGAAAATGCAGCTAAAAATATTTTCTGTCGGGAAATAATAATTCAAAAGTGTCAGTTTGCAAAAAGATTTTAGGTACATTTAAACTTAATTCGTGCTCTGAGTGCTAAAATACCTGGAACTTATCGTCGTGGGAATATGCCTAGATCTTCGCGAAAAATAGATGAAATTAAGATAACGACTATACGAGAACATATTTTAAGTTTCCTAGCACACCAGAGCTCGTCATACTCCTGGTCGAAATTATTTGAATCCTGATTTAGATATTCGTAAAATGTATAGACTATATGCAGGGAAATGTAAGGAAAACCACCAATCATTTGTGAACGAAAGTATTTAATACTGAATTTAATTTAAATTTCCACGCTTCTCAAAATGATAAATGCCAAATTTGCGATTTACTATAGGGAAAAATCGAAGTATGCATTAATAAGGAAGTGAAGTTACATCTTAGATCAGTTTTTCCCAACCTTTTTTGAGCCATGCCCCACCTAAGCCTTTCTAAAATTCTTATGCCCCCCTATGTAACATATACATAATTTTTAATATTAAAAAATTGAATTGTTCACTTAAGAAACTTAAATGATAGGTTTTAGGAAGAAATCATTTGGAAATTGTTGACGAAACACAGTAAGTGAATATTCAAAACATATAATGAAAAAATGAAGATTTTTCTATATTAATTTATTATTTTAATTTAGTGAGATCCCTGCGCTTAATGCTTGCTTGATTTTATATTAGGTTACAATTTGGTTAATCTTAAGTTTTCCCGTTGTGTTATATCCAGACTGTTTTTACTGGTAAATCATTTACAGCACTAAATCCACATTCAGCTAAATATGAAGATAAAAACGTTAACAACAGTTTTCTTGCACATTTGGTTGAATTTGGGTATTTGATTTATGTTTCCTCACAAAGCCACGCCATTGCTCCTTTTATATTAAATAGAGTTTTAACTGGCTCATCATTTTGCATTTTTACGAGTTCTTCTTGATACTGCATATTTGATATATCAAACAAATACACTAACATTTGCTGCATCATCCATGTCGGAAAATCAATTTGTTTTAAATCAGAAAATCTTTCTTTTAAATCAGCCGATAGAATTTTAAGTTGAATTACAATAACAGGTATAGCGGTATCATTTACTTCACAATTTCGTAGCCAATTAAACTGTTCAAAGTTTTTGTTAATATATTTCTGACATAACTCAATAAGGGTAATGAAACCAAATATCTTCGCTTTTGCATCGATAAGAGTTTTATTTGTTCCTTGAAGTTGCTTATTTAATATATTTAGTTAGTACAACTTTCGAAATTTCAAATTTGTCGCTTAAAGCATCACTAAAAGTATCAAACGGGGTGCATAAATCTTTTTAAGCTGTTCCCTTTAGAGATCCATCTTACTTCAGTGTGAAGTAAAAGTCTCAGATGGTCTGCATTTTGTGCTTCAAAAAATAGCTTGAAGCGTTTGGCATTGGCTTTAATACCATTGATACACTTTATTATTGCATGCAGTACTTCATTTAGAACAGGCGAGATATTTTTAGCTACCAAGTTATCCCTATGAATAATACACAGGAATCATTTCTGAATTTTTCAACAATTTTAAGCAGCTATTTTTCTTGTCCGTCATATTTAATAATACTTGTAATAGATCTGCGTAACCAAGAAATTGTATCATTGAAAATATCAACCGAATGTTGTACTATGCCAAATAATCTAGATCACTCTTGGCACGTCAATATTTATAATTGCCAGCAAATTGGGTACTTCAAGAAGACCATTAATATTTTGTAAAAAAAAGTTAAGAGAATTATATCACGACGGCTTACAAGAGATTGCAGATTAAACATGTCCAAAAGATTACTATAATTAAAGTTCCAGTTAATTTAAAATAAAGCTGTCACATGAATCGTTTCTGCACATTTTCAACCGCTTTTATTTGTTTGTGATAAGTAGGTGACCAAATTAAACTGCAGTATTCAAGGTAAGATCTAATATACGTTAAGTACAGTTTAATGATGGCCAGTATGTACTTGAAATCTGAACATATACGTTTTATGAATCCAAGAAATTTTATTCTATCATTACAAATTTTGTGAATATGGGGGATAAAAGTTAACTTTTGATCAAAGTATACTTCCAAATCTTTGATTGCATTAATACGTAATAATACAGTGTTATTTAGTATATACTCGAATAGTATACTCGTTCATAGTTCGTTTGCGACTAAATGAAAGACAAGTGCATTTTGCAATGTCCAGCATGCACCAGAATTCAATTTTGCGGAGGTCTTATTGAAGGAGCATATGATCATTGTTAGATTTTATTGATGTGAATATTTTAACATCGTCTGCATATAATAGTATGGCTGACGAAATGCCCTTCACGATGTCGTTGATGAACAGGAAAAACAATAGTGGACGCCAATTTGAACCCTGCGGAATACCACTGAAAGGAGTATAATCCCTAGAACAATGCCCACACATTCAACAAAATTGATGCGATCACTTAAATAGGATTTAAACAAACTTATCGTCATTGTATTTATGCCTAATGTATCTAACTTGGCCAAAAGTAATTCATGACTGATTATATCAAACGCTTTGCGAAAGTCTGTGTAAACAACATCTATCTATCTATATGCTTCTGATCGTCTAGTTCTTTGGAAATAAATTGTCTAAAGTTTAGCAGATTCGTAACGGTTGAGCGCCTACTAATGAAGCCATGCTGCATAGTCGTGATTTGAGTATTCACTTGATTCTAAATTCTGTAAGTTAAGATTAACTCGAATAGCTTAGCAAAATTATTGATGATTGAAATTGGCCGATAATTAATTACATAATTTTTATTGCCGTTTTTAAAGATTGGTGTAACACTGCAGACCCAGGAATGTTGATGAATTTATTGATAAATTATTATATAGATGTTTTAGGGGGAATGATAACACGCCCACGCAGTCTTTTACAAGAAAAGCGGGAATCTTATCAGGGCCCGATGTGAAATTTGTTTTCATGTTTCTCGCACCGTTTATTATGTCATTTTGTGTTATTGATCCTACAAAATAGATATGCAAAGTCTTAGGTACAACATTGGATGGATTTAAAGTGCTTGGTTTATATACGTTGGAGAAGTATGAGGCAATTTTTTTAATATTTTAAATTCTAAATAAAAGAGTTTATATAATTCAGATCACAAAGGGTATTTTAATTAACTCAAGATTCAATTAATATCTGATCATTTTTAAATTTTAGGTTTAAATAAAACACACACTTAAGTTTGGAGAAACAAATACTCGCAACGATTACTCAAACATATGGGAAATGAATAGCTTATTGAGAAAGGTCTGGAGTGTTCAAGGTCAATGCAAAATTTATTTATGAAGGTCAAGGATACACTAAGCCAATGAATGTATTATTGGGATAACTCAAGTCTACGCTAGACAAAACAATAATTCAAAAGTCTGGGTCGAGGGTATGCCATGGAAATTAATAATTTATGGGGACATAACAAGAGTACGATATGCCAAAGAATAATTTATTAGCGTAGTCAAGAGTACGTTAGAGCAATTAATTATTTGTTGGGTAAATCAAGTAAAATTAACACGGCACAATAATGTTTTTCTTACAGATAATACAGATAATATATATATCACATTAATTGTGTTGCCAACCTAATTTTATTATTAGATACTTAGATTTTTAATCGTGCTTTTTGGAAAGAGAGAGTTGCATTGCATAAAAAATGGCGGAGATATTATACCAGATAGATTTTAGTATTATTATAAGTTTACAAAAAGATAATCAAATATTTAATTACAATTAAGTTGCCACAATTAATTAAGCGTTTTAATCGAATTTGATTGCAATTAAATACCGAATTACAATAAACTACAACATTAATTTGAAGTTTTTTTTTTATTTTGTACACTCACTTTGAATCCTTAATCATCTAAGTAAGAGCAAAAGTAGGACTAATTTAGATCCCTGAGGGACATGGTTTTTAACTGCGTAAAACGGATATTCTATTAGTTCGAAACATTATAGTCTATTATGATTTTTCTGATCTAAAAATAAGTTAATATTATTTTTAGAAACAAGTTAAAAAAGTATTGAAATTTTTCGAGTCAGCAATTCACTTGCTTGCTGTCTAGTAAGATAACACGCGGTTAAACAAATCTAATCAAAGATAATAAGGTTTATAACAAGAATAAAATTCATGGGTTTTCCAACTTTGTGCAATATGAAATTGTAATTTGCACATATTGCCAAACTATTACAAATAAACTTTTTAAAGACAATTCAATCGTAAACTACGAGCTTTTTCTTCATCCATCACTTGGTGAAAAATTATTTAACGATAAGGTAAATTAGTAGGAGTAATTGATATCACTTGGTTTTATTTGTTTCACAATTTTTATTTATTTAACTTCCGTAAGTAGTTTCGATCACACGATCATTATCAAAGGGGGTTAAATAAATGAAAATTGTCAAAATCGAATCAAATAATTCCAATATCATAGTTTATGGTATTGTAATGAATTTATTATGTTTATAATGAATAATTTTTTAGCAATAAGGGCGTAAATAAATGCTAATCACTGATAAAAAAATAAGGAGTTGTTCTGCTTAAAATAAATTCCTAATTACTATAGAAACTAATCCACTTTGTTTTGGAGGAAATATTAAATGTTCGGATGGAATATAAAATAATATTTTATATTATTTATTAACAATGATTTCGTAAGTATTACAAAGCTTTAATTGCATATTACAGAATTATTAAAGAAAGATCACCATTTAAAAGCCGCAGCTTATTTTTATTTTTCGAACAGAATTGACATATGTATAATAAAACATCAACATAATTAGCATATCATAGCTACACACAAAATTGAAGAAGTTAAAACTTGAATTGAAGAAAATAAAATAAATTTATTGCTTTGAAACATTGTAAAAATTCAACCAACTCTAGAAAAAACTTGTAAATTTTAAAATGCATTCAGATTTGACGTGTTAATAATATCACAACGGAACAATTGCCATATTACTTGAATTCTATGAAATAAAATTGAGTAAATACTTGATTGTAGAGATTTTCAGTTTGCGATACGTATTTTATAACTTTAAAGAAATAAAATTGCATTCAACAATTTGAGAAATTATAAAATATTAAGCTCTTATGGAATTAGCTTGTAATTTTAAATATACTTTAAGAAATAAGATGCTTATAACATTTCATTAAAACAGTTGCTATATCGCAGCTGGAAACAAAATGGTAGCAGAAACTATTATACAGGGTGACTGACGAAAAACCTTTGGTGCTGTATCTCGCTTATTTTTGATCTGATTTGAATAAATAAAACATCAAATTAAATGATTTTTAAAAGTCTTTAATATGAACTGTACTGATATTTTTTCTTGCATCCAGTTTTTGACAAAAGACAATCAACTTTTTTTTCCAAATTGCACTGTATATATATTTTGTACTGATCCGCAAGGAGATTTTTTTCTGAATCTAAATTTGTAAACGATTTTATCCATTCATCAAACCAAAGTCGAGAAATTGAGGATCAAAAAAAAAATTAAAAATCAAATACCCATAGTAAACAATATACAGAGCCTATTCCAAATGTCAAAAGTGACAGTGTCAGTCATTGGTACAATACTGCAATGATTTTTAATAATTTCATAATAAAAATGTTGCAAGATTTCAAAAACTAAAAAACGATTTCTGTAGAAGCACAAAATTCTAGTACAGTGTTTGAAATATTGCAACATTTTAATTATGAAATAATTAAAAATCGTTGCAGTATTGTATCAATGGCTGTCACTGTCACTTTTGACATTTAAAATAGGGTCTGTATATTGTTTACAATGGATACTTGACTTTTTATTTATTTTTTTAATCCTCAATTTCTCGACTTAAGTTTGATGTATGGATAAATTTGTCTACAATTGTATATTCAGAAAAAAAAATCTCCTTGCGTATCAATAAAAATATATATACAGTGCAATTAAAAAAAAAAATGTTGATCGTATTTTGTCAAAAACTGGGTGCGAGAAAAAATAACGGTTCAGATCCTATTAAAGTCTTTTAAAAACGGTTTAATTTGATGTTTTATTTATTAAAATCGGATAAAAAATAAGCGAGATACAGCACCAAAGGTTTTTCGTCAGTCACCCTGTATTATTGGAAATTAAAATAATTCAGTTTGTTTTAATTTTTAAGAAAAGTTACAGTTAAAATACTCTAAATTTTATTGGAAACCAAAGCAGAGCCAGTGATGAAAGTTCATAAAAAATGTAGGGTGGATGGGTGGCCTCTAACCCACTCTCTAATCAATAGAACATACACGTCGAATTTACTAAAATTTTTATTGATTAGAAAAGGTTTTTAATTAATAAATTAAATAAATTATTGGTTGTGCATTATATTTTATTCAAATTAATTGATTATATTCGAAACTTTTTTGGAAAGCAAAGTAAAGCCAGTGATAAAACTTCATAAAAAAATGTACAGGTTAGTGGCCTCTAACCCACCCTCCAATCAATAGAACATACACGTTGAATTTATTAAAATTTTAATTGGTTTTAAAAGTTTTTTAATTAAGAAATTAAGTAAATTGATGCTTTTGCATCATGTTTTATTTAAATTAGTGGTTTATATTATTGAAATTGAAGAGTAGGATAGTGGCCACCCGCCCACCCTACATATAAAAATAAATTCAAGCTAAAACTTTGTGTGTGAATTTTTGTAAAAATATCAGTTCTAATACATTTATTATTTCTGGAAACGAAATCAGTATTCGTAAGGAAAGTTTTAGGTAATATGTAGGGCGGATGGGTGGCATCTATCGCACCCTTCAATGATTTGAACGTAAACGTCGGATTAACTAAAATTTTAATTGATTACAAAGTATTTGTAATGAATAAATGAAGTAAATTGTTTCTTTTGCATTATGATTTTATAAAAAAATATTTGTTTAGGTTATTGAAGTTGGAGGCTAGGATAATAGTCACCCACCCACCCTAATATATAATTATATTCAAGTTGAATTTCTGTACAATCATCAGTCCTTTTATTAATTATTATTTTTGGAAACAAAAACTTTGTTAGTGATTAAAGTTGAAATAAACATAGGGGGTGGGTGGGTGGTCTCTATTCCACCCTCCAATCAATAAAACATTAACGTAGTTGTACTAAAATTGTAATCAAATATTTGTAGTAAATAAATTATGTAAACATTGATTGTGTCGTTATGCTATTGAAATTATAGGGTAGGATAGTAGCCACCCACCTACCCCACATGTATAATTAAATTTAACCTAAAGCATTAAAAAGGAATTTCTGTTTATTTATTAATTTATTTAATTTTGGAAACAAAAACATCTTAATGATTTCTGGATTTGGCTTGTAGATATCAAAATGCATCAAGAATTAATGTGTTTATGATATTACACGAAAACAATTGCCATATCACAGCTGGAAACAAGATGGGAGCATTGCTAATTTTTCCGTAATACCGGGAAAATGAAAATAACACACAGATTATTCCTTACTTTACTTGTTTTACCGGATGTTTCTAAATGAATATC
Organism: Ontholestes murinus; assembly: GCA_963969525.1. Taxonomy (NCBI): domain Eukaryota; kingdom Metazoa; phylum Arthropoda; class Insecta; order Coleoptera; family Staphylinidae; genus Ontholestes; species Ontholestes murinus. The sequence continues at coordinate 10,851,673 of OZ018396.1, forward strand.
GCGGTTTTAAAGCTTTGTAATATTTATTACGTAAAACTTAAAATCATAATTAATACATGAAGTGAAAGAACAAATCAAACAGTTACACGTACAAGCTTAGAAGTGGTCAATGTGAGTACCTTTCGACACACGGCACATAAGCTAGTTCTTCCCAAACGTTTTTTTTTAGTGTTTCTGGTGTCTGAATCCTGTTTTTTATGTTTTCTTTTCCGTAAGACTTTCGAAACAGTCGTCACCAGAATTGCTAATTCACGATTAGCCTTCCGAACTGATTTCGTCGGGTTACGGGTGATATAGACTCTCCCACTCGCTTAATACTCTCTTCAGAAACATTTGCTCGTCCCTTTGCAAAGGTACGGATATTTTCAAACTTATGATATAATATTCTTTCGTTTCTTCAGAAATGAACCGCTTCCCGAATACGAGCACATTACATTCATAGATAATTGTGCGGGAAAGAGTAAAAAGACCCACTCTACCAGTCTGTCCCTATATTGCAAGAGTTTCTATGGACCGATTTGCAGAGGATAATATTGATATATTTCTATGGCCACCCCGATCTTCTGATCTTTCGCCTATTGATCCTATTGTATAAGTCATTATGGAGAGAAGACTCAAAAACTTACAGTATCCTCTGTAGACGCTACAAGCTGGTCATTATATATTATAGATTCCTTGGGATACTTATATATATTATAAGAGTTTCTATGAACCGATTTGAAGAGGATTATCTTATTTTGGTATGGCCACCCCATCTCCTGATCTTTGCCCTTCAAACATATAAGAAGACTAAAGACCTTGCAAATGCTGCAAGTTCTTCAACACGAATTATCTCAATAGACTATAGATCTTGACGTCAAATTAATTTGATCTTCACCTAACCCAATCAACCAATTTGAGACTATAGACCACCTGCTACTCTTTTCGAGGAGAGCGCCAGACGACTGGATCCCCAAATTGTAGCTACAACTTCACCAAATAGAAAAGACCTATGGTTCTGGACTAGTCACAATAACGTTCTCGTAGAAGTGGTTTTAGTCGGTAGGAGTCTGACACTGACGTACTATAACTCCTCTCGACAAAAAATTAGCTACTAATATTGTACTGTTTAAGACATGCTGTTAATAGTTTATTTTAAGATCACATCCCATAGGCTATGACTACCTGGCAATCAATCCTTTTTCAAAATTTAAACCACCTCATGACGTTGATGTATCATTCCGTGACCAATTTTCCTTCCGTATTACGCTGGTACAACAACTATGACTCAGAACGCGTAACCATTGGATAAAAATCTAGTCGCTCGTTCGAGGTGTTGTCCTCTCGTGGTCTAATTTTAGACCGAATTGTACGGAATATTTTACGAAGCGGTTTCGTTCCGTCTGCGTACAGCTGTCCCTGAAACGGAATACCCGGACGGTCGGGTCGCAGCAGATAAGAAGGCCGCAATGATAATCTGTCATAAATTAGGAGAACCACGTGGGCAGCGGCGGCGGCAGCAGCAGCGCGCTAAGAACGGAAAAGAACTGGAATAAAAGAGGACGCGAACAATGGACGATCGATGCGGGACGGACGGAATTTATAATGCATAAAGGGTATACGATTTTACGGCCTCCATAGAGGAACACCATTATCCTAAGTAATTGGACTCTTGCTTATCTCTACGCGTTTTTTTTTTCATAATTAATAGTGTAATTGATAACGACGTTGTTTGCTCCGACGGTGAAGGTGTATATAATCGGAAACAATTGAAACGTAGTACTTGTAGGTGGTATGAATGATTATCGATCGGAAGCGAAATGATTTGTCCGTTAAATTATTACTAGGTAATGTGGTCAATATTAACTAATTGCCTAATTCATTAAAGAGTTATGTAATCAATAAACTCGGTTAACTGTATGTAAATAATTTAATATATGCAAATATTACCGGATTTAATTGAGTTGCGCATTTTTTAATAAAAAAAAATTTATATAGTAATTATAGATTATTTATTACGTAACATTCCAGCGCCGAATAACGAACTTGATTGATTGACTAACACTAGCCTACTGCCTAGTGTAATATTAAATAATTGCTTAAGGAAAACAACATTTTTTTGTTGTAATGTATAATAGTTTGTAGTTTCTCAAACCGAATAGTTCTATCAAAGTAAACGTATTTGATATGATTCTAAAAGTAAAAGTAAAAACACATTTATAATTAAAAAAGACTACTTCATTAGTTTATCAGGACGAGAAATTTATCTTTGATGGTAGATAATGCAAACACACTACAAAGTTTCAGATGGTATCATCCACTTTGCCTATGTTGTTAAGGTCAGTATCCTGTCAGAAGACAGTCGACTACTCTGATATCATTTTTGGTAAGGCAGGGAAACTAATTGATCCTTTTTTCTTTTTATTTTGATTAAGTGTTGAACACTTAACTGAATCACAGATGAACAGAATGATCAGATAGATATGCAACCTCTATCATAGATATATCCAAGTTTATTACTTTATGCAGAAGACATAATCATTTTTGAAAGTCTTTAGTTTAGCATTGAAAAATTTTACAAATTGGGAAAAGAAATCGTGGGACCATCCTAAATGCCTAGAAGAAATTCCCTGAAATCTGAAAACTTATATAAATGTTAAAGAAAAATTGCTAGAAGATGAGATTCCAAAAAACTTAGACAAAGGAAAAAATGTTTGGAATCTCTAACAAAATAAATAAATAAATTAATTTTCCCAAAAATTTTAGGTTTTTATTGTAAAAATTATGGATTTCTAAAAAAAGGAAAAAGCTGCAATTTTTTTTAGAAAATGTTGGACAATTTTAGTACCCTATTAGAAATTTCTAGAAATCTGGAAAGCTGTAAACTTTTAGAAAACATTCTGAAACCCTGCATAATTTTACAAAATTGGATGAAAAAACAATGCACAATATACAACTTAAATGAAAATTGAAAGACATATCCTTGCAAAAATTCAATGTGAAAACTCTTGCAACGTAAAAGAAATATTCCTCAAAGACATTTTCCCAATTATTTACCGTATATTTTAATGAAAAAATGTTGTGTAATTCTACAAATTAAGAAAGAAAATTACTGAAAAAACGTTCTAATAATCTGAAAAAATATACAAATTTGGTAAAACTTATTGGAAATAATTTAATTTTTAAAAAGGATTATTCAGAAAATTTAGATACAATCTGGCAAAACTTATTGAAAACTTCTAAAGACATTCTCGAAACAAAAGTTGTGAAAAATTATGGATTTCTCGAAAAAGGGAAATGAAAATTCTAGAAATCCGAAAAAAAGTTCTTGGAAAATATCAGTATACTAGAAGAAACTACTAGAAATGTGAATAGTTTTTATACACTAGAAGAAAATTAGAGCCAAAGTGAAGTAAAAGATATTTAAGATATAAAAATTTATAAAACTGTTTCGAAAAATTCTTCAACAATTTTATTTGTCTTTATCTTTTAGATAAGTTAATCTAAAAATTATGGATTTCTCAAAAAAACTTGTACGAAATGAAAACAAGTTAAAAAAATGTTTCTAAATGAAAAATTTTCGAGGGAAAATTCTAGCAATTTAGAAGATAATAAAAAGTGGAAAAATTTTAAAATTGTTTGGAAATTTGGAAAAGTTATTACTGGAAAATTCTACAAATTTTAATAAAAAAAATACTGAAAAACAATAAGTTTTCAAAAAGTTTAGATAAAATGAAGCAAAAGGTAAATTTTTAAAAATTTACAAAGGAAACTCAAGTTCTTTTCTTTAAGAAACCTTAAAAATAGTATCGTTGCAAAAAAAAATATGAAAAAGTGCAGAAAAATTCTAAACATTCTGTGAAGCAAATTTAATTTGTATGTTTGTAAACTGATTTATCTTTTCCTGTTTAACCTGTGTGTTAACTCTCAATTTATCTTACACCAATAAAACTACTACTACAACTACAATAACAATAACAACTATAACAATAACAACAATAACAGCTACTACTACTACTACTACTACTGATACTGATACTACTACTACTACTACTACTACTCCAACTAAAACTACAAAAACAGTAACAACAACATCAACAACAAATACTACTACTATTACTGGTACTGCTACTACTACTACTATTACTACCACTACTACTATTATTACTACTATCACTACTACCACCACTTCTACTACTACATTTACTAATACTACTAGTAGTAGAAATTGGTCATTTTAATAAAAATTTAGCATTTTTCCATTTAGAGAAGCAAAAATTGATGAAGATTCTGTAAAATTCTAAAACTTAACAAAGAAAATTGCTAAAAAATTCTAAAATGTTTGAAGAAATATCTAGAAAATTCTTCAAATCTGTCATAAGGTACTAAAAAATCTTAGAAGAAAATTGTATTTGTATGTTTGTAAACTGATTTGCCTTCTCCTGTTTTAACTCTTAATGTATCTTACATCAATAAAACTACTGCAAAAACAATACATCAACAACAACTATTACTACTGCTGCTACTACAATTACTACTACAACTAAAACTTCTGTTACAAGAACAATAACAATAATAACAATAACTACTACTACTACTGCTACTACAACTACAACAACAACAACTACTACTGTTGCTACTACAATTACTATAACTACTACAAGAACAAAAACAACAACTTCTACTACTGCTACTTCAACTACTACTACAACTGCAACAATTACTACTACTACTATTACTACCACCACCACTACTACTATAAGAACAATAAAAATAACAACAATAACTACTACTACTGCTACTACAACTACAACAACAACAACTACTACTGCTACTGCAATTACTACTACAACTACTACCACAAGAACAATAACAACAACAACAACTTTTACTACCTCTACTTCAACTACTACAATAACTACAATTACTACTACTACTATTACTACCACCACCACTACTATAACTACTATTACTACTACTACTACTAGAAATTGTTGGATCATTTTAATATCGAGGAAGAAACTTTTAGAAATATGGAAAGTTGGTAACCTTTAGAAGAAAATTCAAAAACTTCTAATATCTGGATGAAAAATTGCAGCATTTAGAGAATCTTGCAAAATTCTAAAAGTTAAGACAGAAAATTGCTAAAAAAATTTAAAACTTTTGAAGGAATTTCTAGAAATCTAGAAAAATTTAGTTACTAGAAAATTTAATTTTTAAGTTTGTAAATTGATTTGCCTTCTCCTGCTAGATCTGTGTTAATTCTCGATGTATCTTACATCAATGAAACTACAGCTACTATTACATGAATAACAACAACAACAACTATTACCACTACTACTACTACTACTACAAGAACTACTACTACAACTACTACTACTACTACAACTACAAGAACAATAAGAGCATCAACAACAACTATTACTACTACTGCTACTGCAACAACTACTGAACTATAACAACTACTACAATTACTACTACAACTACAGCCACTACTTCAAAAACAACAATAACTACTACTACTACTGCTACTACAATTACTACTAAAAGAACATGAACAACAACAACTACTACTACTGCTACTACAACTACTACTGCAACTACAACAACAACCACTACTACTGCTGCTACAATTACTACTAGAACTACAACAACTACTACAAGAATACGTCACTATTACTAGTACCACTACTATTGGAAATTGATGGATCAACAACTACTACTACTACTACTACTACTATAACAACTACTTAACTATAACAACAACTACCACAATTACTACTACAACTACAGCCACTATTTGAAGAACAACAATACTACTACTACTACTATAACTACTACTACTACTACTACTATAACTACTACTACTACTACTACTGCTACTATTATTACCACCATTACTACTACTACTACTACAACTACCACCACTACTACAGTTACTAATACTACTACTACTTCTAGAAATTGTTGTATCATTTTAATATTTTAATAAAAATATAGCATTTAGGGAAGCAAAAATTGATGGAAATTCTGTAAAATTCTAAAAGTTAACAAAGAAAATTGCTAAAAAATTCTAAAATGTTTGAAGAAATTTCTAGAAATCTAGAAAAATTGTTGTTGGAAAATTCTTCAAATTTGTCATAAGTTACTAAAAAAATGTTAGAAGAAAATTTAATTTGTATGTTTGTAAACTGATTTTCCTTCTCCTGTTTGACCTGTGTTAACTCTCAATGTAACTTACATTGATAAAACTACTACTACAAAAACAATAACAACAACAACAACTATTAGTACTACTGCCACTACAATTACTACTACAGCTACAACAACTACTACAAGAACAAGAACAATAACAACCACAACTACTACTGCTACTATAACAACTACTACTACAACAAGAATAATAACAACAACTACTACTACTGCTACTGCTTCTACATTTACTACTACAACTACAATGTCTACTACAAGAACAATAACAACAACAACTACTACTGCAATTACTGATAAAACTACAACTCCTACTACAAGAACAATAACAACAACTACTACTACTACTACTACTGCTACAACTCCAACTACAACAACAACTACTACTATTGCTATTACAATTACTACTATAACTACAACCATTATTTCAAGAATAATAACAACAACTACTACTACTACTACTACTGCTTCTACAACTAGTATTACAACTACAACAACTACTACTACACTGCTACTAAAATTACTACTATAACTACAGCTAATACTATAAGAACAATAACAACAACTACTATTTCTACTACTGCTACTACAATTACAACAATGAGAACAACAATAACAACTACTACTACTATTATTATCACCACCACTATTATTACTACTTCTCGTACTGCTATTACAAATACTGCTACAACTACTAAAAATTGTAGGATCATTTTAATATCGTAACTTTTAGAAATCTGGGAAGTTGAAAACCCCTAGAAGAAAATTCAAGATCTTCCAAAAGCTGTAAGAAAAATTGCAGCATTTTGAGAGGCAAAAATTATTGGAAATTAAAAAAAAAATAGAAATAATGCTATAAAATTCTAAAAGGTAAGGAAAAATTTTGCTGAAAAATTCTAAAACTTTTGAAGAAATTTGTATAAATCTAGAAAAATTGTTATGGAAAAATTCTTCAAATTTGCCATAAGTTACTAGAAAATTTTAGACTAAAATTTGATTTGTATGTTTGTAAACTGATTTGTCTTTTCCTGTTGGACCTGTGTTAACTGTCAATGTATTTTTCACGAATAAAACTACTACTGCAACTAAAACTACTACAAGAACAATAACAACAACAACTTTTACTACTGCTACTACAACTACTACGACAACTACAATAACTACTATTACTGTTAATTACTACTACAACTACTACTACAAGAACAATAACAACAACAACTATTACTACTACTACTACAACTACAATAATAACTTCTATTATTACTACCACCACCATTACTACTAATACTATTACTATTACAATTAATACTGTTACTACTACTAGAAATTGATGGATCATTTTAATATCGTAGAAGAAACTTGTAGAAATCTGGAAAGTTGGAAAACCCTAGAAGAAAATTCAAGAACTTCTAAAAGCTGAATAAAAAAATGCAGCATTTAGAGAAGAAATGCTGTAAATGTCAAGAAAGAATATTGCTGAAAAATTCTAAAACTTTTGAAAGAATTTCTAGAAATCTAGAAAAATTGTTGTTGGAAAATTCTTCAAATTTGGCATAAATTACTAGAAAATTAGTTAGACATTTTTAGAAAACTCAGATAAAACCAATATAATTTGATTAAATAATTTAGAGAATTTTGTTGCTGTTAAAATAAAGAAACTTTTAAAGAAGAAAAAATAAAAATAAAGATAATTTGTTGAGAAATAATTAGAAACAAAATGATCATCATAATTTATAATAGAAATTCGTCGAATACTTTCATTTCGAATAAAGCAATATATAATGGAAAGAGAATTAGAATTTTCCAACGCAATTCTAAAAATGAAGGAAGGAAATTGCTAAAAAAAAGTTATAAAACTTTTAGAAATCCGGCGAAATTGTTGATACTACCACTACTACTACTGGATCTATTTAATAGATAGAATAATCTGAAAAGTTGTAAAATCAACTTAGAAAACTTAAGAACTTTTGAAATTTGGTTAAAGAAATTGCAGTATTTAGAAAAACAAAAATTGATGGAATTTCTTAACATTAAAAGAAATACTGTAAAATTCTAAAAAATTCCAGAATATATTTCTAGATAATATTCTTAATAAATAGGAAGCATAAAATGCTTCCTAGAATTAATTCTAGTTCTAGAATTAATGAAAAATTCTAGACAAATCCATAAATATTAAAGGAATATTGCCAAAAGAAAAGCTTTATGAAAATGGAGATAAAGGAAGAAACAGAACAGAAAAAATATAATAATGAAATTCTAGAAAATTGTATAAATTTTGAAAGAACAATGTTAGAAGATAAGTTTTACGATAAGATAAAGAAAGATAAAACATAAGTTGATGGAAAATTTTAAAGAATTTTTTTTAAAAATAAAAAGGTAAATTTCTAGAATATTTTCAGTAATTAAAAAAAATGATTAGGAAAAATTCTCACAAATAGAAAAAATGCTAGATTTTAGAAATCTTTTGAATAATTTGCTGAAAAATTCTAGAAAATTCTGTAAATTTTGAAGAATCATTACTAGAAGAGAATTTTTACAATGAGATGAAGCAAGAAATGAAAGACAAAGAAATTTTTGAAAAAATAGGAAAAACGCTGAAAAAATTTAAAAATCTAGTAAAGATGTTGCTGAAAACTTCTAGAATCTAAGAAGAAATTTTAAAAATCTTTCATCCACGCACCAAAACATCTACTTCGCAACTTATTAACTTCCTTAAGTGGTGGTTTGAAAAATGGTGAAGTTTGTCTCATAATGAGTGGTCATGCAGTGCAAACATGACACGAGAAAATGGCTACTTCTTACGAACTGTGGCGAACTTTTGTCTTTTACTCGACAAGAACGCAGTGGAAACTGTTGTAATGATGAAATACATCTTACATCAAGCATGCTCTTAGTAAAACTATGAGCATACGAATGGTTTTCTTGGTTTAGAAAGGAATGAATGACCATGGAAGATCAAACCTTTGCCTTCAACTGTTAGAAGCGAGGACAATATCGGCAAAATCCATAATCTGATCAACGAAGATCGACCAGCTAGGATACTTTCTTTTTCGGGTTATTCTGGAGCTTAAATCAGTGCGTTTTGACCGTTGATTTAAGGATGGGACAAATGCACTTCTATCTGTTTCCGAAGATGAGAACAGATTTTGCTGGCCTTGAAAACTTTAAAAGGAAATCTCACGAAGGTACTAGCTCGTAACAAAGAGGAAGAATCTCGAAGGTGTTTCTAACATTAGAAGAACGTTTGACTATGTACATCAATGGTAATAGTGAGTGTTTTCAAAGAGATTAAGGTTGTATTTGAAAAACAATAAAGAAAACGCTTTCTATAAAGAAATTAACGAGGTTTCCTCGTACGATTTAATTAATGCCAAAATTTTTACAGCCAAGGTAATAATTCTTAAAGATTATTTGATATATTTGAAAAGTATTCGCCATCAAGAGGTCATAGAAACATTTTATTAAAGCTAACTTGAATATCAGGCCATCAAAATATGCTTGTCTCCAAATTGAAGTTAATACCGCTTTTATAGTATAGTTAATACTAGTATCAAGCGATATTAGACGAAACGTCATGGTTGTTGGAATAAAATCTATTCATATGGGTGCAAGTAATTAGACATAAGCACAATGGTGGAGAAAGCTCTTCTGATGAGGGCGATTAAAAACTAATCCAAAAAATGTAAAGTGGTTTTTAAAAAAAGCCTTCAATTTGTGCTCTCAACGGACCAAGTTAAAACACATCATGATGTATCATCAAGAGTAAAATTTCGCTAAAATCCATATTTATAATTGACTTTAGAAGTGTGTATTAGTTTTTAAGTCACAAGACTTTATTTTTTAGTTTAGTTTTGTAATTTATAAGCGTTGTATTTATTTTGGACAAAACAAATCAAACAACATCTCATCCCCTTGTATTCAATCATCAATATTTTAATAAGCTCCATTGTATGGTGATTACATTATTACAATAATAGCAAGTAATATAATTGAATTGATTACATCAAAAACAGTTATTGGGGTGATATTCTCGCTCTCTTTCACTTCGGCTTAAAACGCCACCCTCTTTATGAGCATATCTCTACTACGAACAGCCGCCTTTAATATTAAAACGACGTGAACGCTCTGAAATCTAGCATTACATCATATGTACCGTTTTGCAACAACAACAACAAAAAAAAACTTAAAGGTTCATTCACTACGAAATTATGATGAAGTGATCTCATCTGTCGACTACGAATAGAAACATTTGCATGCCGAATCGTATTACTAATCTTAATTAATACACACCATCCCTCGTGAATTGCAAAAAAAAATATATAGAGAGTCGATTACGCCATTCATTTATTCGTAATTAGCGTATAATTAAAACGCGCCTCCGCGAGACGAGGGACGACGACGGTAAACAGTTTCTCTTTGCTTTACATAACACATTTGAACCCGGAGTCGGATACCGGCGGATAAATTCATGCCGCACTTTATGTAGTGTGCCGTGTGTACAGTCTGTCCACGAGAATGCCGTCGCCGTCTCGCTCGCTCCCACCGACTGCGCCGTTTTCGCTCTCCGTCCGGCGCACGAATCCGGTCTGAGCTCCGCGACCAATGAATTAATGACTCGGCGTACACCTTAAATCAACGTCAACGTCGGCAGAACTGGGAATAGAGAGAAAAGAGTTTCGAGAGCACAAATGCAAATGTTGAACGTTTTACGTTTTGCGTGGAACATCAAAGGGCTCGTTAATTATCGGTTAAATTTCGTTAAATGATGCACAGAAAGGAAATTGATTGGTATTAGGGTTGTTTTATTTAGGAGTTACGTTTAAAACGAACATTCTGTGTAATCCTATTTCGTCATAATAATTCAATGTCATAAACATTCTTTACTATGTACCGGAACAGAACTTCAACTGTCTTTTCAAAACAGGCAAACTTGATCATGGTGTAAAGGATTTGCCCCATCCATAATAAGATCAAGGTTTTGTAGAATCCTCCCTTTACATAGATTTTATGGATGGCTTCTCTAAATGTATTTACAAAATCAGGTGTAGTTTTCTTGCTTGATTGTCACCTTGAAGCTATTAATCCTACTGTGCACCACGGTCGAGTGAACGTGTTTTGTGTAGCTGGGTCTATCATCTCTTAGATTACTATATTTAATTGAGTAAAAATGCCCATCAGAGTTATCACACTTCAAAATACTAATAAGGATGAGACACTTATCCAATACTATACAGTCCTGAGTTCATCAATAAAATCGTCGAGAAAATTCAACAGCAAAATAAGCGGAAGTCAACGTACTCAATTGAAAATAAATTCGTAGCCTTATTGATTGCCATTTCTCTGAGGTTTGTAATCTCGCCTACAGTTGTACTGTAAGACGGCCCTATTAAATATTACCGATGATATATTTATAGCCACCGACAAAGGTAATACAGCTTTAATTCTGCTAGACTACTCAAAAGCTTTTGATACAGTCAATCATTCAATTCTCTCAGCAGTTTTAAAATATTTGGGGTTTTCGTTCTGTGCAATTTCCCTTATAAAAAGTTATCTCGATAATAGCAAGCAATGCCTCTAAATCGAACAAAATCCTTCGAAATTACTTCATCTGAACCAAGGGGTTCCCTGAGGTTCGATAATTGACCTTTTTTGACTGATTTAAAATAAACTATCTATATACATTGTCTTGCAATCTTCGAACTGCTGAATAATATGGAGTCTATCACCTCATCTACACACCACTTTATATTGCCTCAGATGAATACCAAACGAGACTTACTTTTATAAGTTATAGCACCCCAAACCATAATCCCTATAGTTTGAGGCACAGGTTTCTCACGTTTCCCACGTCTTCGCCTGATCCTCATACGGTCATCCTCAAACAGAATCGGAATTCATCACTAAACATTACCCAAGGCAACTTTGGGTTCCATGAGTTGCATTCACAACCTACACCATTCCAACCATTTGCTGTCGATGTTGAGCCGTTATTAGGAACACAAGATGTAGTCGCTACATGGTGAGCAGTCAAAACGATCATGATTTAGTGCTTCGTAAAAATTATGAAAAATTGATAAAAAGCAATATGTATATGGATCAATCGAAAAGTCCGAATCGATGTGCCCCACATGCAAAGGGTTATACTTTACAAACTTAGTAAGAGTGTGTTGTGGATTAACTCCTATTGCGGTAAATAAAGACGACCTTCTGAGTCCTTATTAAGAAGAGTGCGAAATCAGCTTCCAAAAAGAAACGTTATACAACACGAGGGAACTCATAAAAGCGCTAAAAGCGACAACTGTAAGTGCCTCGCCATGTACTGTACTTATCAAGTGAGAGTCAATATTCAAACCTAAAAATTGATATGTTTCCTTTTCATTCGTTTTCGAAAGAGAAAACGTCAGGTTTGCATATTTCGTGCAGATTTATTGGGTTGTCCGGAAAGTTTGTGCCGATTTTTAAGGAAAATTGAAACTCATTTAAGTTTTGTTATACATTTATTAAATTATATAGGTACCATTTTGTTCCACAACCTTTTTCCATATTTAATGCAACTTGAGAATTCCGTCCTTTCAGAACCTCTCAGGTTTTTCGGCAAAAAATTGTTTAAATAAAGAGTTGAAATTTTTCCCATTAAGGTAATTTTGTAATGATCGGAAAGGGTGTAAATCCGAGGGCGCGAAGTCTAGCGAATACGGTGTAACATCCCAACCAAACTCCAACAATTTTTGTCGAGTTGTCAAAGACACGTGAGGCCTGGCATTGTCCCGATAAAAGACGACGCTCTTCCTATTCGCTATTTCTGGACGTTTTTGTTTGCACTTTATTTGCTGTTAACTGTTAAAAATTAACTAATCGTAACTAAACTAGCCTGAAGTTGTCTCTTTTAGAATATGTACACGTCATTTGTTTGCAGTAAGTGTGCTATATTCAGGTCTCTTCTGGCGCTACCTATTGAAAATCGGCACAACCTTATAATTTAAGCCTATTACTCAAAACCCCACAAGAGGCATCCGCAATTAAATCGTTGTGTAATATCAAAACGGCGTTTAACTGTTCCCCATCGTTAATTATCGTAGTATCATCTGCGTATAAGATAACATCGGCATTTACACTCATATCAGATAGGTCATTTATGTAGATCAGGCACAACAGAGGTTCAAGAATAGACCCCTGTGGAACCCCGTGCTGAAACAGCAACTCGCTAGTCGTGATGCCTTTAGCAACTACATATTGTGTTCTTCTATTTAAATATGAACGTATTAAACCACAGATGTTCGGATGTAACTTGTAGAAGTAGAGCTTTCTCAGAAGAATTTGATGGGAGTCGTAGTCAAATATTTTCAACAGATCGAGAAAACTAGCTTTTGTATCCTGCTTAGTGATAACTTCTACAACTTTTAAGATGGCATTCGTGGTTGAACTTCCTTGCCTAAATCCATACTGCTCCTTACGAAAAAGGTCCGCATTTTCAAAATATTCAATTAGCTGCGGTTTCAAAATTTGTTCGAAGATTGTACTAATTTTGGGCAGTCGGTAATTGTCTATGTCACATTTTTTTTTAAAAGAAAGGAATAACAATAGCCTTTTTGAAGGCATCCGGAAATATATTGTTTCGAATGCACATATTAAAGATCTTAGTTAAAGGTGATACGATATTATTTAGAGCTTTCTTTATAATATCACCCCGAAATCTTGTCGTAATCAAAATTTCAAAATATTCACCAGATTTTTTTGCAAATTTTCTGTGAATTCCTTAAATTTAGAATGTTACAGCATTTTATTTTCTTTTCTTAGAATTCTTCAGTAACCTGTTATTAATTTTTTATAAACTTTCTATTATTTCCTTCTTTATTTTATTTGAGTTTTCTCCTGTTTTATCTTCCAGATTTCTAAACTTTTTTCTGAATTCCATAAATTTTTCTAGGGTTCTACAATTTTCTTTAAATCTAAAATATTGTTTACCACACATTAAAATTACTAGATTAACATTTGGCTTATGTAAGGAGTCCACAATTTTTTGGGCGATGCCAGAAAAAAATTAAATTAAATTTATGGAGGGTAATGAAAAGTTCATTTCTGCGCAGACATTTAAAACTGTTAATTCATCTTGCAAATCCATATTAATTCTGTTTACCTTATCCAATTCCATATGTTAAATTTTGACATCGTTATATAATTAATGTTATACGTGATGTAAGTTTTTCAATAAGATTTGTCGGTGTTAAGATCATCGATTATTTTTTGTTTTAACGTTTCGAAGCTATTGTTCAAAGATGAATTATTCAAACTTCTCTTACGACAAATATTTTTATGATTGCCAAGATATTTAATTGTATTGATTTTCTATATACAAGCTGGTTGACAAATACTGTGACAATTAATGCAGACGTTAATTTTTAAATGTTGTTGGCATCAAAATATCTAATAATGATTTTGCATCATTACTATTCCTGAGCAAATCAATGGCTATTATAATAACACCCTATCCCTTATGTGCTATATTAAGAAGTTGTTCGAGCATATACAAAAAAAAAACATTTATATCTGAAATGAAATTTTAAGTTGCGTGACATTTTTAATACGCACAGAATAATATTAATAAAATTGTTTCTATATTAGATAGTCCCAGATTGGACTGTTCGGAAATGCAAATTATTTCTAAATTAATGGCAGTGCCGCCACCTATAAGTTGTTTCTCCCGTACGCACTTCCTAATGAAAATCCTTCCACGTAGTCAGTGTTACAGATCTGTGCACGAATTAGAAAATATTGCCTACAAAAATAATTCAAGGGTTAAAAAGTGGACACTTCTTATTAGGTATATTGTAATTTAGCCACAAAAGTACGAACAAAAGTCTGAAATATTGCTTAATGGGTGAAAGATCCAAAGATGGGGTCGGCTATGGTAAAATATTCATATAATCCTCCGGAAATAGATCCGCAGAAACTCTTGCAAAATAGGAACAGGCATTTTCTTGTTGGAAATATGGGTCTTCTAACTGCTGAAGAAACGGAAGAATATGGAATTCACCTAATCCACATATCGCGTTTATGTTGCTTCAGATGAAAACCAAACGAGAACTACTGCTATAAGTTATAGCATCCTAAATCATAATCCCTACCTTTCGTAAAAATTGGGAAGAGGAGATATTGCATTGAAAATCAACGAAAATAAAACAAGATTTATGTGCCAAAGTAAAGTACTATAGAAAATTATTGAAGAAGAAAACATCAATTCAATTCAATTCAATGGCTCTACAGTCCCGATTCGGGCCTTGGCCTCCCTTAATTTATTCCTCCATTCTGTACGCCCAATCGCCACTCTTCGCCAACCCCTTAGTTTTTTAGCATCTTCTTCAACAGGAAGCTGCCAACTTTCTCTTGGCTTTCCACTTGACCATTTGCCTTCCAATAGCAGGTGTCCTGTTTATTTAAGTTTCTGTAGCTTACTTATACAAGTTAATCATTAAAGATGGTATAGAAGAAAATATAATATTTGAAAACTATAAAAAAGCTTCGAGAGGGTTAGGCATTTCAGCTAGCTAGGCTCCAAAATGATGGAACCATTGAGGTTAATTGGAAATCTTTGCTATCAGTTAAATAGTCTAGAAACATCCATAGAGGCATAAAAATCCTCATATATAAAACCCTCATCCGAACAGTAGTATGCTACGGAAGCAAAGCGTGGACAATCACTGAGAAGTCTAGATATCTGTTAGATAATCTGTATCTAACATGCAATACATAAATAAATATATAATTGTACTAACAAAGTAAGAAAAACAGAAATATGTACAAAAATTTTGAAAAAATTCATCACTGATCGCAGTGAGTTTGGAATATAAATATTATAGGTCATTAAAACACTATTTATTATTATATTAAAATTATGTCAGTTTGACATTTGTAAATAGAGGTACTGGGAAGAATATATGGAGCGATAAACAATAATGGAGAGTGAAGAATAAGATACAATCTCGAAATGTATCAATTATACAGAGAACCACTCTTTAAGACTAATGCGGATGAGATGTCAGAGGCACGGATTGTAAAAAAGATCCTCATAAAGATAATGACCAACTGGTAGACCAAGAGCAAAATAGGTGGATAACGATTGCTGAAAATAAACGATTGTAAAAAGTCAGCTAATGATCGTAAACGTTGGAAGCAAAGCATCCAGAAGGCCCGAGTTGGCACCCATTAAAGAATAAGAAGACGAAATAGAATATTCCATTTGGCGACGTTTCCCACGTCTTCGTCTGACCATCATACGGCCATCATGCATCCTCAAAGAGAATCAAAATTTATCACTCAACATCACACTACGCCATTCTGCGTTCCATGGGTTTCAGTGTAGTCGCAAACATTTGCTGTCGATGTTAAGCCGTTAGTGGTTACACAAGATACAACATCTTTTAATCCAAAAAATCTGATTTTGAGATAAACCGTTTAAAGGGTTACATTATAACTATAGATGGACCATTGATTTGTTACTGGAGAATCTGTTCTTTATTGCAATAATATCGAAGATCGTGGTCTTGAACCTCAGTTCTTCCTTAGGTTACTCAGTATTCTCTTCTTTGATGTTCTTGATCCTCTCTAACCCATGTCGTATAGTTATATGATTAATTTCGGTTAAGGCGATTAGAAATTTCTCTAATCGAAAAACCATCTTCTCGCAAACCAACAATCTCGAATTCCTGGATTGATGAGACTGTTACTTGTTGAAACTCCATATTATCCCTTAATAAAACACTGACGTAATGTAAGGTTTTAAAAAATCGTTTTATTGTTCTACAACAATTGTTTCGCACACAGTGGCATCATCAGGTAGATGACAAATTTATCACTGGGTGGCGAAACAATTGTTGTGGAACAATAAAACGATTTTTTGAAACCTTACATTACGTCAGTGTTTTATTAAGGGATAATCTCGAATTCGCTTAATTGACTTTCAAAAAAAAAAAATTATAATTTTGCGAATTATGCACCCGATAAAATTGTTTAAAAAATCTTTAAGACAAATAATAATAATAATAATAATAGATATATGCTATCCATTACAATTTTTAATTTAAATAAAGTGGCGAAACAAAGTAATCGTGTCTCCTTCTTCATTATTTTTTAATTTTGTCTAAAATGCATGTTATTACTCAAAATTCTTATCTTTATAATTATTAGAAGTAAACAAATAAGGACAACCGATCGAGAAAAGCCCAATTACAATGACCTTGATTAGTGAAACAGCGGATGTAAAAACAAACAAAATCTTCTAAAACATCGAGAAAAATACAAAATCTAAAAAAAAAATATAATAAGAAACCAACGAGGAAGTATTGCGTCTGATAACATTGAAATTACATTAGCGATTACTACATTTTACGACGTATAACTTCATCAAGACATTTAGGTCCATCCTAAATTAGGACTTGGAAGGCAGACTACAAATTGCATTTGCTTTCTACAGTCTAAAAGAAAACAAGTTCCTTAGGGGCTTGGAAGACAAGATTTCCCTTCATTGAATACCACAGTATTGGTAACGATAGCATACACCAGTAATGAATGTCATAAACATTCTTTACTACGTATCGGAACAGAACTTCAACTGTCTTTTCAAAACAGGCAAACTTGATCATGGTGTAAAGGATTTGACCCATCCATAATAAGATCAAGGTTTTGTAGAATCCTCCCTTTACATAGATTTTAGGCATGGCTTCTCTAAATGTATTTACAAAATCAGGTGTAGTTTTCTTGCTTGATTGTTGCACAAAGGAACAAATTATTTGAGAATTTACATATTTATTAAAGGAGAATTATTAACTTCTATTTGATCATTTAGTAGAATACCTTATTAATTATATTTATTAATTTCTAGTTCTCCCAACTGTGTTGTTTTATTTCAACATAATAATATGTTTGCTGTTGCTATAAACTTTTTTTGGTTGATCTGGAAACATTAATCACACTTTGTTTTCTACATATGAAGAATCTTATTTGTACGCGTGATTTAAATATTGACTTATTGCAGCCTGAATTGTCGTCTACACTTCTTCTTACTGATTTAATGGAGTCGCACAATCTAAAAGAGATAATCGATGAGCCTACTAGAATAATTGGTAAATGTGCTTCAACGATTGACGTAATTATTGTAGATTAAGAAATACCCATTGAATAATTCGGAGATATACTGCGAAAAACTGTAGTATTAATTTGAATTGTGAACAATCGGCACCTAAAATATATTATTCGCCTAATTTAAGAAACATAAATATAGAATATTTTCAAAATGAACTCGCAAAAATACTATTTGATAAATTATACTCTTTCCTATGAATGATAAAATACACCTCTTCACAAGTTATATATTAAACTTGTTTGAATATGGCTTAAGAAAAGAATTTAAGAGTTGAACAGAGGACACCTACCACTCTATGTATATTTAAATTTAGCTACAAATAGGGTTAACAGTAAGTAACAAAAGTACAAACGAAAGTTGAAATATCGCTCAATGGGCAAAAAGTCAAAAGATCGGGATGGCTATAGTAAGATATTGACATAATTCTTTGCAAGTTGGTCCACAGAAACTACATTACGATTAAAAGTAAGTATTCTAACTACAAAAAGAATGGAAGACTATAAGATTCTGTCACCTCATCCTCAGGGCGTTCATATTGCCTATAGTTTGTTGTATAGACCTCTCAACAAAAATTCATGTTGTGACGTTCCCCACGTCTTCGCCCGACCTTCATAAGGCAAGCATGCGTATATCAAACATAATCGGACCTACATGGGATGAGAAAGAGGGAAAATGGATTCCGCATAAATTAACTGAAACCAATCAAAATCAACGAGTGGCTAGAGTCTTTCTCTTCTCAATAAAGAACCTAGAAAGTCTTTCTTGTGGAAAATTGTTACGGGCGATGATACTCTATGACATCCGAAACGCAAAACGTCGTGGGTGAATCCCGATGAATCATCACAATCATTCGCAAAACTTAATCAAATCGGTTACTGCGAATTGCATTTATTAATTGGCTTGAGTCAAGAATTGGAACGTAAACTGGCAAAGGAGAACATCCAGTGAATTTGTTGCATTATATACTATCCCATACCATTTTAGTTTCCAGTTTAGTTGCAACATAAACCATTTCAAACATTTGCTGTCGATGTTGAGCCGTTTGTGATAACACAAGGTAAAGTCGATAAGATTGCAATCCGAAAGTTCTGATTTTGCGATAAACCATGTAAAGGGTTACAGGATGGCCTTTGTTACTTAACCATAGATCGGTAATTGATATAGAATTGAAGAATCTGTTTATATTGCCATAAGACGAAGATGACGATGTTAATTTTCATTTGTTCTTTTTTGTTCTCCGGTTACTATAAGTTCTAGTGCAGTCGCAACTTATACCACTCCAAACGTTTCTCTTGATATTGAGCCAATGTGGTCGATAATATTACAAATCAAAAGTTCGGATTAAGCGATAAACAAGTTATAGGATGACCTTTGTTAGCAATTGATGAGGTACTGGATAATCGGTCTCTTGTTGCCATAGTAAGTAAGTCAACCCACTTCCAAGTCAATGATGGACATTCACATTCACTAAATCAGTGCATCGGTCATCACATTTGAACAAGAGGATTAGGGATATTGTTAAATTTATCCAAAATATACTCATTAAGACCATAATACGCTAATAATGAGCGGAAGAGATCTTATCGAGATCGAGCTAAACAAAGATGATTTGTACAAATATGGTTACTAGACCTTGTGTCATATGTATATGTTTCATTGTGTCTTTTGTACCTGTCTCTGTGTTTATGTACATGTAAAAGGCATTTCAGAATATACTGAGAAGGTAATGATTTAATTTGTAACTCCACAAATGCCTTTCGACAGTCACTTCTATAGCCAATAGAAGATAACACTCTAACACACGCAAAGACGTGCTTTGCAGACCAAATAAACGTAAAATTATACTTGAATGACCCCAAGCAAGAATTTCATATGTCAGGTGAGACTCGCATAAGGAAAAATAAGCAGTTCTCACTGCAAAGGGAAGTAATTTATGCCTAAGTTGACGTAGAAGATAGATAGCACTGCACCACTCGTATCAAGATGTATTCCAAGAAACTTAACACTTTGATTTGAGATCTTTTCCTCAAGTGAAAACATGATTTGGGTAAATTTAGTTGAATTCACAACTATAGTCTGTCCGTTGGATCTTCCGTCGTACGTCACAAACTATCGCTTCAAAAAACGACGAAAGTTTTACAGTGCGTCCTTTTTCTAACGCATTTGGTTTACTTTATCAGACTGAATGTTTTTGTGTCGTTTCTCGAAGGGATATTTTGTGACGTACGACGGAAGATCCAACGAACAGACTATAGTTTGTTTGCTGCAAACCTGGCAGACGCTAGCTGCACCGAGTTAATGTTAGTATCGTAGGCAATATCTTTAGAACTAGAACAATCCTTAATAGTGGTATTGACAGACAACAGTACCACAGTTGAACTGGTCAATTGACAGGAGAGGCCATTAACATATAATAAAAATAAACGCGGCCCCAGAATTGACCCTTGAGGTACACCGCAAGTTAATTTAAGTTCACCTGACCTAGTGTTATTGATATGGATCTGCTGACAACGATAACTCAAGAAAGAGGCTATCATACTGCAGCTGTTTGGGTGGAAATAATAATAATATAATTTTTGTTTCAATAGTTCGTGCGAAACACAATCGAAAGATTTCCCTAGGTCCATGAAGGTGTCACTATAGTGTGAGCTTTCGTCAAATTCATTGGTAAATGCGATTATAGCTTCCACTGTAGACTTATTATTATTTTTAACGAGATATTCTACAATCTGACCGAAGAATATTGATTCTACGACCTCAGAGAATATGGTATCGGAGGGCACAGTGCCTTGTCATGAGTCCGGTGAAAGTTCTTAGCTCGTTCCTTCGTTTCCTCAAAAGTCTCTTCAATAAACAAGTTTGAGAGCTTTGTTTTCAAAGGATTAACCAGTTTCTAAAGAATTTAATGGTGAAATTGCGGCCGCTCGCCTGTTCTACATGTAATAAAGTTGAACCTAACCTATAAACTTGCAAACGTTGACAGCTTACAAACTAAAACAAAAACGCAAACGAAGGTCAGGGCAGACAAGCTTAGGATAACAATTGCAGTTGTCCTACATGTAAAGTTGGACTTAACCTATAAACTTGCAAAAGTTGATAGCTTACAGACAAGCTTAGGCTAGCAAGTCAGCGACCTAAAATATGTCCTTCAACGCACACTAACCCACTGCTACGACCCTAATGTAGATGCACGGATACACCTACGCCGTAACGTATCACACATTAATGTGGCGTTGCTGTTATGCATTAATGATGATTATGCCGCATTACGATTGCGATTACACCTCGGCGTTAATTAAAACCAATCGGCGTCGTATAATTGGCAACGCGTGCCGTAACCGTTTCGCCCGCGGGCCGAAAAACAAATGAACGCGAGTCTGCGAGTTAATATCAAACGCGGCTCTGATCTGTCGACGGTGTTTTGTTTTGGGAAAGCGCGGCCTGCTGCGGACGTTCGCACGAGGGGAGCGAACCTCATAACTAGTGACGTGCGTCGCAGGAGGCGCACGAGCACGTGATAACTTTATTACGACGGTACGACTGTATCCGACGCTCATCTGATCCACCCCGAGATTGCCAGATATGAATATCTAGAAACAAATATGGCGTTGAATATTTGAATTAATGATTTGCAAATGTTAACGTGATATGATAATTTATACACATGGATTACTAACATTGTTTTTATTGTATAATGGCTTAGTTTCGTAACTATTCAAATTATAATCTTATATCATATATTAAATTATTAAACCCTTATATAAAAAAGAAGTATCAAGAAGGCAATAGTCTTAAAAAAAGGTGTAGATTCTTCGTCTAAAATGAGCATCACTAAAGACAATTATAATAGAGAGAACAAATCGAGTATGTGGGATAAAGTATAAGAAGTAAAGGCATGGCGGATAAGAGAAATCAAAAAACAAATTGAAGTGAAGAAAGAAAAATGACAGAAATAAGAACATAGAGTAGCTGTGAAGTTATGTATTTTATCAATTTTTCCATTTTGATAGCTTTCGTAGCTAGTCTGAAATTATTTTATGTTTATCATTTTGAATACTACTGTCAAGTTCCTTTCGTCTTCCCTAAGAATTTTTCGGGATCATTCTTGATGTTAGCTATGACTCTACCAATTCTATGAAACCAACCAAATGAGCATGTAAGAATAAACGATGATGTAGTCTTCCTACTAATGATAAGGAAAGAAACAATGAAAACATGAAGACATACTTCCAAGAACTACAGAATCGGGACCGAATGAAGAAACTGAGGATATAATAATAGAAGACACCGAATTCCCACAAAATAACATATGAAAACACGAAGTAGAAGATCCAATCAAAAGATTAAAAACTGGAAAAGCACCAGGAGCACACAAAATAACAGAAAGTATGATGAAGAGCACAAGAATAAAAGGCAAGACTGTGATCAGCAAAGTATTATCCCAAGGGGTGGGAAGTAGATATGATGGAGCTCATTTACAAAGCTGGGGACAAGAATAAAATGATGAACTTGAACTTATAATTATATTAAGTGGTTTGAAGAAAAGCAAAAAAGCAATTAGTTTTTTTTCCTTTGTAAGAATTATAGAGGAATCATATCAATTGAAACAACTACAGAAATATGTGAGATGATAATAGAGAAAAGAATGAGACAAATAGAAGCAAAGAGCGATTTTAGAATCAGGCAAAGTGAACATGCTAACATATTTACACTGAAGACAATAATCAAAAAGACATTACAAACCTAGAAATTAGAATTCATAGCATACTTGGAGATGGAAAAGGCGTTCTGCAATGTGCCATTTATTATACTTACTTTGAAGACATAAAAATCTTACATTTGCAATAACAAATAATTTTTGAAAGAAAAGACTTACTTTCATTTACGCTAATAAGCGATATATATATATATATATATACTTTTATGTAGTAAGGAATGAACGTTCATAAAGATAACTAATGGGGTTAGTTCTTATCTGGAGTTTCGCAGACGAGTTGAGCCGGGTGCTTAGGAAGGGCACTTAACCTGTATTGATTTATTGCGCGAGACAGGGAGGGACTTGCCCCGGCAACAGGTGGTTCGGCAGAGGGGCGAAAAAAGGGGAGGAGGCGCTCTTCTCGACCCCGGCTGATTTGTTCCAACAGAATCCCAGGAGTGCGTTCCCGTCTCCAGAACGAAATTACGAAGATTGCGGATGTTTATTCTGCAATTTAATTTAATACACAAAAGTTACGTCTTCGAGTTGTAACTAGTAAAGATGGTGATTACAGGACAGCAAATTGATGCTGTGCGACTCTTGTGGATTTCTAAAAAATTATAAAGGTTAATAATTGAACGTTTTATTTAATACCCACATAAAAACTGCTTTTTTGAAGATACATTAGGATTCTAATTTAAAATCATATGAAAATCGTAATCGGCTTCCATTCTTCTATATTGAGAAAGAGTGCTAAGTGATAACTAATGATTAAAATTCATTGATTTCTTTATTACCATACAAAATACCACCGATTGACATTTCATGATCAAATCCATTTTGTATGAAGTTAGGTCTGTGGTTTGGTAACTGCAAATGATAGTCCCTCGATAAATGGTCATCAAAATGGCTTCTGGCTTAGACTTCAATACATTCGAGAAAGCGTCAGGTGTCGCCTTTTTGCAACTTGCTTTGTTGCTCTAGAAGCTGTTGTAAAGACCGATGTGCTGGTCCACTAAATAGCGACTGCTGTTGTCGCATTTCTGAATTGGAAGCATTTCTTAATTGATTGATAATATATTATCAATCACTAGATAGAAAGAGGTAAGAAGAGTTTAAGAGTCATACACATATATTTTTGGGTTTATTATAATATCATCAAGATCATCTGCCACCATTAATAAAACAAGATTAAGAGTCATACACATATATTTTTGGGTTTACTATAAGATCATCAAGGTCATCTGCCACCATTGTAATTTCATTTCAAACGTCATGCCTAAAAGCAAAAGTCAAGAACATGCGCCCAAAATATTTTAGACAAAGTTTTCGAAAGATTATTATTTTTCTATCATAATCTGTAAAATTATGGAAGCTGTAAGTGAACGATCAGCTCTTTAATAACATCATCTCACAAATAATACAGTAGTACTGAGCTCTTCCAAGAAATTCCAAATAATTGCTAATTTTTCCTTGTTTTCCACTGTTTATAAAAGTGGAAAAATATGTGTTTTATAGAGCTGACCTTGACTTTTTGATGGATATCAATTTTTGAAAAGCTCATCAAGGTCATCTACCACCATTGTAACTTCATCTCAAACGTCATGCTTCAGAACAAAAGACAAGAACATGTTTCCAAAATATTTTAGACAAAGTTTTCGAAAGATTATTATTTTTCTATCATAATCTATAAAATTTTGGAGCCAATAAGCGAACGATTAGATCTGTAATAACATCGTCTCACAATCGCTACAGTTGTAAGATCATCAAGGTCATCTGCCACCATTGTAATTTCATTTCAAACGTCATGCCTAAAAGCAAAAGTCAAGAACATGCGCCCAAAATATTTTAGACAAAGTTTTGTAAAGATTATTCTTTTTCTCTAATAATCTATAAAATTTTGGAGACTGTAAGTGAACGATCAGCTCTTTAATAACATCATCTCATAATTAATACAGTAATACTGAGCTCTTCCAAGAAATTCCAAATAATTGCTAATTTTTCCTTGTGTACACTGTTTATAAAAGTTGAAAAATATGGGTTTGCTCTATTAACTTGAGTTTTTGCTGGGTATCATTTTTTGAAAAGGTCATCTCAAACGTCAAGCTTGAGAACAAAAGTCAAGAACATGTTCCTAAAATATTTTAGACAAAGTTTTCGAAAGATTATTATTGTTCTATCATAATCTCTAAAATTTTGGAGGCAGTAAGCGAAGGATCAGCTCTTTAATAACATCATCTCACAATCACTACAGTTATACTCGGTTTTCTAAAAAAATTCTAAATAATTGGTAATGTTTTCTTGAGTTCACTGTTTATAAAAATCGAAAAATATGTGTTTTATAAAGCTGACCTTGACTTTTTGATGGATATCAATTTTTGAAAAGGTCATCAAGGTCATCTACCACCATCGTAATTTCATCTCAAACGTGAAGCTTGAAAGCAAAATTCAAGAACAAGTGCCCAAAATATTTTAGAAAAAGTTTTGTAAAGATCATGTTTTTTCTATCATAATCTATAAATTTTTTTGAAAGTGAGGGAACGATCAGCTCTTTAGTAGCATCATCTCATAATCACTACAGTTATACTGGGTTTTCTCAAGAAATTCTAAATAATTGGTAATGTTTTGTTGTGTACACTGCTTATAATAATCGAAAAATATTTGTTTGATAGAGCTGACCTTGATTTTTTGATGGATATCAATTTTTGGAAAGGTCATCAAGATCATCTACCACCATCGTAATTTTATCTCAAACGTGAAACTTGAAAGCAAAATTCAAACCACGTTAATACTCTTGTAAGCAAACTAAATAAATCATATTTTGCCCTATGTAGACTTAAAAAAATTTTAAACGTCAAAGAACTATTAACAGTATACTACGGACTGGTGTATTCCATCCTGAGTTATGGAATTGTCGTTTGGGGGCAGTCAACTTTAACAAGAAAGGTTCTCATCGCTCAAAAACGAATCTTGAGGCTTATTTTCAACATCAAATATAGAGATTCATGCAGACCTATCTTCAAAGCACAAAATATTATGACGACACCAGCTATATACCTCTATAAATTATTAAAACATATTCATAAAATAAAAGACTCACTTAGACGGAACAGCGACATACACAATCATGACACACGATACTCCTCCCACATCCATGTCAACAAATCTGCTCTGGAATTACACAAAAAATCTCCGATACAAAAACAAAACAACTTAATTCAAATCGTTTTAATAAGAAACTGAAGTCGATGCTAATTTTAAAATGTCCATACTCGGTACAAGAATTTGTTTTGTCTCTATGAGCAAAATTAATACACCTATTTTAATGTAAACTGATAACTGTTTATTTGAAGCAATTTTGTAATTTTTATTTTGACTAATGTATCTGTACAATGTATGTATAGCAAACACATAATAAAGATATTGTATTGTATTGTATTGCAAGAACAAGTGCCCAAAATATTTTAAACAAAGTTTTGTGAAGATCATGTTTTTTCTATCATAATCTATATAATTTTGGAGACAGTAAGAGAGCTCTTTAATAACATCATCTCATAATCACTACAGTTATACTGGGTTTTCTCAAGAAATTCTAAATAATTGGTAATGTTTTCTTGTGTATACTGTTTATAATAATCGAAAAATATGTGTTTGATAGAGCTGACCTTGACTTTTTGACGGATATCAATTTTTGGGCAGATCATCAAGCTCATTGTAATTTTATCTCAAACGTCAAGCTTGAGAGCAAAAGTCAAGAACAAGTGCAAAAAGATTTAGACAAAGTTTTGTATCATAATCTATACAATTTTGGAGGCAGTAAGCGAACGATCATTACGCTAATAACATTATCTTACAAGCAATACAGTTGTACTGAGCTTTTCCAAGAAATTCCAATTAATTAATCCTTGTGTACAATATTTATAATAATCGAAAAATATCAACACACATATTTTTCGATAAGAGCTGACCTTGACTATCTGATGATTATCAATTTTTGAGCAGCAATTTCTAACAAAATCAATTGATACTATAAAATCAATTTCCTTTTAAACGAGACAAAATATAGAATAATTAGCAGAATTAATGAATCAACAGTGAATCCAGAAGCAACCAAGGACTATAACTTTTCTGTGGAAGGAAGTGATTCGAGTGTAAGATCATCGAGAAGCACTGAACACCTCTCGTGATTCCTGCGGCCAAAATTTTTGCATTGTTTTTTGTATATATTTTCTCAAACAATCAATAAAATTACTTATACACAGTTATACTGACCTTTTTTCAAAAATAAACAACTCAAATTTCATTAGTGTATCCTAGGGTCCCAGTAATGCCCAATAATGTCTTAATCTCATAATAAGTCACATGATAATTTTGCAATATCAGTTCACACACAGCATCAATGTTTTGTAGAAGAACACTCGATTTTGGACGACCTTCATCTTCTAAATTCATCACGGCCACGATTGAATTCCGTAGACCACCGATATACTATAGTTGTTGATAGTGTTTCATCGAATCAAATTAATCTATACGCTCTTTTTGAGATAATTCACGTAGAAAGTTATCAATTTTATAATGACAGGAAATTCCATTTTTTATTTGGCCAGCAACAATTTTTCATATAACTGTAAACATTACAAATAACGCATAAATACAAAACATTAAGTCAAATTTTATGTTATGGACGTTTGTTGTCAGATGGCAGCACCTATATCGTCCATTTCCATAATATAAAAATCAACCATCGTACTTCAGTGACAAGAAATATATATTTAAAGGCAGAAAAATACTCCGTTGTCACGTTTATCTGTATTTCGCGGATGCGAGGTGATGTAGGCGATAAATAATTCAATTCGGTTTTGGCGCGTTTAGTGGAGCGTGTGTGTGTGTGTGTAGGAACCGGGGAACGTGTCGTGGCGATAAAACGTTGGCGGCCCTGCGCGATTCATCATCGCCCCCGCGGCCCCTTATCGCGGTTTATCGCAGTTCCCCCAACATTCTGGAGGGGTCCTCAAGATTACCAACATGAAAGCCGAGAGCGAGCATCAATCGGTTTACGGCCGTGTCGATTACTAACCGTTCACCATACAATATAAATACCACTTGTTTGCTATTTGCTTATTGTTTGTAGAAAAGGACGAGGCGTTTAGGTCAACAAAAAAGAATTATTGATATTCGTAATAAAATTATCATGGTAAAATATTTCAATGAAAGAATATTCATTTTTTTCTTACCAACCGCTTAATGATTGCAAAATGAATCACTGATTTGAAATAAAGTGCATCCACTTAATATCTCCCATCCTTCTATCACTCCCTCATTTACAGCTTAATAATTAATTTATCAGAATTTTCATTAGCTTAAAAACTAGTTCTGAGGACCGTTCATATCAAAAAATGTATGTTTTGTATAATATTTTTGTATTTGTATTCTTTTGGAAAGAAATCTAAAGTCTAGTAAACATAAACCTAGTGAAGGGGTAAAATTGGTTAAGAAAATGTACTATATGCTGCAGCAGACTGGTTAGGCCATCCATAATTTCATATGATTGATAATTTTATAGCATTTTAAGATAAAATGAGAAAGATGAAGAAAACATGGGCATTGGCACATAGGCTACTTACAAACTCCAAGAAACTGAGGTTCCTTATCAGGAGATCTCTACTGTACAACAAATCCTTCCCCCGCTTCCTAGACCTTAAAGTTGTACACACTAACCTTTAATCCAACTTCCCCAACCAGTTTAAGTTGAGGAACAGAGGCCAAAAAGGATATTTCAATTTGGTGATCAATCAGTATTTAATTAGACATCCACGAGAAAATCAAATCATCCTAGGTGTAAGGGTCTTATATTACTAGAAACTTATTCAGCTTTAGATGAAAGATCTCTAGGAAAATATTTGCCAGAATTTTTGAACATTGTGAGCGAAGTAACAGGAAGAATCCGAATTATTACATTTACAATTTTTCATTACGTGAGGATTTGAAGAAACATTCTGATTCTAATGGAATCGCTTTTTACATGAGCATAATATAATATACAGCGTACTATTGATATTCCAATCAATTAAAAAACTTTTCGTGGCGAGAATAGATAATGAACAAAAAAACGTTTACTGAGAAGAATACTGATTCCCAGAAAATAAAATCCCAAGATTTTTAGTTACTTGAAGATAATAAATGAAATGAATAATAGAAAAAATAGGATTTGTTCATAATAGAAAAAAAATCTTGAGGACAATTCTGATTTACAAATAATTAGAAAAAACATGAAAATATTTCGTAAATATACAAAAATAATTGATTTACAAAACAATTAAAAACATTTTGGCGAAACTTATTAGACTACGTATGTCTGTTGAGATAATAAACTTCATTTATTATTTGTATTACTATTAAATTCCGTAGATAATGAAGTATTATTATTATGAAACATCATTGTCCAAACTCATATTATTCTGCAAAATCATCTGCTCTGATCAGACATATAATTGTTTATATATTACTACTATCTTCCAACTTAAATATTTTCTATGTTGAAGGAAATCCATGCTTTAATTGGTTATATAAATAAATTGTATGGGGATTAGGTTGTACTACCAATTATTTTATTTTTATTATACATTTTATTTTATTTCTGAACTAGTTTCGGCTTGTGAAAGCCATCTTCAGCAGAAACTACAAGAAATATATACATGTTACAAGAAAATAAAATTGAATCTTATATGCTAATAACTTAAATATAACTATTGAGTTTTAACTAAATAAAATTAAATTAAATCAATAAAATTTAAAAAAAATTTTTTTTTTAAATTATATAATATATTTTTACTTACACGTCTAATCAGGAACTAAATTCAATGTGAAACATAAGAGTTCTTTCCATCTTATTAAGCCTTTTATTGTTATTCCCATCCTCAACCTTAAACTTCTTACATTTTTTCCACTTTTTTCGTATAATCAATACATCAAAAATAAAGACAATACGTCATTTGTCACCTTTCAACATATTCTTTTTCTTTAAGATGTCATTTAGATTACCAAAAGTCTACGCTATCCTCTAAAGACTGATCGATAAATTTAGAACTAGTTTTAAAGACTTTTTTTCTTAATGATCTTTATGAAATTTAAAAATTTTAATATCTGCTTGTTATGTTCCATATTATTAGTTTTATTTTTAGTCTCCTGACACGTGTTACAATCATACCCGATAATTTTCAAAGGTTAAAAGTTATAATATGAAACATAACAAGTGTTTTTCTTCACCAAAATTACATATGTGGTTCGTTCAAGACGGTAGCTCAACAAGTATCAACTGTAATACACGTTTTTAAAACCTGCTTTTTCCAATTTAAAATAAAGTCATCGAGTCTCCTTCTTCATCACAATCAATATGTACCACAAAGTGAACGCCTCCACAAAAAAACTATTTGAATCCATTATTTCTAAACTAATATAAAGTCATATCACCAATAACACTAAGATATAACGACATCGATATATTAAAGATAGATTTATTGTAAAAAATTTGATAGAAGACAATACTCGATGCTATCTTTTTAAGTTTTGTCTTTTCAAATCCTAAGCACTCTCTTAGACGATTTATCTCTAAAATAAAAAAAGTGGGTTACACGACTAGATTTTTTTTAAATAAAGCTGAAAACCTTTCACCTTTCAACTATCTACTAACAAGCCTAAGGCATAGTTTGGGCTGTGAAAAAGGAAACCTAGTTGAAACCTAGTGTGATCTCATGGATTCCCTGTTTAATGAAAGTAAAACGAGTAGTTGCTTTCTAATAAACCTACTGTTAAGCAGTTTGATGAAAGAAAATGGTGTGTAAAATGAAATCCACTTCAACCAAGTGTTTAATTAACATTCTAGTTAACATAATAATGTTTCGGCATGGATTAAGTGAGAATTTATTTATTTATTTACTTATTCAACTTTGGACTTCTTTCTTAGAAAATTATGTATACAATAAATCAATTAAAAAAATGTACTTCAAATTTTGGGCGAAAGAGACACGGGCGGAGTTCACAATAACAAAGTGTTCTTCCACTCTAACCCTTCATTATTATTCATCGTAGAATAATTGACTTATTGATATTTGCTAAGAGTTTGTTATAGAGCGTTTCTGAAGAGTCTCACCTTGTTTAAACTGATGCAAATGGTTACACCCTTAGTGTAAAAAAATTACAACGTTCGTCGTGATATTAACAAAGAAGAGTATTTATTTTTATTTAATTTATCATTTAAAAACGCATCATGAAATAAACGTCTCCAGGATAAAATAATTAAATTATTTAGCTTCAGATCTAGGAATCCAAGTTAACCCTGTGAAGGCTACTCCGATTTCACTGATGAATGTAAAACCAGTGGTTGCTGTCTTACAAATTTACTGTTAAGCAGTTAAGGTTGCACATCAAGGCTCTGCAGTCTCAGCTTGCTGAAAGAACTATACAAGGGGAAGATAACCTGACCATTAAATATATTCGTGAGCATCCTCAAATAGTGTGTAAACAAAAAAACTAGACAATTTACAATCCTCCCACGCAATTCAAAACACCAACCATAGTAACAATATATAACTCCTTACTACCAGAATGTAAGAATGTTTTTATAGTTAATGTTTATCCGAGGAGTTCGAGGTAATTGCATTAACTGAAACGTGGTTTCATGCCTCAGAATGACTCAGAATTTAAAAAGAACGGCTTCATTGTTTATCGGACGGACCGCTCGAAAGCAAACAGTTTATAATCGATGGGAGGATGATTTTTAGTTGGAGTTAGTAATAAGATACCATCAAATCATATCATATCTTAACTATTTTACACTATTAAAACTTAGCAATGAATATCTTATTATTTACTGTTGTTATATACCACCTAATTCATGTTAAAGATGTGATGTCTAACCCCTTGTCTAGCGATTTTATTTTAGTAGGCGACTCTAAATTTCCTTAAATGGGTGGAGTGGACAACCTCCTCCTCTCATACCCAACTTAACTTCATCTTCTGAAATTTTATTTTCAGATAGAATGGAGGCTTTGGGTTTAAATCAATTAATTATAATCGAATAAACGACTTCTCTAACAACATAGATTGGAGGAAGCAAACAAAGCATTTCTATAATTGTAATGGTTTTAATAATATTCTCACTATTTTCTACGATGTTTTCTACTTTGCTACTGACTTATATGTACCAAAATAAAAACATTAACAAACCAGTTCCTTTACACTATGATTTTGAACTTGTTAAATCTTTCGCTAGATTATAGCAAATTTTCGGATCTTAGAACTAATTGTCTAGAAAGTTTTTGTTAAGTAATTATAATTTATGTTCATGTATTAATTTGTATCATTTGTCATTTGTATTTTTGTTAATGTATTTTAATTTTTAATTTAAGATTTTTTTTGCTGTTGGGTAAAAATAAAAATAAAAGGAAATAAAATTGCTGATAATATAAAAATATGAACTAAGGAACTGAAAACGTTTCGAAGGCAAGAGACACTTCGAACCTTTTCCAACATATTTTTCAACGGTTTATAAACCTACCACCACTCTTTGCACTTGGCAGCCAAAGATTTTGTAAATTGAAATAATTTATTAATTACACCAGAAAGTATACCAAGTACTTTAAAATCAACGAAACCAAATAGAAGTGTCGGTCCTGATAAAATTCCTGAAATATTTTTTACGAAACTGCTATGTTACTGTACTGGTTTCTGTTAAAATACCTGAAATTAAATTTGAGTAAATGCCAATTGATTTCATCCTCCTGAAGTAAGAATCCAGTTATTATTTAATGTAAATCAGACACATATTCATGGCAACAATTTTAAGATTTTTTGACAAAACTTATACTATGTATGTCTGTTGAGATAATAAACTTACTTACATTACTATTAAATTACGTAACAGTGGAAATATTATTATTAAGAATCGCCCATTGTACAAACTCTTATTATTCTGCCCCCCAATTGTAATATATATACATATATATATATATATAATAAGGATTTTCAATTAAGGGCCTCGTCAATCATGCCTTCTAATTGTTTATACATTATACTATCTTCCAACTGAATTATTTTCCATCTCCTTAAGCCTTTTATGTTATGAGAAAGAAAGAAAAATTCTTTGTGGAAGATCTACAGCAAAGAAAAGCTTTAAAAAATAATTTAATGTGTGGTTGGCGCCAATAGAATTTTTAAAGAGAAGCTTATTGAAAAATATTAATGTCCTTAGTCATTAATTAACATAAAACTGTTTTACCACGGGTTAAGTAAGAATTTAATTCATTGTGTCCTTAGTTTGCAGCAATGTTCATCGGTTAAAAAAAACAACCAAAACTCTTATGTGTACTAATAACTATTTTAGACATAGACATAGTCGCTGCACAGTAGATAATCGGCTGCATTTAACTAAGTAATGTATGTAAATAAATAAATCTGACGAAGGCAACGCTTGAAGAGTTGGCGCGCGCCAATGAGAAAGTCCTCGCCCAGACTAAAGCCACTATTGACCGGCACAAGAATAAAGTCTGATGACGTTTATTACATGGAAGGCTTCGACGGTAATGAGGCTGAAGGTGATGTGCACCTATCAATATAAAGCTGTGCTCGAAGATTTCCGAAAAGAAGATTTCGATGATATAGTTGCTAGCCTAAAAAACAAGGTTGAACATTTAGAGAAGATGGTGACCATCAAAGATGAATGGATTAAAGACCTTCAATCACAAGTCAAGTCTCTCGTTATGGAACTAGACTATCATCACTCCGGAAAATTTCTAAATGACATATTTTAATTATTCCACATTCAAATTAATACACATTGCAAACAATTTAATTCTTTTAATTTGGTTATTATCAGTTGAAAATCTAAATTCGAGTATGAGCATTCCGTGAGGTTTTTTTTTTAAGTTTATGTCCTTCAATTTACAAAATGCCTCCTCTTAACTAAATTTAATTGATATATTTTTAATATTTATCATCTTTAGATGTCACTTAAATCACCTAAAGGGAAAGTTTCTGACATTAAGGCAATTAGAACTAACAGCACATATATGTAGTACTTATCATTTATCATTTAGTTCCAGATCAAGGAATCCAAGTTGAACCTAAGACGATCTCTTTTTTTTGTTCTTACAACTCTACTGTTGAGCAGTTTGATAAACTTGAATTGTTGAAAACCTTGTTAATGTGTATACGATTTTATTATAAAACCCAATCGAATAATCAAGTCGCTTGTTAACATCACTTGAATATAATGTTTTAACTACCAAGTAACAAGCTTTAGCCATAATTTTGGATGTGCAATACTTCAGATCGAGGAATTAAAGTTGATCATGAGTAGGGTACTGCGATCTCAGTGATGTCCTCTCCAAAGAATGTAAAATGGGTAGTTTCAATAAATAATTAAGGTCTATTTTCATCATAATGTAGGTGCTTATGACTAAATTAAGTAAATTTCATAACTTAATTAATTGCACTGTAATTGATGTAGTTATAAACCTGGCTTGACAATTCTATTCGTGATCCTGAATTATTACTTCCTAATTTTAATAGTTTTCGGTGTAATACATCGTATGTAACTAGTAGTAAATCAAATGGAGGGTCGTTCTTATTGCTGTAAAATTATCAATTGATTGTATTAAGTTAGAGCCAGTTTATAATAATGTAGAATAAATGTGTGTTAAAATTAATAATAAGTTTACATTCCATCCAACTCTCATATCTCTCTTTATGATAATCACGCAATGTCAATGACTAATTTTGTTTAGAATATCCCATGCATATATTTTGGGGACTATAACTTACGCAGACAGCTTTTAGATGTGACTAATAATAATAATTTCTCAAAAAATGAGAGATGCACGCGCGACTGTTTAGCTTTAATAATTTTAAGTCAAAAGAATTATGTTCCTAACTCTAGAGATCTTTCTTGACTTAAATCTTTAAAATATTGGTGAACTTAATATTTTAAAGTCAATTGATAATAATAGATAGTTGATTTAATGTTTTTAATTAACTACCTATTAATAACATAATTTAACTAAGTGATAAATGAGAAACAAATACAAATACTTATATGCTGTCAAATGCACAAATGATCCTGATCAAGCTGATTTATTTTATTATGATTTTAAATCTGCTCATTGCAAAACAGTTGAAGTAAATAAAACACATAACCCAAAAGCGTTTTGGAAGTTTTCAGTGATTGCAAAACAGTTCGTGGATTTCCAAGAAATATGTTTTATGAACAAAAATATATTAACAATGAAGTTGATTGTGTCAACTTGTTTGCAAGTTTCTTTCGAAAGTATATAGTAATGATAACTCTCCCATATATAGGTTAATATTTTCACAGGTATTTATGGATTATTTTGATACAAGATTAACCTTTAACCTTTTCATCAAAGACTAACAATATTACTTTCAGTTCTCTTCGATCATTTGGTGCCATACGTAGATTTTCTTTTCAGTTTAATATTAATTCAATTAAAAATTAAAAACCGAGTAAATTTTTACGTCTAATATCTTTTATACTTGGAAAGTCTAGCTATGATTTTAGTAAATCAAATATGTTGATTTTCTTGAACCTAAAATATCTAAATTATACAAAAAATGTTTCGGTTTTGGATTGGTGAATGGATTTCTTGATTGCAGATGTTAACTGTCTCATGTACATTTTATTTTTTGGAAAAATAGAATAGAAATTATTATTTCATTTATCTGCACATTCCACAAATTATGGTCTCAACAACCCTCTCATGCGGTTTGTAACATATTGAACTCTGATTGTAATTTCAACATTTCTGATATTTCATTCTTATGATTTAAATGTAGCTTGTGTCATTTTGATTGTCTTATTTAACATTAATACTTGTTCTAAATAGTTTATATTTTAGAAATCATCTTCTGGACATTAAGTACGCCATAGTTGAAAACGTACAAATAAAGTACACACCAGGAGAATTAATGTAATAAATGTCAACAATGAGAAGTTAGAAGATTTTGAGTTGATTAAGATAATTTATTGCTTTGAGAAGGATGGCTCAGATTTTCAAAATGGAATTTGGAGAGGTTACTTCATCACAAATGGTGTACTGTTCCGCTATCTTCCTGTTGTTAATTAAGAATATGCTACGTTTGTTTTCTTAAAATTCTACAGGATTTCCATAAATCACCAACTGCTGGTCTTTTGGTGTAAATGTTTCCGCTTGAAAAAATCAAAAGAAAAGGAAGGCATTCCAAAAGGTTGTCAAAGGGAAAGAGAGTATGCTATAACCTTTCATAAAGGCCAACATTTTTATCATATATACAATGTGAAGAAGATTTTAGGGGTTTTGTAGATTGTAAAACATGCCCAAGAAGTGTTATGATGTGTTATATACGAAATAAAGTCATTGTAATATCTAAATTAAAATACAATTCAACGTATTGCTCTTAGATATTTTTGGAAATACAATTCAAGGTATTTCTCGTAGGTTTTTTTTTGGAGGAAATGCATTGCAGAGTATAATACTGCACTTGAAAATCAATATTTAACTTACATATAAAATATTAGCTTCACAAAATAAAACAGCTGCCATCGTCATCATTCTCAGTACTTTATAAGCGTATATAATACCATTATTCACTTGCTCAAAGACTTCATTATAAATACTCAGTTACACATCCCTGCTTACTGTATCATATAATAACCATTACTTCATATGTCGAATGTATACAAATATATTCAATGCTTTTTAAACGTAATAAATTATTCATGTGATTCAGTATCCTGTCATGTTTGTAACGATTTAAAATTCACGCTCAGGTGTAAACTCCGGCAATTAATCTATACACGTGTTATCTGTTAGGTAGATAGAAAAACGCACCCCACCCCGTGTACGCGTCTTTTTTTTTGTGTGGCCCAACAATAACATCTATGTATAAAAAACATCTGCTCCTCTTTTACGTCCCGCCGACACTTGCATGCATACATATATATATATAACTATCCGTCACCGCTTTTGCGACCCTCACCGACCAGCCAACCAAACCCAACCAACTGTAATCCCCTTGGCACACTGCGCCAGATCGCGCACCCCTCATGCACGTCCGGTATTAGATACGGGGTGGCCTCGTAATTAGATGAAATTCCTATCTGTCCCGCTTGTTACAGATAGATTCGGCGAGTGGGTGCGCTGATATCGATCCGTAACTATATTTTTTTTCGATAATGCATTACGTAATCCACGCACGAACGTATCTACAGAAAAGATGATTTATGAATGTAGTAATTTGATGAAGGTTCTCATTAGACAATGAAAAATTCACTTGTGAAGTAAGGAATAAACTGAGTGTTATTTTCAATTTCAAAACATTTCACGTAAACTCAAACCAACAATAGTTCTCATTAGACCGTCATAATAAGTATGAAATTCGTGTGCTTTATAAAAAACTATTATTAGTCATAGATTTCAAGCAGGTCTTGAAATAAGTTAGCAAAAAAAATAGTTGCCATAGATTATAACAGGAACTTGCAGGTATTGTATTGTTGAACTTATCGAAGAAAAAATATTTTTTTCTACTTTGTTCTCATATGCATGTTGTTATGGACAGATCAAGGCAGTTAAGATAGAAGAGGAACACAGTAAATATCTTCAAAATGCGATTAAAGTGAGTTAAATAAAAATTTCGATCAACCACTTATTATTATTAATTAGAAACGATTTTAATTGTTTTCTTTAGATTCTGATATATCTAAATATATTTGACGGGGCAATCCTTTAAAGTAACAAGCTTATTTACACATACACAAATACACAAATCACACGAAGGAAGACCACGTGGTCGATAGCCAACAAAAACTACTACTACTATCAAAATATCTAACGATCCCAACATTAGATCTTTCCTTGATAGTTGGTTCATAAAGTTCTATTTTTATTTATTTCTATATTTATTACATAAAAATCAATTAAAATTGAATTATATGAAAATACTATTAAGAAGAAACCTGATGTAAATAATTTGAGATCCATTTTCTTTTGCGGTCGTTTCTGTTCCAATAACAGTGTAATAGAGTCGGTTCGTCGTGTCTCATTAGCCGGAGCCGGCTGATTCTTAATTAAAGACAATTTGTCGCGATTGAGACGTAAACAAAAGAAGAGCGCCGTAATTGGGCGTTCCGGGCGGATAGGAAAACAAAAGAGGGAAATGCGAGCTCAACAAGTTTCCACGCGCCGGCGGAATCGATAAAGCCGGTTCCTGTCTGCTGTCGCTTCTTGAGGCGCGATTTGTTATTGCACATCAGAATCTTTGTCATTAGAATTTAAGCAAAATTTTGGATAAACTTCTAAAAAAACATATAGTGTAATTTTAAATTTAAAATTAGATTAGATGTTGGTATGACAGGCCTGGATCCTTTTTTCCATGTCATGGAATTAGTCAACACACAGAGATACTAAATTCGGTAACTAAATTGTTGCTAATTTTAACCCTTTAACTATGGATATCGTCAATAGACGATGAATAAAAACTTTCGTGAGACACAGCTGTCGTCAATAAACGATTTAGTGTATTATGCTGAGATACAGGTATTTTGTATTAACCATTCCATTTATTATTGTAAGATTTGTCACCTCGGAACTTTTATTATTACTGTATACGAAACTGTTGCAAGAGATTTACTTTGGCAAAATTGTAATTTATTCAATTCAACCGAATATAATTTTGACGTAAAAAATTCTGGGATTTCGGGTATATTGGATATAGACAACGAAGGTGAAGAATAGGAGTATTTTGTAATTGATGACAGTAATTGTAAATGTAAACGAGACGAACGAATATCATGACTTTTGTGCAGAAAATGATCGGGTTCCAAAAAGGAAACCCTGAATTGACACTAATCTAAAAGAAATGTACACCTTTTTTTGCAATTATTGTATTGATGCCTCATATAAAAAAAAACATAAGATTTCAGATTATTGGTCAAAAGAATTTTCACCAGCAGTTTTATAGGCAAG
The DNA here is from genome assembly GCA_963969525.1 of Ontholestes murinus. Taxonomy (NCBI): domain Eukaryota; kingdom Metazoa; phylum Arthropoda; class Insecta; order Coleoptera; family Staphylinidae; genus Ontholestes; species Ontholestes murinus. The sequence goes on from OZ018396.1 coordinate 10,890,713, forward strand.
TACATGACGAGAGAACTTTTACGTTTCATACATTTTTCGAATAATAAGAACCCACCAAATAATAATAATAAATTGTGGAAAATAAGACACGTATTTGAAGAATGTAATGCAAAATGTTCAACTTTTTTCAATCTTTATCAAAAATTCGTCATCAACGAATCTCTAATTATATTCAAAGGGAGACTGCACTTCAACCAATTTATCACATCTAAAAGATATCGATTTGGAATTAAATTTTTTTTTAAGACGGTGATTGTTTTGAAGATGTTAGTTTACACCGGCTCTGAACTGATATTCTGCGAAATGACCCGTTAAGAATTTCTGATACAGTAAAAAAGACTTATGGCGAATTATGTTCAAAAAGGACATTTATTATATACCAATAACTAGTATAAAACCCCTCTACTTGGACCAGCAGATCACGGGTTTGTGGTATGGTGGAAAAAAAAATAGAAAGCATTTTCCAAAGTTTGTACATCGAGTCCAACATGGTACCTGCGAACGAAAAAAGTGCAGAAATGTATTAGGTTTTAGGTGGAAAGACAATCGAGATGTTTTTATGCTGTCAACATTTTATAAAGTAAATCTGACAAATAGAGGAAAATTTAACAATCGAACATGACAGCAAATTTTGAAACCTGACTTTTGAGAATAGTCCATTATCTACACTCAAAACATGAGAACGGTTGGTAAATCCGATATGCAATTGGTTACAGTGGAGTAAGTCCGCAAATCGATCAAGTGGTATAGGAAGTTATTTTTGCACCTGATGGACGTTATAAGGCTAAATGCATACAATATATTCGTTCCTTTTTCCTTTTGAAGACTGTGCATTTTTATTAGAAATATCAAATAAATTTTACAGATACATGGGACTCTTACTACAAGTAGGCCGAGAAGACAAGGTATGAAAACTATTGATCTTTAAGCTGCAGAAAATTTTATGAAAAAGCATTTACCAGGGAATACTAAATTTTCCACACCAGAAAACATCTTTGAAAATAAAATAAAATTGTTCTAAATCACAATTGGATTTGAGTATTTCTATTGACGAAAAAATCAGGGCAAACACTCTAAAAGCTCTACACCAGAATGTTATATAAAGTCCATGGTTTAATGGGCCGTATGCGGCCTAGCGTTGTCCTGCTGAAAAATGGCGTTTGGGTTAGTCTCAATGAATGGTATTGCAACAGGTTGTAAAACTTCAGCGATGTACCGTTGGGCTGTTAGACTACCCCTAATGAACACCAGGGGGACCTACTTCCAAGCATATAGCGCCCCATACCATGATGCCAGGGGTATTGGTTGGATGGCGTTCTAGAGCAAACTCTACATTTTGCCTTTCACCACCCCTAATCAGAGCAAAATCTGAGCTCATCACTAAAGCAGCACCAGTTCAATCTGGAGTCATTAAATTGTTTGCCTAGAAACCACACATCCTGTGGCTGCAACAAAGGCATAATAGTAGAGAATATCAAAGAACAGAAGTAAACAGAACAGTCATTAAATTGTTTGCCTAGAAATCAAGTCTTGTGGCTGCAACAAAGGCATCTCGAACTTGCCGCAAAGTGTTGTGGCGATTACGTATCGTAATTCTTGACTACCCTATATAATCCTAGTCCTACCAGAACATCTCTGTTGCTGATCTTCATTTTCTTCAAACCATCTTCTCCATACTCGCATTACATTTGAGGGTGTAATTTCGAGTCTTCGAATAAAGGGAACATCAGTGAGCAGAAGAAATTTTACAGGACAGCACAGAACAGAATAAATCATCAGAGAACAGCAGATAATAGTAGAGAATATCAAAGAACAGAAGTAAACATCAGAGAACAACAGATAATAGCAGAGAACGTCATAAAACAGAATAGATGAGAGGAGAACATTACAAGAGAACATCAGAGAACAGCAGATAACAAAAGAGAATACTAGAGAATAAAAGAGAAGATGACAGAACAGAATAGAACAAAAGAAAATCTCAGAGAACAAAAGAGAACATCAAATAACTGAAAGAGAAAAGCAAAAAAGAAAAGAAAACATCAGAGAATAAAAGAGAACAGAGAAAAACATTAGAGAACTAAAGAGAACATTAAAAAAGGACAGCAAAGAACATCAGAAAATAGCAGAAAGCTGCACAGAAACCCAGAGAATGGAAAAAAACAGAACAATCAGCAAAAACCAACAGAAAACAGAAAAAACTATCAGAGAACAGCAAAGAATGACAGAGAACAGAAGAGAAGAGAAGACAGCATAAGAGAACAAAGCAGAACATCAGAAAACAGAATAGAACCAAAGAGGACAGCAGATAACTCAAAATAACAACAGAGAACATCAAAGAATAATAAACAACAGAAGAGAATATCAGAGAACAGAAGAAAATTTTACAGAATAGCACAGAATGGAAGAAACATCAGAAAGCAGCAGATAATAGTAGATAACATCAAAGAACAGAAGTAAACTTTAGAGAACAACAGATAATAGCAGAAAACGTCATAAAACAGAATAGAAGAGAGGAGAACATTACAAGAGAACATCAGAGAACAACAGGTAATAAAAGAGAATAGTAGAGAATAAAAGTGAATATGACAAAACAGAATAGAACAAAAGAAAATTTCAGAGAAGCAGAAACCAGTTAAGAACGCAAGAAAACATCAGAGAACAGAAGATAACGGAGAAAAACATTAGAGAACGAAAAAGAACAAAAGAGAACACTAAAAAAGGACAGCAAAGAACATCAGAAAATAGTAGAAGGCAGCACAGAAACACAAAGAATTGAAGAAAACAGAACAAACAGCAAAAACCAGCAGAAAACAAAAAAAACTCTCAGAGAACAGCAAAGAATGGCAGAGAACAGAAGAGAAGAGAAGACAGCGTAAAAGAACAGAGGAGAACATCAGAAAACAGAATAGAACAAAAGAGAACAGCAGATAACTTAAAAGAACAACAAAGAACATCGGAGAACAGCAATCAACACAAGAAAATTTTACAGAACAGCACAGAATAGAAAAAACATCAGAAAGTAGCAGATAATATGATAGTAAAGAACATCAAAGAACAGAAGTAAACATCAAAGAACAACAGATAATAGCAGAGAACATCAGAATACAAAATAGAACGAGGAGAATATTAGAGAATAGAAAAGAACAAAGGATAATATCAGAGAACAGCAGATAATAAAAGATAATATTAGAGAACAAAGGATAATATCACAGAACAAAAGAGAAGAAAGGAAAAAATCAAAATTGCCATCTTTCCTTTTTCGCTTTTTCCCTCTATTAACTAAATCAATTTTTGAACGTTTTGGGCTAAGTATGTGTACATCTTTCTTATCTTTTAGTGCTAAAAACCGTTGAATGAAACATTTTAGCCTCTAATTTTTTACTTTCCCTATATAAAATATAGGGGAAGTATTGTTTTCGTTATTTTTTAGTTTGAGGAAATCAAACTCTTTTGGCATATGTGTTCTGTTCTTTCGCGCAGTTTCAACTACATTTGTATCTTGTTCTAGTCATTTTAAATATAATTGTGGATTTTAAATTGGAGATGGGATGAAATTTGTGTACTCCCATCTTCAACAGAAGCTGAAATCACATTTCCCGAAACAAGTACAGAAAATAAAATTATAAACACAATCACATTACTGGAGAGTATACTAATTTCATCCCATCTACCAATTTAAAATACAACTTCCAATTGTCCATACATTGTAGATAGCCATCTCTTCTTCTAGGACAACACTCTCTGACGCCGATTTATTAATTCCCGATATTTTATCTGCGTAAACCTAGTTTTTAAACAAATGCAATAACCTGATGAAGACTCCCAAAGTCTATAGATTTTTATTCCAATTTGCGCTCTTATCAATGGATTGAACTCGATATAATTCTTTTGACTTTCATAAGAGAATCTAGGGATACTGCGCTTTCTGAAGTATAAACTTTCTATGTATTGTTCGGATAATCAACCAGATTTCTGATCTTCCTAATTCTATCATTTTTATCCAACTTTTCGTTGTCTGCAAAATGAAGGAATCTTGAGATATCCAAAAACCTATAACGAGACAGGTTTATTATACTTCTTTTTCACAAAAATGAACTCAATTTAGATTTTTTTACTTAAGACATAATAATAATGACAAATATTCTTTCATTTCACCCTGAGTTACTGAAAACCACAAAAAACGGGGGGAATAAAGATAATTGGAATTTATCTTATTTGCAATTTTAATTTGTCATAAACAAACGTCAGACAATTGTTTGCAATCAACGCCTGCCTCTTAAATTCAGATGACGTGTCAAACTCGCCCACCGTTACTTCGCCCAAGTAAGCAGATGACGAGTCTCACTCAGCAAATGTACCCAAAGGGTTAAGTGTAAAAATTGTACACAACAAATTGTGATAAAGCAGTAAAAACTTTATCGCTTTTTTGTTTCTAAGGTGAATAATACGTGCGTATTGATTGCAACACCTACGGGGTGTTCCATTACTTTTGAGCTCCAGTAAAATGTTTTGCATTTATACAGCCGGTTTTATGAATATATTTCCGTAGTTAAAGGGTTAAAAATCCATCATGACCCTTATATTTAATGAAAACTTACCAAGTTTCTAAATAAGCTCAAACTTAATATTACCCTTCTAACTAGGAAGAAAATCTTTACATGAATAACTAGGAATAGTTGTTTCTCTTAACCCTTTGACCCACCACCACGAGTGTGACTCGTGTCTAAGAATTTAGGCCAACCGCATCTAGAACGAGCAGGACTCGTGCCGCTAGCATATAAATCTGTCTTGTTTAGCGACGGCCGCACGCATTCGGACGAGACAAAGTCAAACGGTTTACTAAACTTATGTAACAAAATATTCCTAAGAAGTTATTTAGATCAGCAGAAATAATGAGATTGAAGAGAAAATTTTCTCCTAATATTATTGACGACTCCATAATTCAAAGGATGATGAACTATATAATATTTATACGCTAAATAATTTGTATAGTCTTCCATTCATTCAATTATAGAGGCTTCAATGCATTGTGTGAATACCCATGCTTTTAAAAGAATTTCAGTATAGATTTTATCAAATTTATTTTTGAGAGCACCTGCGTAGGATAATTAACAAGTCAACGTTCTCTTTGCCCTAGCAAGAGATCAGCCAGGGTGTCCACATTCTCTTAGTGCTCAAAATCTACCATGACTGCCACCAACTTTGTATTTCAATTTCTTCCTATAGCCCTTCCTCACGACCGCCAAAAACATCTGCTACTTGGCAAGAAAATCAAGGAAATATTGCACCAATGACGCCAGGACTTTCTTCGGTTTCGTTGAGATGGTTCTGTAATTTGTAGCCACCACAATGGTTCCAAAATCAAGCTCACTCCTCAAATAATAGTCTATATTTCTTTAAGCTCCAGCACACCATAAACGTATATCATTTTAACCTTAGCGACCACCATGAAGAGCCGAAACTTTTCATCCGCCGGCCCCCGTATGCTGATCAGAAGGGGAAAAATAATTCAGGTCATCTTGGCAGCTCTTCGTATTGACTATTTAAGCCCATACATTTTGGTAGCAAATCAATCTCAAGAGGAAATTTTAAAAATTAAAAGCAGATGTTTACGCGTACTAAATCTTGTCAAAAGCTGCTGGTAATTAAATTGGTATTCAACCAAACACTTGGGTATAATTTACAGGTTGGGTAAAGGTCACCCACCCACCCTACATATGTATTGCTACTTTCACCTTACTAACAGTTTAGTTTCCCAAAATTAAACCGATAATTATGTAGATATTTTTACTTTCCCTATATAGTATATATAGTTACTTCCCCTATATAGTATATATAGGGGAAGTATTGTTTTCGTGTGGAGAAATGTTTGTGGGCGCTGTATATCAAAAACGAATGATCCGATTGAGATGAAACATTAAACTTAAGGTTTTATTGTTAAAAACTGGAACTGAAAAGCTTTCGATAAATATTCATAAACCGGAAGTGGATGTTTACTCGAGGCGTTTTTTTGTTTTTTCGTGAAAAACAAAAGTTATAGGAAATAAAAAACTGAACAAGTTTTATTTAAACCTATTTTTCATAAAATTCTTAACTTTCAAGAAAAAAAAGAAAAATTGAAATTTTTATATTTTTTGCCAATTGCCAATAAACTATTGGAGTTACATAGAATTTATATAACAAACAATTATAGAGAATTCAAAATTAAACAAATTATTAAGAACACCTTTTTTACGTAAACGTCATAGTTTCCGAGAAAAATATAGGGAAATTACTATGATGGCCACATCACCATTTTCTAAGATGTAGTTCTGCAAACTAAAAGGTGGTCAGTAGTTTAAAATAATACGTATTTGTAGGATGGGCGGGCGGTCTCTAACCCACCTTACAATCAGTAAAACATAAGCCAGGGTTTTGTTTTAGTACTAAACATATATTAAAATTTGATGTACAAACTATCAATTTAATTACTTTAGTTGTGTGTAAAAAAATTTCCAAAAACTATGGCTTATGTTTTAATGATTGGAAGGTAGGATAGAGGCCACCCGCCCACCCTACATATGCATATTATTTTAAACCACTGACCACGTTTTAGTTTGCAGAAGTACACATTAGAAAATTTTTGTAGTGGACAAGAAAATTAAACATAATTAATTACTTTAGCTTAAAAACAATCAAGTAGAATAGAGTTTGGATGTTAAACCTAATATAAGATTACATTAACTGGTTAACTAATACATCCCCACCTTAAATTTAATTATAGTTTACAAGTATTAATTAAGAGACAAATTTTATCTAATATTTATTTTTTACCATGATTAAATTTTAAGTTTTATTTCAATGTTCAATTCTATTAGTAAAAAAATTAAATAGGCACTGAATTCTTAAATAAAATTTACCTTATTATAGCCATTCTGGATTACCCACCTACTAAATTTAAATTTCCATGACATAAAATAAAACGTTTATAATTTTGATTCACTTATTTACATCAACGTATTTACTTTTTGTCTCCCTGCAAATACAGACGTGATCAGTGACTGAAAATAATGTGCATATGTAGGGTGGGTGGGTGTCCTCTATCCCACCCTCCAATCAGTAAAACATTCGCCAGGGTTTAGCTATAGAAATAAATACTCATAAAAGTTTGATGTACAAATTATCAATTTATTTATTTTCTTGTTATGTGCTAAAATTTTCCAAAAAACCCTTGCTTATGTTTTACTAATTTGAGGTAGAGGCCACCCACCCACCGTACATATGCACATTATTTTCAATCACTGATCACCTATTAGTTTGCAAAATGTACAAATTATAAATTTGTTGATATAGACAAGAAAATTAAACATAATTTATTACTTTAGTGTAAAACGTTACATAGAATAGATTCTGGATGTTAAATAGATATTATTATAATTTACAGTTATTGGGTAAGACATACAATTCCTCTAGTCAATTTTTTTTTATCATTATTAAAAGTATGAGTTTTATTTAAATATTCGATTTTATTAGTAAAAAAAGTAAATAAGCACTTATTTTTTTAATGAAATTCACCATTTTAATACCAGCACGGAGTACCCACCCACAAAAATTAAATTTCCATGACATAAATTACGTTTATAATTTTGATTTTTTATTTACACCAACGTATTTATTTTTTGTTTCCCTGCAAACTAGGACGTGATAAGTGATTAAAAATAATGTGCATATGTAGGGTGGGTGGGTGGCCTCTATCCCACCCTTCAATCAGTAAAACATACACCAGGGTTTAGCTATAAAATTAAACAATTATAAAAGTTTGATGTACAAATTATCAAATTAATTACTTTCTCGTGATGTGCTAAAAATTTTCCAAACAGCTCTTGCTTTTGTTTTACTGATTGGAGGGTGGGATAGAGGCCACCCACCCACCCTGCATATGTACATTACTTTCAATCACTGATCACTTTTTTGTTTGTAAATGTACAAATTATAAAATTGTTGAGATGGACAAGAAAATTATAGATAATTTATTACTTTGGGTTAAAAATATTTACGTAAAATAAATATTGAATATTAAAATTGTTTAAATGTACATAAACTGATTAATATAAAACACCCACTAAAAGATTTAAAATATTAATATAGTATGTAAACTGTCTGAAAAAAGCTTTAAACTTTCTCAAAACAGAAGTTGATCGAAAGAAAAACAATTGATAATTTGGTAAGGCACATTTGGAAGAATTAAAGGGAAATAGTTAGAAGATTTATAAAATTTTAATAATAATATTTCTAATATTTTAAAAATTCTCATTGTGTAAAAATAAAATTTTAAAATAAGCTGAAATGCTGCAGAAAATTTACAAAAAGGGAAATCGTTTAAAGATATGTTAAAAACAATTAAATTGTTTTAATAGTTTGTAATTAACAAACAAGAAAAATTTTAATTCAAAATAAAAGCTCTCAAGTTAACTAATAATATGGTTTGGAATTTTTTAAAAACGCAAAAACAATTGAAGTTTCCTAAGAAAAATAAAATTAGAAAACAAGTTCTAAAATTTAAAAGTATTTGTAATTGAGAAAAAACGTTTCTTTTTTTTAAAGAACAATTAAATAGTTTGCAAAATTGCTTATTAAAATCAATTCCCACAAACTACAACTCCTCTATTCTTACCATTGCACTAATAATTCTCCTCATAAAGTCTTAGTTTCCTAAACTATCATTCCTCTTTCAATTTCCTGTATGTATTTAAGCATTGTCATCGATCTAAAAATTATTACGGTTTATCAAATTAATTACTTTCTTGCTATGTAGTAAAAATTTTCTAAAAACTTATGTTTTACTGATTGGAGGGTGGGATAGAGGCCACCCGCCCACCCTACATATACATATTATTTTAAACTACTGACCACCTTTTAGTCTGCAGAACTACATCTTAGAAAATTGTTGTAGTGGACAAGGAAAGAAAACATAACTCCTAACTTAAGTTTTTTTTTTATTTACACCAACATATTTACTTATTGTTTCCCTGCAAACTCAAAGATGATCAGTGATTGAAAATACTGTGTATTTGTAGGGTGGGTGGGTGGCCTCTATCCCAACCTTCAATCAGTAAAATATAAGCCAGGGTTTTGCTTTAGTACTAAACATATATTAAAATTTGATGTACGTTATCAATTTAATTACTTTAGTTGTGTGCAAAATTTCATCCAAAAACTCTGGCTTATGTTTTAATGATTTCAGGGTAGGATAGAGGCCACCCACCCTCCCTACAAATATGCATTATTTTCAATCACTGATCATCTTTGAGTTTGCAGGGAAACAATAAGTAAATGTGTTGGTGTAAAAAAACTAAAAACTTAAGTTAGGAATTATGTTTTCTGTCCTTGTTCACTACAATAATTTTTACTTTCCCTATATAGTATATCTAGGGGAAGTATTATTTTCGTGCCTAAAAATATCTGTGGGCGCTGTATCTCAAAAACGAATGATCCGATTGAGATGATACTTTAAACTTAAGATTTTATTGTTAAAAACTGGAACTAAAAAGCTTTCATAGACCGGAAGTGGATGTTTACTCGAGGCGTTTTTTTGTTTTTTGGTGATGTTTTTCTAAATATGAAAAATTAAAAAAACGGTTCAAACAAAAGTTATAGGGAATAAAAAACTGAACAAGTTTTATTTAAACCTATTTTTCATAAAATTCTCAACTTCTCCAACTGAAATTTTTTATATTTTTTGGCCATTTGCTAATAAACTATTGGAGTTACATAGAATTTATATAACAAACAATTGTAGAGAATTCAAAATTAAACAAATTATTAAGAATACCTTTTTATGTAAACGTAATAGTTTCCGAGAAAAATATAAGGAAAGTACTATGACGGCCACATCAACATTTTTATTGTAATTATAAGCACTGTTGTAGTTTAGATTTCTTTGTATATGTAGGGTGGGTATCAAAAACATCTACATAATTGTTGGTGTTGTTTTAAGAAACTTTAACAGTAACAGAAGTGAAAGTACCAATATATATGTAGGGTGGGTGGGTGTTCACTATCCTACCATCCATTTTAAAATTATAAGCGACGGTTGCATTACAAAAAATATGTTAAAAATGGGGAGGTTTACGTATTAAATTTAGTATAAATCAGCTTGTAATCAAATTGATATTCAATGAAACACTTGTGTATGATGTATAAGTTGGAAAGTAGGATAAAGGCCACCCACCCACCCTACATACATATTGGTACTTTCACTACTGTTACTGTTTTAGTTTCTTAAAACAACACCAAAAATTATGTAGATGTTTTTGATAATTAAGCACAGTTGTAGTTTAAATTATTTTGTATACCATATATTATAAACTACAGTTTCCTAATAAAAATATATAAGAAGTGGGAAGTGTACGTGATGAATCTAATATAAATAAGATTGTAATTAAATTCAAATTTAGTGTAACATTGCGTATGATGTATAAATTGGAGGGTAGGTTAGAGGGCACCCACCCACTCTACATATATACTGGTACTATAACTACCGTAAATTTTTTAATTTCCTGAAACAACACCAAAAATTATGTAGACGTTTTGACGATATTATTCAATGAAACACTTGTATATGATGTATAGGTTGGAGGGTGAGATAGAGGCCACCCACCCACCCTACATATATATTGGTACTTTCAACACTGTAACGATTTTAGTTTCCCAAAATAGAACCAAAAATTATATAGATATTTTTATTATAATTATAAGCACTGTTGTAGTTTGGATTTCTTTGTATATGTAGGGTGGGTGGGTGACCACTATCCTACCCTCCAGTTCAAAATTATTAGCGACGGTTTTTTTATAGAAAAATATGTTTAAAAAGGGGAAGTTTACGTGTTATATCTACAATAAATCTGCTTGTAATCAAATTGATACTTAAAAAAATACTTGGGTACAATTTATAGATTAAAGGATGGAATAGCTTTTTTTCCATCAATTTTTTAAATATCTATATTGTAACCATGTTTTGATAAAGCTTAAATAAAGATAAAGATAATAAAGATGTTTTTGATAATATTATAACCACTGTTACAGTTTAGATTTCTTTGTATATGTATGGTGGGTGGGTGGCCACTATCCTATCCTCCAGTTTAAAATTAAAGGCCACGGTTGTATAATAAAAAAAATTGTTAAAAAAGGGGAAGTTTGCATGCTAAATTTAGTATAAATCAGCTTGTAATCAAATTGATATTAAGCAATACACTGATTATTATGGATAAATTGGAGGGTAGTACAGAGGCACCCATCCTACCTTCATAGAAACTGGTAATTCATCTACTCTAATTGTTTTAGTTTCCTAAAACAACACAAAAAATTATGTTAATGCTTTTGCTAATGTTATAAGCACTGTCGTAGTTTAGATTTCTTTAAATATGTAGGGTGGGTGGGTGACCATTATTCTACTCTCGAGTTTGAAATTATAACCGACGAATATATTATAAAAAAATATGTTAAAAAGGAGGAAATTTACTTGCTTAATTTAGTTTCAATCGGCTGGTAATCAAATTGATATAATGCAAAACACTTGCGAATGGTTTAAGATTTAGGGAAGAATAGAGGCCACCCACCTACCCTACATATAAACTGAAACTTTCACTACTATAACTGTTTTAGCCTTCTAAAACAAAACCAAGTATTACATGCAATTTTTATTGTAATTATAAGCACTATTGTAGTTTATATTTCTTTGTATATGTAGTGTGGGTGGGTGGCCACTATTCTACCCTCTAGTTTAAAATTATAAGCAACGGTTGTATTACAAAACGAATGTTATAAAGGGGAAGTTTACGTTAAATTTCCCGAAATAAAACCAACAATTATGTAGAAATTTTTATTGTAATTATAAGCACTGTTATAGTTTATATTTTGTTGTATATGTAGGATGGGTGGGTGTCAACCCTACTAAGTTCCAAATTATAAGCGACAGTTTCCTAATAAAAATATACAAAAAGTGAGAAGTTTTCGTGCTAAATTAATTATAAATCATCTTGCAATCAAATTGACATAAAGGAAACACTTGTGTATGAAACATAGATTGGATGAGAGACCACCCACCCTACATTTTTATTGGTACTTAACTACTGTACCTGTTTTGGTTTCCTAAAACAACACCACAAATTACAACGTAGAGGACTTATATATTTTATTATTAAATTATGCTCTAATTGGGTATTTTCCTTAATCCCGAACGTAATTATTTCCGTAGAATTCAGTAATCCATGCAGGTATAAATAAGACCCTCAGTCGATTATATTTCATTATTGTGTCAGTTGCCGTACATATCTGAGTAAGTTATTTATATTTCATTATATTTATTTTAGTAAACGTTTTTATTTATGTTTAAAATCAGTTTTATAATAAAGCTGTACTGAAGAGATTGAAATATCGAAACACGTGTCTACAGATGGTTATAAAATTGAGTATTGAATTATTTAATTGCTTTTGCTAATTTATTTTTAATTACATCAACCTAAATTCATTTCTTGTTCAAAATTAGCATAGTATAGTCACTCACAAACTATTTTAACGTACATTCAATCATTTTTAGTTCATTTTACAGAAAGAAATACGTTCAAACTAGTGTTGCTTTGATAGCCTTGCTATTTTGTAACACGCAAATTACTTTTGTATCATTCAATGTCTGTCGAAGTATTAGCTAGAGAAGTAGTTGTTTCAAAAGTGATTTGTTCTTGTAGTCTTAATAAGACTCATTTGTTGTAGATTTTACGAAAATATTTTCGTGTTTTTTCTATTTATTAATCATATTGGTATTCAAAAAAAACACTTGTGTATGATCTATAGGTTGGAGGGTGGGATAGATACCACCCACCCACCCTACATAGATCCTGGTACTTCAACTACTGTAACTGTTTTAGCTTCCTGAAACAACACGAAAAATTATGTTGATGTTTTTGATAACATTATAAGCACAGTTGTGGTTTAAAGGTGTAGGGTGGGTGGGTGGCCACTATCCTATTCTTGAGTTTAAAATTATTATCGACGGTTATCTTACAAAAAAATATGTTAAAAAGAGGAAGTTTACGTGTTAAACTTAGTATAAATCTGCTTGTAATCAAATTTATATTCAGAGATACACGTATGTATGATGTTTAGGATGGAGGGTAGGATAGGCGCCGTTCACCCACCCCACATATAAAATTATTAGCGACGGCTTTATAATAATAATAACAATACAATATATACACTGAATTGAAAAATTGACTATGTTTTAACCACAAATGATTATTGTAAAAATATTATATAACGTGTGGGCACAATTATATAAATCTAAACAACACAGCACGACTGGAGTTTCGAAACACATTTGCTATTGATGTTGTTATGTATCGAGTTTCCCCATACTATGATTCCATAAACTAAAAACGATTTTATATACGCATTGTAAAATGTTATGAGTGCGCTTAAATTGACATTTTTTTATTAAGTGAGAAGAGCAAAATGTCCCTTATGGAGTTATTTTTTTGTATTTATCCATATGCACTCCTAAATATTTTGTATGATTTGCTACGGGGATTGATTTGTTAAAGCTTTTGACGAGTATGCTGGTCGATTCTGTTATATTATTAGTTGCAGAAAATGCTAATATTATTGATTTTTATGGATTTAAGGTTAGGTTATTTTGTCGACACCTATCTTCTATTTTTTGTGTTAAGGTATTGCATTGGTTTATAATTTCCGTTTGACTTTGCCCCGAACTAATACAGTGGTATCGCCAGCAGACTAATATAATTTTATGTGGTTATTAATTACACATTTTTTATGCACTTCTTAAATATAGATTAAAAATAATAATGGAGATAATATTCCTCCCTGTGGTAAACCTACATTGATTATTCGCATTTCTGATTTATGGAAAAGTGATTTTTCATTTGTGGCACTTTGATTAATTTCTACATACTGCTTCCGATTTTCTAGGTAGCTATCAAACCATTAAATTTTTTACTAATATTTTATCATCACATGCTTTCGTGATATCTTAGAAACTTCCTGCACCATTTCGTGTAATGCGCTGTCTGTGTTTGTACTATTGCCTAGTAGAAATTTATGATGACTGTTACATACTAATAATTCTATATTCATGCATTTGTCAATTGCTTTAGCAAATACAGATAGGTTTGCAATGCTTCGAAAGTTTTTTGGGTCTTGTTTATCGTCATTTTTACATACGGAAACTATTCTCCCAATTTTTAATTATTCTGTGTATTTACCACTACCAATGGTATTAATTTATTATGTGCGTCAATGGGTATGCTAATAAATCAACTATATTATCTAAAATATTACATGGAATGTTATCCGGACATATACTTTTTATGTTTTTTTTTGTTACCTACTATTCATTCATTTTAGGCTTATTAAAAATATTTTTACAGTGAGTAATAGTAGTAGTAGTGTTTGGCTATCGACCACGTGGTCCTTCTGCTAGTTTTACAGTGATTATTGCCTTCTTTATTTTTAATTCTGCGTCGGCTGAATTTCCAATTGTGGTTGAATCTATGAAATAATTATTTAATGCATCTGCTATTAATTTTTGATAATAAATTTTCTTATTATTAATTTTTAGAATGATCGGTTCTGTATCCTTGACATTTTTAGATATATTACCGCTGGTTTTAATTATATTCCACGCTGATTTTGTTTTCTTTAAAAAATGCCAAGAAGGGGTAGTTTACGTGCTAAATTTCGTATAAATTAGCTTGTAATCAAATTGATATTCAGTGAAATACTTGTGTATGATGTATAGCTTGGAGGGTGTGATAGAGGCCACCCACCCACCCTCCATATATATTGAGACTTACACTACTGTAACTGTTTCAGTTTCCCAAAATAAAAACATAAATTATGTAGATATTTTTATTGTAATTATAAGCACTGTTGTAGTTTATATACACTATCCTATCCTTCAGTTTAAAATTATTAGCAACGGTTTTCTTATAATAAAAATACATAAAAGAGGAGAAGTTTATGTGCTAAATCTATTATAAATATGCTTGTAATCAAATTGATTTTTAGCAAAACACTCGCGAATGATGTATAAATTGGAAGGTGGGATAGAGGCCACCCACCCACCCTACATATAAACTGGTACTTCAACTACTGTAACTGTTTTAGTTTCTTAAAACAACACCAAAAATTATGTAGATGTTTTTGATAATATTATAAGTACTGTTGTAGTTTAATTTTTTTGTATATGTAGGGTGGGTGGGTGCCCACTATCCTAACCTTCAGTTTAAATTTATTAGCGATGCTTTACTTATAAAAAAATATGTTAAAAAATAGGAAATTTTACGTGTTACTTCGACTATAAATCTGAAATGCCATCTTAAAACTTGTTTTTTAACCTTAAAGAGGTGTAAGGATGGATTTATTAGATGTTATGGCTTTAGACGCATTTGACGTGAATCTTGCGTATGAAGTTAATTTGCGAGCAATACTTCGTCATATTTATCAACGCGACAATTACGATTGCAAGCATTTTTTAGTAGATTTAGATTAACTTTTTCCGAAAGTGATTGTAGTAATTTATGGCAGTCATATCAAGATTATGTATCCAGGTGAGTAAAGATAATATAATACTATACACTCTATCAATATTAGAAAATGATTTGGCCTGTTTATTCATTGTCAATAACAATTTTTAAATTATTCTATCATCTACTTTAAAATTTTTAAATTTGATCTCTGTGTAATATTTTTTGAATTTGATTCTCGTTTATCAAGTGGTGAAATATTTTTAATATTAAGGGTTGTTTATAGAAAGGCACTTGGTTGGTTTCACAATTATTTACTATTTATTCTGACTAGTTTCGAAACTCGAAATCACTAATAACCAATGTATTTATACTAGATTATCATAGGTAAGAAGACCTCTGATTAAATTTAAAATTCATTGGTTAAGTTAATTAGAGAAATATTTACTTAGAGAAATACTTGTTGCGCTAAACTCTTGATGGAATCAGATGTTGATATTAGTTGAAGAACCAAACGTATTTAGTTACATAATGTTTAAGATAGAATTTCAACATTTGTAAAAGATTTATTTAGTACTTCACGGTCATAAAAATAATCAATCAATCAAACAATCTCAAGATCGCTTAAGCACATGACGTTTAGTAAATATTTACTACGCTTTTATTTTTTCCTTTTTAGAATTTGATTTCTCGCGTGGTCTCTTTAATAATGTAAAGTGGTTTTCTGAGTGGAAGTTCTGCCCGGGTTGCCTAGGAATTTCGTTGATGTGATAAAGGAGAGGAAAAGTTTCGCGTCTCGTGGATTTCCTGGCCGCAGGGGACCCGGTGATGTGGCGCGCGTGGGGAGGGTGGGGGGTGTCGTCGTCGTAGAGAGGTAATGTGGGGTTGCTGTTGGGCTCGATGTAAATTACGTTACAGTGTAACTGCAACCAATCGTTAAATGCTAATTTCGTTATTAGATGAGATCGCCGTTTCCCCCAGACGGTACTTTCACTTATGTCGACGCCAACTCTAATTTATATTAATTTTAAAATATTATTAATCATTATTATGATTAATAAAAATATATAAGTCCTTTGCGTTGTAGAAAATTAACTGATATAATCAATTATTATGATTCTTTAAACTTTATCCAATTGTCGATTAAAACATTAATCACTTCATCATTTGATAATGGTTGTAAAAAACCGAAAAGCATGTCAGAAAATTGAATATATTCATATGGAAAATAACAATTTTTTAAATTTTAATTCAAATCTACTCCTATTATACTTTTCCATCAAGTGTGTAGCAGAGAAAGTGTGAACTTTAAAAACTATATAATGCATTTTATTATACTATCTTACAAGCGTATAATTTATAACATATTATAATTATAAGTTGTTTTACATACAGACTTATCAATGCATTTGCATTTAGATGTATCAATTAATTCTGTCGTTGACTAATTTCTACGCTTTATCAACATATCCACGACCGGAATTTGTCATCGTCATTAAAAATACATCGATCGGGAATCGTAAAGGAAACGTCGCGCGGAAAACAAATGAACGACGCTTTTAGCACCTGCCGCCGCTGCGCCCCGAATGTCCTAATGCACCCTCAGGGGCTATTACTCCGACAATAATTTTATTAGTGGGGGGCAATAAAAAAAAATAATAACAGGAGCGCGAGCCGCCGTCTGGAGATTTTAATACCGTTAGGGAGGCGGCGACACCTACTCTCTCTCGCCCACCCTCTTGGGTGTTAAGTAAATGCATTACGCCAGAAATGCGAAAAAGAGAGACGGAAACTAATAGCGAGGAAAGCCTTCAGTGCATAAATTCACACGTCAACAGCGTTGGTTTTAAACGTTGTGAATTATCACTTAAGGATTTTAATGAATTCATTTTGTACATTTCAATTAATTAAAGGTAATGTTAACATGTCAAAATACAATACACTATGGATAACGTTTTGTATTGCAAACAGCTCCAAATAAATAATCATTATCTCCTATAAAATCATCTATATCCTTTCTTGCTGCCTCAATTTTGGATTATCTCTTTACAGAGACAGAGATCACAAAGCCACTCATAAAGTTCTGTACTCGAAATTATTACGCGAATTATTGTAATTATGTATTTATTTTAAACACTAAACTCATTAGTTTGATTTAGAAAATGTACTCAGAACTCATAGAAATATTTTGCCTTTTATACTCTGAAATATTATTTATTCAAAAACTTTTTGTAGTTCTGGATAGTACTGATATAAATTCTGCATTCTACATTAAGAATTCTACAGAAAAGATTAATTAAAATTTGCAATTAGATGTTGAGAAAACTGATATTATAAGTCTAAATTTCTCAAAAATTTACCACAAATAGTTTATTTGTTTATTTATAGGAACAACTGAGAATTATTATCAAAACCTTCGCATTTCAGTTAACTCTCGCCACGCTTGTTTGTGTTTAATTACCCGAACCGCGATGCAATCAAAACTCGCCACAATTTTGTTTGTGTTCCGGTAAACTGAAGCCGATATGAATTGTTTTCAGCGGGCTCTCCTTTGATCTCGCCGCCTCCGCTCGTGCACATGCCGCACATTTCGCGTGGGACATGTTCGGGGACAGAGAAAATCAATAAATACATCATCACACTGGCAAAAATCGCAGGTTTCACGTTGTATGTTTTAAAAAACGAAACATACATTTACTGGTTGGTACATAGTGCGAATAAAGTTATAAAATTGTATAGGTGACCGATACCATTCGCTATTGAGATATAACAATACGTGTTTTACGATGAAATTAATCGAAATTTACATAACTTATTTCATTAAGTTATAAAATGGTAATGTGACCATCATAATACTTTCCCTATATTTTACAATTACTTGTTATATGAATTTCATTTCAACTCATATAATAAAATATATAAGTCCTTACGTTGTAGAAAATTCACTAATAATTAGGAAAAACACGAAAATATTTCGTAAAATCTACAACAAATGAGTCTTATCAAGTCTTAATAAGACTCATTTGTTGTAGATTTTACGAAATATTTTCGTGTTTTTTCTAATTATTAGTCAACTCATATAGATTATTAGCCCTAAGAAAAAATTGTCAAAATTATTAATTTCTAATTATTTTTATGAACTTTATGAAAAACATGCTTTAATTAAATTTGTTTAGTTTTTCATTCTCTTTAACTTTTGTTAACTTATATCTTGTTTTTCAAAATTTCTTAAATTTCAAAATTTGTTTGAATAAATCAATTTAATTAATGTTATATTTATTTACGTTCTACAACTTTCAATTAAAACCCTTGCTCATGTTTTACTGATTGAAGGGTAAGTCAGAGGCCACCCACCCACCTTACATATGCATATTAACTTTAATTACTGATCTCCTCGCGGTTTGCAATAACTTTAATTACAAAATTTGAAAAGTCCAGAAGAAAAGTTATTTGAAAAGTATTATTACTGAAAAGAAAACCTTATAATTTAGAATAGGTATTCGGGAATATTCAGAAAATGTAAAGCTAAAAGCTAAACATTTCTAAAAAAACATATTGGAAACTTTAATTTAATTTCTAGAACTAAAGTATTACAAATAAAAAATTTTATAATTTTTTTGTAATTTAGGTGTAAAATTCTTAAAATTTTGAAGAAAAAATTGCTGGAGATACTAGAATTAATTTTATTTAACTACGAAAATAAAAATAAATCCGAAAAGATAATTGATGAAATATTACAATACAATAATTATGAACAATTATTAAAATAAATCTGGAAAAAGGGCTATAATATTCTAATAATCTGGAAAGGAAACGGTTGAAGAAAAACATTACATTTGAGAAAATACATTACAAAAAAATCTGATAATAGAAAACTACAAATTTATAATCTGTTACATTTTACAAACCAAACAACAAAGAGAAACTCTAAGAAAACTCTGAGAATTTAAAATTATAAATTCATTTAAAATTCAATAGAAACGTTAGAATTGTATGGATGAAAAATATCAAAAAGTTATGGAAAAAAGAATTGAAATTCCCAAAAATGTTTCTAAAAAATTTTGATAAGATAATTCGGAAATGGTAATATTTTTTCGTATAACAGAAAAATAATTTTTGAAAAATTTTGGAATCCAGAAGAAAAAGTTGTTTGATGAGTATTAATGAAAGAATTATCTTACAATTTAAAAGAGATTTTTGGGAATATTCAGAAAATGAAAATTCAATTTAATTTTTAGAATTAAAGTATTATCAATGAACATTTTTAGAAATTTATTGTATTTTAGAAATTTTTACAAAATTCCCATAAGATAATTCAGAAAATGGTGATTAATTATCTAACAAGAAAAGAAAAATTGCCTAAAAATTCTAGAAATTCTCAAAAGAATCATGAAAGATTGTTGAACCTCTAAAAATTTAGAAGAGATATTCCTTCTATATTTTGTACACAAGTGACGATTTTTCAGAAATTTTATGTGCAAACTAAAACATGAATTTAATAAATAATTTTTTGTATTAATATTATAACAAATGCAGAATTAATTCAGTAAAACACTCGCGTATGTTTTACTGATTGGAGGGTGGGATAGAGGCCACCCACCCACCCTACATAAATATTTTTTTACATCAATCACAACAATTGTTTTGGTCTTGTGAAAACAACCATTATATTAGACTCAAAGTTTTAAAAATAATTTAAATTGTGTTTTACCTTAAATTTAGAATTACATTCAAGGTGGGTAGTCCCTATGCATCTAATTAACTAAGGTAAATGTACCGAGTACAATCGATATTGCAGGAGAAATGAAAGAGATTATTAAATTTGAAAATTAACCATCAAAAATTGATTTTAATAAGAAAAATTATTGTAAATTACACATTTAATTTAGAAATTAAATGAAAATATAACTATAAATCAGTAAATAATATATTGTTAGTTTCATACCAGAGAAGATAAAGTTGATCAAAGTGTAAATTCGACGATCAAAAATTGTTTTTAATCAGAAAAATTAATTATAGATGCAACAACCGATGTGGAAATTATATGAATCTATTACAAATGAGTCTTTATTAGTTGATGTTTGCAAATCAGTAATTTTAATTTTGTTAATTCCATAGAAGAAAAGATACAGTTTGTCAAATTTGAAATTTTAAGCTAAAATAATATCGTATTGTTTTTGCTCTCACTAACAATTTTAGCAATTATTTTTCTGTTAAAGTTTCTATATATATATGTAGGGTGGGTGGGTGGCCTCTATCCCACCCTCCAACCAGTAGAACACGAGCGAGGGTCCTCTAAAAATTTTCTGCACATAACAACTAAATCATTTTTTTATTAAACAAATCAGTTTGATTACTGTTTGTGGTTAATTAATTAAAACCCTCGCGTATATTTTACTGATTGGATTGTGGATTAGAGGCCACCCACCCGCCCTACATATATATTTTTACTTCAATCACAACAGTTGTTTGGATTTCATGAAAACATGCTTTACTTTAAATGAAATGTATAATTAGTTTTGGTGAGTAGATTGTAAATATTTAAACAACTAAGAAAAATGTAATATGTGTAATCAATTTTCATGGAGAGAAAAAAGGGTTGATTAAATTTGAAATATGCACATCAATTGTTGCTTTCATTAAATAAAATCATTGTAAATTCCACATCAAATATAGAAAATACATAAAACTATTAAGACAGCGGATTATTTATTACTTAATCTCTAAAAATCAATAATTGAAATATTGTTGACCTTCTACGAGAAAAGTTTAAATTTTACGATTAAAAATTGTTTTTTATTTGAAATTTTAATTTAGTTCCCACATCTCATACAGTAATAGAATGAAATTAAAAGAAAGGAGCCTTTATTAATTAATATTTACAAGTCAATAATTCTTAAATTGTTAAATTCGTTAGAGGAGGACAGACTTTATCAAATTTAAAATTTCAAAGTTAAATAATATTGTAAAGTTGTTGCTCACACTAACAATTTTATGACATATTTCTCTGCAAACTACAGCATGATCATTGATTAAATTTAATATGTATATGTAGGGTGGGTGGGTGGCCTCTAACACACCTTCTTATTTATAGTACACAATTGAGGGTTTTTCCAAAATTTTATGTACAAATTAATTATAATAAATATAGAATTAATTCACTAAAACACTTGCGTATGTTTTACTGGTTAGAGGGTGGGATAGAGGCCACCCACCCACCCTACATATACAATGGCTTTAAATTTTACATCGTCTTTAAGTTTGCAGTAAAACTATAAATATTTGTGATGAAAAATATGTTTTAATAAAACTTGTTCAGTTTCTCATTCCCTTTAACTCTTGCTAAAAAATGTTGTAATATTTTTCATATTCAAAAAAGAAATCGTAAAAAACAAAAAAAAAAAGACCTCGAGTAAACATCCACTTCCGGTTTTTTTAATGTTCAGCAAAAGCTTTTCAGTTTTAGTTTTTAACAATTAAATCTTAATTTTAAATTTTTATCTTAATAGGATCATTCGTTTTTGAGATACATCGCCCACAGACATTTTCATGCACGAAAACAATACTTCCCCTATATATTCTATATAGGGAAAGTAATAAAAGTGAGAAGTGGTTAAGTGAGAAATTAATTCATCGTAAAATATTTCATATTACAGAACCTGAAATTTAGTGAGTACATGTTTTATTAGAAAGAAACTGTAAAATGGAAATAGTAATAATAATAATAATAATAATTTATTTCCCAACAGATACATAGATAACATTTAATAACATTATTACATACAAACATAATTATTATAATAGCATTTAATCTATCGTATTTTTTTTATGTACTTTAACTCATCTATTCGTCATGGATGATTTTTTGTGTTATCTGTAAATGATTTGTGCTGAAAATATGAAGTAATTTGAATCGT
The DNA here is from genome assembly GCA_963969525.1 of Ontholestes murinus. Taxonomy (NCBI): domain Eukaryota; kingdom Metazoa; phylum Arthropoda; class Insecta; order Coleoptera; family Staphylinidae; genus Ontholestes; species Ontholestes murinus. Next base: position 10,913,151 of record OZ018396.1, read on the forward strand.
GGAAATAAATGGACGGGCAATTAGTCACGCTCTGCGCCGTGGACTCTGCGGATAAAAAATTGCGTCGCGACGCTCTGACGTTATTAAAAATTGGCGGCGAGCGCTCGATCGACGTAAAACAATTGACAAAGCGCCGTGACGAGAATCTCATCTATAAATTGTACAAGACGGTCTGATGTTAAAATTAATTTTAATTACTCGATGTGACGAATTGGAATTTTCACTTCCAATTTAGGTTAGGCGCGTATCGTAACTAATTTCCGACCGAATATAAAGACAATACCAAATTTTTACTAAATGCCTAATGGCTTTCAGTCTTGGTTTAACTGTCGTACAAAAAATGCGTGATTTAAAGTGGACGCAAAACAAATATCTTCGCTGCAGTACCTCAAATTTTTCTCAAAGGACAGAGAGAAAGCTTGGCGTTGCCTACGAAATAGGATAAATTCCTGGAAACTCCTAAAGGCTACAGATAGCTGCGCCTGCTCATATTAAGAAGAGCTGCTCGGTAATCTAACTCAACACAGGCTGAAGAAATTCAATGTGCTTTCAGTGAAGCAATTCGAATATCACATTACAGGCCGCTTTAGTGTGGATGCTTCACTAGAGATCTTTGGGAAGTTTGTTAGAAGAAATAGACATTGTCTGCGTATAACTCTTCAATTCAATCAATTGGCCCTACATAATTATCTGCTGGTTTTGGTAACGGACATCCTAAGTTATTACGATGTGACAGCGGCGGTGCCCAGTTGAAGGGATCCTACAGGGTTTGGTGCTGGGGCTCCTACTATCTTATCCCATATGCATGCAAGAACAGATAGGCTGAAATATTAGGATAAACCAGATTGATGTTGTAGAAGTCATGAACGTAAATATTTTTAAGGACTGGTGATATTGTAGTACCTTGCGGAACACCAGTTGCAAACGGAAAAGAGTATTACGGACTGTAACTTGTAGGAATCTATTTGATAAAAATCGAACGTGAAGGTTGGGTATTTATTGATATTTTTAAAGCAATTGATAATAATAATTTAAAAGCTTTAAATCTGGGAGAGTATGATTAAACTCTTCCTTTAGGTTAAGAGTTCTTCTGCGTATGCCAAAAGTGAATTAAAAACTTTATCCTTATGGTAAAATATGTAAAAGTGCGTACTATCAATGATTAGTTAATCTAATATCATTAACAGTATTTCTTTGAAAGATGTTTCGATAAAAGTTTTTGAAAGCTTCTTCTGTATTGAATTGCATTAAGTCAACTTCACCTGAAAATAAAGCTTTTTATTGTCAGACTAAAGACTTCTTGATCTTTGAAAAACTACTGTTAACAATGCTGTGATTACTGAAACCAAAGGCTGTTTAAGTTTTGTAAAATCCCTTTGTAATTTAATATCACTAGCTAAATAATATTTTATTGTCATTGGATGATTACAAACGATTTTGTAATTACATTATTGACAAGTGAAAGAGCATAAATAATCATATTAATTTAACTAAAACTATGGTATACGCTTTCAAATAAAAATTTTCGAAGAGCCTTTCTAAATAAGATGAAATTTGACTTAATTGTTAATTTTTTCCGATATGTTATCATTTTGCCCTGTTGGATTCATTTTGTTAAACTTTCAGGGTTTTTGTATATATATATATATTAATTAATTTTTTGTGCTAATGGCGTTGAAAAATTTTCAAACAATGTACCGATGTACAAGATCGGGAAAATCCGCGGACAGCTGTTTCGCCATTATTGTGGCTCGTCAGCACGGCGTATCTCCCAATCTCGCACATCAGTACAATTTTTTGGAACTTATATTTATTGTTAATTCTTCCGCCTTAACGTTGGAATGAAACTGCGGAAGATTTACCTTATTAGCCACTTTTAGGTGCGAGATTGAGAGATACGCCGTGCTGACGAGCCACAATAATGGCGAAACAGCTGTCCGCGGATTTTCCCGATCTTGTACATCGGTACATTGTTTGAAAATTTTTCAACGCCATTAGCACAAAAAATTAATTAATACATATGTCAATACACGTCAATATATCAAATATATATATATACCCATAATTCAAATATAGGCAGACATGGTAGAGGTAATATCTTCATAGTTTTGAAATAGGATCGGTTTACATGAAGTTTTGGGTGGCCATATATCGAATTATCCATTACTGCATAATAAAAATTGATTGAATTACCCCAAAAAACATAAACTTTTAAGCTTTAATATTTTTTCTCTTTGCTTTTATTTAAAAATAATGCATAAAACCAACAATATTTACAACAATGCATTTATTGCTGTGGTCTTGGGTGACTAGATGAGCAATAATCGGGTTCATCTCTATCTCTCTCTTTTCACACCACTTTATTACTGCATCAATAATTATGATAATAACAACCTCACAAAAATAAAACAGCCTTAGGATAAGTTGATAGTACCAATTTGAATTTGATAACACGACTTAGAAAGCATTTGAACTAAATTGTGACAATGGATATTCCAATATAGATGTTGATCAATATGTATACCTAAAAATTTAGTTGATACACTTTGAAGTAGTAAAGTAGAGTAGTTGATTTGTTTGAGTTAACTGATTTCTTACGTTTCTCATCCAGGGGAAACCTTCAGCGTTTATAATGTTGCTGAATCATTCAAGCTGGCTTTTGAAAAAGAAAGCACTGTTGAAAATGCAGTACAGTCCCTTAAGTCTACTGGAATTTATCCCTTTAATGCGAACACTTTCTCAGACGCTGATTTTTTACCATCGTAGGTTACAAACTAGCCACCAGATGAAGAGTTGGATAACGATGTTAATCGAATGATAATATTTAATATTGATAATGAGATAGCAGATCTGACTGCAGTTTCCCAAGAAGTATTCCATGATCAAACATCTACTTCAGCTTCAATTAAAGCTTCAATACAGCAGGATATTATACAAGAGAACAGCAGTCATTCGGTTAATAAAACACCGTTAAAAGAAAAATCTCCATCCACTTGTTGTACAGCTCCAAGAGATATTATTCCTTTGCCTAAAATACAAATAAAGAGGAAACGCAAAGGCAAAGGATTGAAGTCTCAGCTGCTGACGTCAACGCTTAGAAGAAAAAATGACTGAGAAAGAAAAACAAGTTACTGAGAAGGAGAAACGTTCCATAGAAAGGAAATCACGGTTAAAAGAGAATGCAACTAAGCGACTTTTTTCCGCCAAACTAAAAAGAGGAAAGAAAAATGGCAGGGCGCTCTTTTCTTCAGACTCCAGCTCAGATAATTCCCTTCATGGCAGTAGCTCAGAGTTTTTCGATTTTTCGTCTCAGTATGGGGATGAACATCAGGAAGAAATTGAAAACTCACAACAAATATGTGAAACTTTCGTGCCGAATGATTATGCTGTAGTAAAAGTTCAGGTCAAAACAAAGAATTCCTTTTAACTCTACGTAACTAGGATTATTGGTGTTTATCAAGGAGGTTATGATGGAATATTTTACAAACGACTACCAAATGCTTACAAGTTTTCGGAAACGACTGAAGAGTCCTTCATTGCTGGCGAGGATATAGTTTTAAGATTGTCAAAACCTACTGAGATAAATTCTTCAAGGTTTCATAAAGTAATTTCTTTCACAGAGGACTTGACGTCCTAAACAGCTTAATAAAATAAAGGGTTTTCCAATAAGAGGTTTCATTTTGAATAGACCTCTATCTAGACAGCTGTCACTTTTGCAGCTGTCATATTTTGACATTTGACAAGTAAAAACTACGCCATTAGTAAAAATGCAACGATACACGCTTCAATAAAGCATTGAAATTATTAAAATTCACTACCGAAATGGTGAAAATTTTGCAGTCACAGTTCGCCAAACTAAAGCACTTTTGGGTCGTCGTGAAGCACCTTCTCGGCCAGCAATAGTAAAACTGGTTAAAAAATTTGAGCTGTTGGGACAACTTAGTGAAATGAAGAATCGAAACTGTGTGCGTCGCTTAAGAACAATTGAGAATATTGCTGCTGTGGCCAATAGTGTTAACGAAAATCCAGGTTTATCGATTCTTCGTCGATCTTTGGAATTAGACATTCCAAAAAAGACTTTACACCGTATTTTGCAAGGCTTTTAAAGTACGGGTTTAAAAACTGAATCCATTATTTTAAAGCTACTGAAGGAAAACAAAGCTTACTTCCCAGTTACCTTATGTGTCAAATGTAAACTGTCAAGAAGACAATGATTCAATCTATGTTTAACATTGATATACAATCTCTTCATAGTTGCAAATTAGGTTAGAGGATGTTTTGTATATGGCAGTACCGCAATGAGTTATCAATCCATATGGTGATATTGAAGAAACGGATGTCATATTCCACAAGAATCATAGGTGAAATAAAAACTGAAGAAAATATTAAGACACAGTTAGAACTAGAGAAAGAAAGTTATACCATTAAGAAGACACCTAATGTGCTTTGCCCTAAATTTCCCAAATTGAGTGGAAACACCACCGAAATTATAAGGAACTGTACCATAATAACGTGAAAACATTGAATTTTAGCTTATATGTCAACAGTCAGATACTTGATTCGTCTATTTTATGATCCTGTCAGCCTAATAGAGTTGAACAGAGGGAAATCAGTTAATAAAATCCAAAATAGAGAAAAACCTCTCCGTGGTTATATTATTATTTATTTTGAAGGCATCTACTTCGTTATACATGTTGAGTAATAATTAAAACACTTTGAACTTTGTTTATAACAGGGAATGATTTAATATTTTGTACTTATCCCGCACTATGAGATAATACGAGCTAGTTTTTAATTGTGTTTTCATGATTGTACATTGCAAAAAGGAGTTTCAGCGCAGCTGGCAATCTCCTAACAAAAATATTTCCGCAAAAAAAATTTTTCAAAAAAAAATCACGATCACAATACTTCCCCTATATTTCATATAGGGAAAGTAAAAAGACTTGACATTATTAATCTAATAAAAAAATTTATTGAAACCATGTAGGAAACAATTTGAAGAATATTCTTGAAAGTCTTCATATTTTGACCAGGTTTCTTCATGCTGTGCGAAGGATTGAGTGAAATAATGTAAATAATTAACATATTTTTTTTAAATTTAGTTTAATGATTGTTGAGTTAGATGCACTGAATATTAAATGAAATAGGAGTCTCCTTTCTTTAAAATTTGTGAAGAAAAGGAGACTAGTATTTCATTTAATATACTTTTTATTACCATTATTTCGCACAGCTTTATACCTCATTAATAATCGAAGTGTGAAATAAGATGATTACATAGTAAATAAATCATATTGACGCGACATAAATTCCATTGCGCATTACATCCGGCAACAATTCACCCAAAGTCGGAACGGACATTTTACGTCACTGGCCGCGTGCTGCGTTTGACAGGTGTCAAACATTGCGAAACAATTGCCGGCGTTGCGGTGGGCGTGCTTCATCAAATCGCGTTCGCATAAATCAGGGGAGCCGCGACGGCGACACGCTAATCTCCGCCACGGCGTGCACCCACTGCTGCCAACCACCTGTGTCCGATAACGCGGAATTAATTCCGTGCACGCCGCCCCCGTACCCGACCGGAAGCAAACGAACGCAAGAAGCCAAGAGAAAGAGAGAGAGGGGGGAAGAGAAATGATCGATTATGCAAAGAATTAGGCTTGTAATTTAATATTAATTATGATCGGAAAAAAAGTTGTTTTAACAAGCCGAAACAATCGAATAATCATGTAATGATTAACGTGTAATAGTTTTATTACCATAACTGTGGAATAAATTGCTTTTAAAAATTTCTTTGGTCATCTAAAGAGGATTTTAATTAGTGATTTTAAATGGCTTTTTCTTTTCTTTATCTGTACAACTTGCATCAAGGCCTATTTTGTTTATCGACTTTGAATCCGGAACAAATATGATTTCAGCAATTGGAATCGTAACAGATTTTGATTAAAACACTTAAAACCTTTCTTCAATATTTTATTTTTAACCAGATGCATTTCGGACACAAAGTATCTATTATCAATGGTTTGATACGTAACAGATTTGTTAATACATACCCTTTTCTTCAAATGCCCTTTGAGGAAAAAGTCTAGTGAGGTAAGATCGTGAAACCTCGATGAGCAATTTGCCCCTTTGAAAGATGATTTATTTATTTATTTATACACCTTTGGACTCGTTTCTTTAAAAAATATATACAACAAATCAATTTAAAAAATAAAACGTACTTCAAATTTGAAGTAAAGTGGCCGTTTCACGTAGTAAGTGGCATGTGGCTCCATCTTGTTGAAACCACGTGCCATTTAAGTACAAATCATTGGTTTCATGGAAGAAAAAGTTGTTTAGCTACAGGCTTAAAAGCACACATAAATCGGAAAATATGAAATTGTATATTTACAAGTAATAATTTTCTATTTACATGATCGCAATGTTTCTATTTACCTGGTGTTTACTACATTTCCATTACTTTAAATATATATAATTTCCCGCTGATGAATGTTAATAATGTAAACATTTAAGGTTGTATTTATGCATACACATCGGTTTGCATTCCCAGACAAATAATTGAAAGTTATTTGACATCGCACGACGCGCGACGTTCAATTGTTCGGCTCGAGCGTGTGCGTGGTGACGGCGCGTATTTGTAATTTCAAGGTCGCGTGAAATTGGGACGCGCTCCAATTCAACTGTGCGCGAACGGATGCGGTGGATCGTTTCCAGAAGGTGATGTTTTTAATGTTGGCTAGTTTATATATACAGAGAAAGATTGTCCAATTATTTTTTCTACTTTTAATGTACGAAATGTGGAATTAGTCATGAAAAATACTTAACCAATTGTATGCATCCAAATCAATTACTAATTTTAATATAAAGACAATAGGATTATTGTAAACAAAAGTAGAAATTTAATGTTTAAATAAAACACTTTCTTTATTGATATCAGACTATATTTTTAATCAACCATTAATCAATTAGAATTACAAATAAATAGAAAAAAAACGAAAATATTTTCGTAAAATCTACAACAAATGAGTCTTATTAAGACTACAAGAACAAATCACTTTTGAAACAACTACTTCTCTAGCTAATACTTCGACAGATATTGATGTCTTAGAAGTATTAGATTAAGGCAGAAAGTAAATGACATAAATTTTATATCTGTTAAAAGAAATGAAGAAAGTGGTTGGTGGAAAAGTATTTTGTTCAGAATGCTCAGTATCATAATTATTTAAAAAAGATTTCAATCTGACAAAAATGTTGAGTTGAAAGCAGTTGAAAAATTTATTATAAAAAGGTAGCATTATTATATAAAAGCTAACATTGCTTATAAATTAATATAATTATATATTTCTTGAATGATTTTGGCCTATGGCCTTTTGAATTAGTCACGACATGTTACTTCTTGGTGAAAAATTATGAATTAATAGGTAAAATTAAATTAAAAACACTTGATTTGTTTCACTGAATTTTATATATTGACTTTTTTATTTTTTTATACTTAGGAGTTTTATTTATTTAATCTGTATGAACTCACATGAATGTACATGTCGACTAGCGTATATTTTCGACGTGCCTCTGTAAGTTATATATTAACCCAGCGTCAGTGGCTTATTCAGGGGGGGGTAATTGGGTAATTACCCCCCCTAAGAATTATTTATTCGCTTATTTTGTTTATTCTTAAAAATTACTAATATTTCAAACAAACAAGTTAACTGTTGATAATTCTAGTCAGCGATCTATGACAGTGCATTTTTCTATGTACACAAATTGAAATTATCTGCGCAAGCACCGTTAGAAAAGTGATTGATGACTTCCTTTGCACGGGGGGTTCCCCTTTCTAATAATACCCGACATATATTGATACTATTCGCCTCTTTGGTATCGTAAATCGTTACATTGTTTTACATTAAAAGAGCGCGATTCACATTTCTTAGTCTAATTTATAATATTTCTTGTCTTACTTGGTTTAAATGTAAAAGATAGAAACCGAAACTGTTTACACGTCGCATGTAAATCCTAAATTTTTAGTGATTGCTGATAAATTACCAATTTATTATAATTCGATCAATTATGCATAAGGTATTTTTTTGATTTTAGGAATAATATATGCATTCTTTTAAATTAATTTATTCCTGATTTTTGTTGTAATTAAATTAGTAAATGAAAATTGATAATCTACGTTGGATTCATTTGTTCAGAAAATTTAAAAAAACACGATTTTTCAACAAATAAAGATCGATCTATGTCAACATTTAATTTAAATCATCCATCTACATCTTCATTGACATTTAGCAGTAGAAATCTTCACTAGGTTGTTCCCATCATGAGAAAAAGAAGCATACAACATGTACATATAGTAATGTTGAAATTTACATTCATATAGTTAAATTTAGTAATGTTAATGAAATTGAAAAATTTCGAATTTTAAATTGTAAAAGATACTTTTGTTTTACCCTATTCTGTACATAAAAAGGAGGAAGGATATTAAATATTACTTGTCTGGAAAACATTTTAGACAATTTAATTGGTTAATCTTTTCTAATCATTTAAACAGATTCTTTTGCAAATATTGCTTCTTTTTTACAAAATTTGGTGGGTTGCACCAACAAGTGCCATTGCAAAAATAAGTATCTCAGACAGTATCTCAATATTCTAAATTATCAGGTAAAAATGTTGTGTTATAAAAATATTACCATAAAAATTCAATTGTTTATGCGAAATTGTTTATAAAATCACGAGATATAAGAAATAAATTAAATATGGAAAGACTTCGACAAATTGAAGAAAATAGACATAGATTAAAACCAATAATCAAAAGTATCATATTTAGGGGAAACAAAATATTCCCTTACGAGATCATCGTGCTGCTGGTTCTCTCTTAAATACAAAATCTATTACAAACGAGGGCAATTTTTGTGAAATTCTAAATTTCGAATTGCATCTGGTGACAACTTTAAAAAATCATTTGGAAAACCATTAAACATATTTCACAAATGTCTCTTGAAATACAGTGACTTTGAGTAAATAGAATAAATAAAATGAATCTTGCTCTAATAACTTTATAAATAACACTATTGATGTTTTATCCAACAAGGGGAAAAATACTGCCACATCTTTTAAACAATTTATAATGATGCAGTCAATATTTTAAACGAATTACAAATTTAAATGACAAAACCGCGAATTACCAAATGCCAGAGGAATAGACCAAACCTGGATAAACCTATTATAGCAGATTATTTTTATTTATCTTTTTCCCTTTTATCCATTATGGGTGTCAGACTTATTTTCTACAATATGTCTCAGTTAATTTCTTTTACACTTCTTTACCACTGTTGCGTAGCTTGTGCTATTTTCTTATTTCTTTCCATTCTATTCCTTTTCTTTCCGCTGCTTGATGCTTGATGTACTTGCTCGTTCCAACCCTTCATTGGTCTTCCTAATTCCCTCTATCTTTTTTAGGTATCTCATTTCCATTGCATTGGTTTTTTGTTATTACTCTCTGTGGTTACTCACGATTCACTACTATAGTCCATCCGTTGGATCTTCCGTCCTACGTCACAAACTATCGCTTCAAAAAACGAAAGTTTTACAGTGCGTTCTTTTTCTAACGCATTTGGTTTACTTTATCAGACTGAATGTTTTTGTGTCGTTTCTCGAAGCGATATTTTGTGACGTAGGACGGAACATCCAACGGATGGACTATATATAGCAGTTAATGTCTTTTATATACTTCTGTTTTTATTGTTTTTGCAATCTCTTTTTTCTCTAAGAATGTTTTCTTTATTGTGTTGTATATCATTCCTGCTTTGCCTAGTTTTTCATCTTTTTCTGATTCTATCTTCCCTGTCTCCTCTATTGTTGATCCTAGGTATTTAACCCTATTTTGTGATTGCTCTCTTTTGATGATATTATATTTATCTTTTCCAGCTCTTTTTTGAATATTTCCAGGTTTTCTTCTGAATCTGCTATTAATGTTATGTCGTCGGTAAACATTAATACATATTTGCATTTTTAATAGTTTTTAATATTTTTATACCCTATCTTTGTGCTTTCGGCTCTTTGTTTGCTATTTCTTATTGCTTCGTCATTAAGTGATGCAAATAGTAACGGGGTTAATATACATCCTTGTCTCAGTCCTGTTTTGGTCTTGAACTCCTCTGATTATTTATTTCCTATTCTTACTTTATTTTTGTTATTTCTTTATTATATTTATAATGTTTTTATTATCCTTCTTGTCTCGAGTCTATGCCATATGTCCTCTCTTCTTACCCTGTAATACGCTTTTTTAGGTTGATGAAGCATATGTGTAAATCTTTTCCCTTTTTAATCATCTTTTCTGTTAATTGTCTCATTATGTATATTAAATCTTGTTTGCTTCTATTTTTCTGAATCCGTGTTGTTCTTCTCCCAGCTGTTGATCTAATTTTCCTCTTATTCTTGCTTCTAATAAACTACTAAAAAATTTCTTTCCATCTTTCTAATATCTTCTTTTCTTCTGTTATTATATTTACGTTTTTATCTTATATACTTGGCTGGGTTAATGTATTTTAATTGCTCATTTGTTTAATAGTGCTGTTAAACATCTTTTTGTTTTCTGTGAACGTTTCTTTCAGTTTCTTAACGAACTGCTCCCAGGATTGCTTTTTTGCTATCTTGAATTTTTGTTCCACATTTTTATTTGCTATTATATATCTTCTATAATCTTATTCTTTTCTTGTTTCCTTGTTTAAGTTTTCCAATTCTCTTCTTTTGTTTTTACAAATTGTTTTACCTCTTCTGACTATCACCTGTTTTTCTTCCTCTGTTTGTTTGATATAGTGATTGTTTCACATCTTTCTTGGGCTGCTTCACTTATGATTTCTTTGATCTTTTTCTTTTCTCCTTCTATTTTGTCTTTTTCTCAATTTTTGATTGGTATTCATTCCTAGTTTCTTTCTTTTCAATTTTTGGCTTTATGTGTTTTTTTATTATTGTTTTCGACTTCGTATACTTCAAGTTTCCAGCTTCTGAGTTAATTTATATTTTTACCAAGTAGTGGCCGCTCCCTATTTCAGCTTGTCTTATTACTTTAACATCTTTCACCTTTTCCATTCTTCTGCGTCTATTAAGGAGTAGTCTTTTATTTCTCTTTTCTTGGTCTAACTTCTCTAGTGTGTTTATGTATGTATTTGAATTTTGTGTTTGTCACAATGAGGTTGTTTGCTATACATAATTCTATAATTATTTTTCCATTTTCGTTTCTGTTCTCATCTACATACTTTCCACTGTATCTTTTTTGCTCTCTCTTCTTTTAATTCTTCTGAGTTTTTTGTCATTTCTCTCATGGAGTCTTTAAACATGCTCTTTAATTCCTCCATTATCACATCGTTCTTAGATATATTTAGATTTTCCTTCTCCGTGAGTTTTTTTTTTTCTGTTTTCATCTTCCTTTGTTTTATTTTTGTATCCTGTTGTTATTACAACGTTTTGTTTCACTGCTTCGTTTTTCTATCTTTTTCTATTCTCCATTGCTCATTTGGAATCCATAATTAGGGCTGTCGATATCTCTTTCTCTTTTTGTACTCATTTGTTTCTTTATTTCCCACTTCCTTTTAGTTTTATATATTTTAACACTACTTATTTACTTTTTTATGGACTTTTGCATGTACGTGGTTCGCTGTTTTAAGTTCCTCTGAACTGAACAGAGGATTATTATCGAATTAATATATATTTACCTCTCCTGAATAATATTATTACAGATCTGCAATACAAATTTAATAAAGACACGATGAATTTGTTCAAATTTAACACAACAATACCTAGTGTTTTATTGAGAACAAACTGGCGAAGATTTAGATGTCACTTCAAAATCTGTTGCAACATATTTAAATAAAATTTTACCTGAAAACGTAACATGTGCAATAGCAATTAAGTCTGAATTGGCATTTTGGAAATTACAATGGCAAAAGAAAAAGAAAATCAAAGAACAATTACCAGAAAATGCTTTAGATGTATACAGAAAATATGACCCGAATATTTACTGAACATAAAAATAATTTTACAAATATTATGTACTCTTCCTGTTAGCGTTGCTTCTGCAGAAAGAAGTTTTTCTGCACTGAAAAGATTCAAATGGTGGCTGCGAGCCACTATGTCTCAAAAAAGTCTAACCGAGTTAGCTGTATTACATATTCATTGATATATGGATATTAATATTGACAATATTATTAAAAAGCAAAGAAAATCGTTTTTTTAATAAATTTAGTTACAAAAATCTGTTTCAAATTTTACAAAATATATTATTATGATTTTATATGTGCTATATTTATTTCGGGTGTGATATTATTTTGTTTATATTTAAAAATAATAGAATTATATTTTATTTATTTATGGAATAAAAAAATATTTTCATTTTTTCAAATTACCCCCCCTAAGCCAGTTGACTGGAAACGCCCTTGCCCAGCGTACTTCCGACCTACCTCAATAACACTATGCGTTAACCCATTGTTGAACTAGCGTACTCGTGACCTAAGTCGATAAACACTTAATTGGGGTAGGTTATGCGTACGATGGGCAATTTAAGTGTTTATTGAGGTAGGTCAAGAGTACGCTAGATTAAGCGTGTTCTCGGATTACAATAAATAAAAATTTAAGCTTAACAATTAAATATCAATTTAGTTAACAGTTAGAATTCTTACAAATTAAATACTTTCTAGGTGGTAACGCAATATTATTACTCATGACTGTAGTTTCGATAAATTTAGCATGTCATTTAAAAACTACAGTCATAATAAAACAGTTAAATTTTTAATATTTTCTCTTGCCAAGGGAAAAAGTAAGAGTTGTCATCTTGGTGTCATTTAGTGTTAATTAGTTCTTCTTCTAAATCTTTGAATGTATTTATAAGCGTTTTATATCATCATACTATTACTTTTGCGTTAGCAGTAGAGTCCGATAGATCATTTACATAAATTAAGAATAAAATAGGTCCTAACATAGAACCCTGCGGAATCCCGCGTTCAATAGGCAAGGGATCCGAGAAATATCCATTGGCTTTTACACGCTGAATTCTTCCTGGCAAGTAGGACATAATTAGCCTACAACTTTCTGGATATATATTGCAGCAATAAAGTTTACGAAGTAAAATTATACTCGTATGTGATACACAGTCGAAGAATTTAGACAGGTCAAGAAAACTTGATATTGAAAGTGTGACAGATTTCAATTACTTTTAGTACCGCATCAGAAGTGGATCTCCCCTTTCTAAATCATGTTCATTTTTTAATAGTTTTGCCCCTTAAAAATATTTAATAATTTGCATTCTCTAAGATTTTAGTAAATATAATAAGTAGGAAGAATTTAAGTATACTGGCTCTAACCGTAATAGTAGAAATTTCATAAAATTTAAAATAATCTTTAAATTTACAGTTCGGAGGGTTGTTACACATTAAAATAATAGGATCAGCGGTAGACTTGGGTATGAATCTGATATAAGCATTATTTGTTTGTTTCTCGCTTACTTGACTCAATCGCCCGCCTATAATTTAATCTATATTTATTTCGAGCCCCTTCATTATTGGATCTTAATTTTTATTATATAATTCAGAGATTAGATTTAAAGAATTTCTCATACTGCCTTGCCTACTGTTAAACCATTTAATTTTATTTGTTTCGTTTTTAGTTTTAACACGTTTTTCTGAAACCATTCATGGTATTACTGGAGAAAATAAGAAAAGAATATATCGAAGGTTTCATTTACATTAAACGATTTTTCAATGGAACTCCACTCTTGCTTATCTAAACAAATTGCAAATTTTCCAGCATCAGTAAAGGGCCGTATGATAACCTGTGCAGTTTTAGGACAAGGGAATTGTTCTAAAACGATATTAAATAAAATACCTCTAGGATCCGAAACTCCCGTTTCGTGAGGTTGTACATACTACTCAAAAAAATGAATACTGATGTTATCAATAGTTATTTAGTCGAATTTGAAATTAACAGTTAATAAAAAAAACATGTGATCATACTAAAAAAATAATGAAAAGTACGTTTGAAATAATTACAGCTGAAAATCTTTAAGTGCTAAAACTATTAAAACTGTTGGTATTGTTATGTACAGGGTCCAGCAGAGAATGTTTTTGAAAAAATCATAACTCAGACAATTTTCAATTAAATTGAAATATAATTTGTTTAATAGGTAGTTGTGGATTTGCCATGTCGTATTTATATCAAAGAAAGGGCGAAAAAACATTTATGTACGCAAAGTAATGTCATCTAAGTAATGTATGTTTTTCACACACTCCTGAAGTCAAGTCCTTCCAACATGTTGGCCGGTATCGCTAGAATTTATCGGGTGATAGCATTGAAAAGCTGATTAAGGGTGCGTGGTTTCTCAATAAAAACGGGGGTCTTTAGGTACTCCCACAGAAAAAATCGCAGGGCGAAGATCAGGCGATCGTGGGGGCCCTCGATGTACACACGTAGCGAAATGAGTCGTCCTGGAAATAATTTGGTTTCCGTTTCGGTACAACCATCATCTTGTATGGGTGAAAGTGTAAATATAAATGCAAAATTCGCCATAGTGACCAGTCACGCATCCTCAGTGAGCGAGCATGCTATACTACATATCAACGTGGACTTCCTCCCGCAGCTGCCCAAACTTGGGGCAAATTTTCTGGGGTTCAGAAACTTCTTTCTCCACCTTGAGGTACCACAGGCTTTAACAATCGGTTCTGCACCCACTTTAGGATAGTGTTTCACGATCTGGCCTTCCAACATTGAATTGTGTTGAATTGTCAAAATGACAAAATTTTATTTTATCGCCCAATAAAGGGAAAATAAGCATTTAAATGATAAATATATGTATATGAAGCTGGTTTTATATAAACAGTGGAGGATAAGATAAGGGTTTGAGTGGAAGATCACCTGGAAGCGTGAACTCCGCCCGTCAGCATGGTGTCAAAATTTTATGTATGTTTTTTATTCCTTCAATATTGTGAATGTCTCGTTATTTTATTTGTATATATTGTAACCATGTTTGATAAAGATTAAATAAAGATAAAGAAATCTGCGCTGTGTAGCAACCACTGAAAGCCCATGTTTCGATGTAAGTGTCATAAGCAAACACGCGTTGGTCTAACGGCTATGGTTCAATAACTACTAAACCAAACAAAATGGCAAGGTCGGGTGGTCACATATCAACCATTCCGAAAACCGCTTCCTCTGTGCGGAGTTATATGCGTGCCAAAAACATCAAACTTCTATGCCGGACCCTGTATTTGTAAAAAAACAACTGAAGATAATTAATATCGTTTAGAAAAAAAAAACAGTTGAAATCGTCAAAAAATACTCAACTATCCCGTATACTTTTCAACTCAAATTCAAACAATATTAACTCTAATGTATATTACAAAATAAATGCAATTGAATCTAGATAACAATCGACAATCTTTGAAAAATATTTAAAAAAATAGTTAACAATCGTTTTATTATTGTAGTAAAAACATTTCATCTCGGGTTTAGTGAAGAATTAATTATTAAAAGTCATTAAAGGTTACAAGGCAAAACAATAGAATGTACACTGAATTATAACAATAATCAAAAAATTTCAATTCAGTGTGGTTACGACCGTTACAGTCACCTTCACAATAAAATGTTTACAGAATATAATTGATATTATTGGAAACAATAAAAATGGCAACTTATAAAAACAATTGAAAAGTCATGACGCACTACCAAACAGTTGAAATTATTAAAATTAAATATAAACAGTAGAGGATCAAATATATATATAACTGATACATAGTAATTGATAAATGCCAGTTTGCAGATAATAGTAGACAAATGAATGATGGCAGATGACAGTTGACAGTTGTTTGAAGTCAGATAACAGGCAATTCATCTACATATAGATGATAGCAGTTATTATTTCATATTTGGTAGGGAAAAATTGACACATAATACAACAATTAACAGATGATAGAAGACATATTTTTTAATAATATTAATGTTTAGGGGTTGTAATAAATTGACAAACCGGCTGCAATTTTAACTCAAGACTTCAGGCACTTAACTCACAAGTCAATTCATAATTTCAATAATTTAAAATTAATCACTTTCTATGAAGATTTAAATCGCACACCGTGACAGAATATATTTTATTTGAACACAATTGATGAGAAAATTAAATTTTTCAATGTAATGAATACTTTAAAACTGTATGTACCTACGTGAAACTAGTTAACATTTCATAAAGAAAGTCTTCATGCATTACTCATAATGTTAATTTTGCCATACACCTAAGAGACAAAGCATTTCACAAATTGAAAAAATCAAAATTAAATAGTCACTTGAACTATTTTGACAAGTCATTGAGATACCAAGTTACTATGCTGATTAAACAGGAAAACAGATCCTCTTTTAATATACTCTTCGTAAAGTTCTAAAGATATTTGAAATGAGCTTAAAACATTGGACATTAATAATAACTTATGCAGCGTGCAGATAATAATGATAAGTTCAAGTTCAGTCAAGAAGACATTGATGGCATTTATAAAATAATTTTGAGCATAAAAAATAAAGCTTCTGGCCATGATGATTTAAATGTCAATATTTTTAAATTGTGTTACTCTTTGTTACTATCGTATATTTCTCATATAGTAAATTTTGTTTTATGTACTAATATATTCCAGTATTGTTGAAAAACGTACTAGTCCAAAAGTGTCGCACCCAAACGAATATAACAATTTGAGAACGATCAGCATCCAAGCCTTATTATTTAAAATTTTGGGAAAAATAGTTGATAGGCACTTACGACAAAGAGATATTGATGATCAAACTACTAAATATAAACAAAAGTACCTAATAATCAAACTGGTTTCAGAATAGAAGTTGTAGGCATTATTTTTTATTACGGATGAAATCTTAAATATGAAATAAAATTGCTGTACTAATCCTACTAGATTATAGCAAAGCTTTTGATACGATCAATTATTCAATCCTACTATCTATTCTAGAAAGTATAGGTGTAACACCATTTGCTATCGTTTGTTCCAAAGCAATTTATCCAATAGAACTCAAAATTTTAAAATAGATAACATAATATCAGCTGCAAAATAAGTTAGTAATGGTATTCCGCAAGGTTCTATACTTGGTCCGCTACTTTTTCTAATTTATATTTCAAATTTTACTAAGCACGAAAAAACTTGAACTCATATACACTCATTCTCATTAGAAGATCAAGTATCTGCAATTGAAACTATTAATAAAGATTTTATAACTGATAGAGTCAACATTGGAGATTTTGGAAAACCGTGATAATACATAAAAACTTAATAATTATCACTTCCAACTATCAACCATAGTAGTGCAACGATCACTGCAACGATTAGTACAGTTACTGTCAAATGATATTAATAATTATCAATTACAACAGCCATCAGTTATTTCAACAGTCTGATGTCACTCTTAACTTTGTTACTAATAACTATTACTGTCTACTATCATTATCAATTGTCAATAGTCAATTATTATTATCATATGTTAATGTCAGTACGGTTACTATCAAAAGACATTAATAACTGTCATTTTCAATTGTCATTAGTTAATTCAAATAATAATAAACTTTATTCAAATAACTTAACCAACTTATAATTGTTGTTTTCAACTGGCACTAAACTACTATTATCAACGGTTACTGTCAGTAAAGGCATTTCAATTCATTGAAACTGAAAATGTGATAATGACCGTTGTACGCTTGACCGTTTTTTTTTAATTTCAGGATTTGCGCACTAATAAAAGTATTATACTTCGATTACAACGATTAAAAATATTAATAGTATCATAACCTCTAACTCGCAGGCGTATTTTGTTAAGTCAAGGCCTACTCTAAACCAGTTGTTTATCGATATCATGAAGTCATTAATTAGTAAAATAATAATTTCACACATGACGAGTCGTCTTGAATAATTCTAAAGACAAAAAATTAAATTTTAAGCAGATATATTAGGTAAAGACTAAACTAAACTTTCCTTATTAGTCAAAACTCATGACAAATAGAAACAATAGAAGGCCACGTAATCAATTACACGAATGACACTGAGTTGAACAATTCAATGTTTTAACCAATAATAATTAAAACACAAGTATTGCATTTTTCAAATCAGTGTAAGTATGGATTTTCACGTATTAACGGTCGTAACCGTTATTTTTTGTCGTTTTTACATCAGCTTAAAAATAATAAAACTATACACGAGAAAAAATCCTTAATACATAAAACAACCAATGTTTATACAATACAGATAATAAAAACGCCTAATACATTTTTTTCCTAACAAAACGCAAACGTGAAGAACAAAGGAACATCGCCAACACTTAAAAACCCTTATAAAACCTAAACAGAAAGAGATAAAAACGTAAAATTTGTAAATCTCAGACGTACTTTTTGTCCTTTAACAAAAAACCAACACCTCTAATCATCCTGTCAATTACTTTTGTTAATACAGACGGTTGATTTTGTTTGAAAAATTCCGTGAATCACAATCAAGTACGTTGGTAGTAGGCGCGGCTTAAACAGTGTAAGGCGTGTCGACTGCTCAACGCCCAATCGACGATTTTGAGGAGGGACGCGTTACGACTAATAACGTTAGAGTTTACGGGGTCGATAGCAGTCACCTTCAAACGACCTCTGGCTAATAGTTGCGCGACTATTCCGCGCGGAGGCGCTCGCGGACGGAATTTTTAGTGTGCGGCGTACGTGACCGGATTAGCCGCAGGCATGGGTAGCGCTCGTGATGGATAAGTTCGCGGGTTTTGCGCTAGAATAGCGCGAACTAACTACGTGCATAGATTCCTTCGATATATTTAGGACTAATAGTGTGTGGAAATTGGGTCAGCGCGCAGCCGCGCTCGTTGCTTGTGCGCGTGAAACAATTGAAGGTCGATACGACTTGCTGTTTTTTTTTTCCATCGTTTTCGCTCAATATATAAACATATCGATTGGATGTACGAATTCTTTGTTTTTGGGCGTAGCCAATAGGTTAATTTAAATCTAATGATTTTCTATTGAGTATTAATCTCTTCTTATGACGTTTTAGTATGTCAATCCATCATTACTGTTATGACTACTGGAATCGTAGGGTGTATCTAAGAATTATGATATATTTCTACAGGTATACGCCAGAGAAGTAGTTGTTTCAATAAGTGATTTGTTTTGTAGTCTTGGTGAAACTCATTCATGTAGATTAACGAAATGTTTTCGAATTTTTAATTTGTTAGTTAATTTTCTACAATATTTTTTTTTTTTTTACAGTTAATTTTTTTTTAATACTAAATTATTTACGCAAGAATATAGGTATTTGAAATTATTCAATTTTGATAAAATTTCGTTTTGAAGCAAACAAATATTCTAAAACAATGATTAAAAATTGTTGTTTTTAAAAAACAATTTTAAAATTGTTAATATTTTTCAGTTTAAACAAACTTGTTTATGTGATAACTAAATTACAAGTACGGCTGACGCTGAATGTCTATCTCAAAATACGCACCACTGAAGTGTTTAAATTGTAAAGTAGTGAATCATGTGATGTACAGACGTTGTGACGGCCACCCTAGATTCCTTGATAAATGTTTAGAAATGTGTCAACCCAAATCTACTGAATCTTCTGCAATTACTCCATTTAAGGTTAGTGTAAACACCAAGGCATAAAATTTTTACTAAAGAATATTGCCTTTTTAAATCGTTTAGTGGATGAATCCAATTAAAAAAACTGCTGCCTGTTAATGGAAAAAAAACAAACTAAGTCTGTCGACTTAAGCAGAAAATAGATAACTGTAACCCTGTAACATTTCTGCAAGACGAGCCGTTAATAGTCGCAAAACCAGATTGGGACCGTCGCGACATCTATCCTCAAATAGTAAAACCTAATACAAATACAAATCTACGGACCAATGATGATTCTTCGAGCCAAACAACTCTACTTATACTAACTAATACACACACATGTATGAATAGCATGCGGAGCTAAAATAAAACAACACCAAATGCTTTAATCGAACCATCCTTAACAAGGAACCCAAATAAAGATGTTAACTCTTACCATAGAGTAGATAAGATTACTTCTAAAGATACGCTTCCCGAAAATAAACGCTCACAACGCATTATTACCCGTATATCTGCATCAATAAAAATCAAAGCCGAACTGAAAAAAAGATTAAAAAAGATATCGGAGTTGCTGAAATAATCATATTACTTCATGAATTAATAACTCATACTTTTCCTGTAAAGAAATAAAAATTGACCAATTTAGTACTGCATTTAGAATTACTAACCATAATATTTTAGTTAATCCAGCAAACTGGTCCGCTGGTGCAACTTGATACATATATTTTTAGATGATCGAACTTAAAGCACTCGACGGATAATACATGCCAAACAACAAATACATCCCTTCGTCAAATATGCTTTTTATTAACATTCAAAGTTTACGAAATAAATGCAATGAACTTGAAGTATACTTAATAATATCACTAGGGTGTATCTATCTGAACACTGCTTGAAGAAGGAAGAGACGAAATGTCTCATTTTAAACAACTTAACTGTGGTTTCTAGTTTCTGCCGTAAACAATTTATACATGGTGTAGTCATGCAGATTATTCGTAGTAACTCTAGTTATAAGACCATGTCAAATTTAAATAATATCTCACGTGAAAAAGATTGTGTGGCCACCCACCCACACTACTTAATTCCAAAACTTAAACTACAGATGCTGTTGAAGTTTCAAAAAACTAAAAATACAATTGCGAGTGATGATTAAGAAAAACTACATTAGAATCTTTAATTGTGGTACCAATAAATATGAAGGTTGGGACAATTCAAAGAGTAAAACATCAGCGAGGGTTGTGCTGTATTTATTTTATTAGGGGAAAAATTGTTACATTTTTTTTTAAATATTTTATTTCTATATTATTAAAATTTTCCCAAAACTCTTGCTAATGGTTAATTGATTGGATTGTGGGATAGTGGCTACCCACCCACCCTATTTAATTCCTAAATTTAAACTAAAATTGTTGTTGAAGTTTCAAAACACTAAAAATACAATTGCGAGTGATGTTTTAGAAAAACTACTCACATGTGGAATTAATCTTAGACAATTATTAAAAAAAAAAAACTGACTGTAATTTACTGTTTTCCAAATTTTACTTTTGAGTGCTGCCATATTTTTCATAACCATCGTAGGTCAATTGTTTTAGTTGTAGGTTAAAAATAGTTCGTTCTTTATAGATTTTGTGAATTTTAAACTAATCACACGTGGAATTAATTTTTGACAATTATTTTAAACACTGACTGTAATTTACAGCTTTCTAAATTTTAGTTTTTAGTGCTGCCATATTTTTTCTAGCCATCGTACGTCAATTGTTTTAGCTGTATGTTAAAATTACTTTCGTTCTTTATAGATTTTAAACTAATCACATGAGAAAATAATGTTAGACAATTATTTTGAACACTGACTGTAATTTATGGTTTTTTTAAATTTTAGTTTTGAGGGCTGCCATATTTTTTCTAGCGATCGTACGTCAATTGTTTTAGTTGCAGGTTAAAAATACATTTGTCCTTTATAGATTTTGTGGTTTTTAAAAAATTACACATGAAATTAATGTTTGGCAAGTATTTTAAATACTGACTGTAATTTACAGTTTTTTTAATTTTAGTTTTAAGTGCTGCCATATTTTTCCTAGCCATCGTACGTCAATTGTTTTAGTTGTAGGTTAAAATCACAATCGTTCTTTATAGATTTTGTGAATTTCAAACTAATCACACGTGAAATTAATGTTTGGCAATTATTTTAAACACCAACTGTATTTTACGTTTTTTTAAAATTTTTGTTTTGAGTGCTGCCATATTTTTCCTAACCATTTTAGGTCAATTGTTTTAGTTGTAGGTTAAAAATACGTTCGTTCTTTATAGACATTGTGAATTTTAAATAAAGCACATGAGGAATTAAGTTTTGACAATTATTATAAACACTGACTGTAATTTACAGTTTTGAGTGCTATCATTTTTTTCCGAAGCATTGTAGGTCAATTGTTTTAGTTATAGGTTCAAAATACGTTCGTTCTTTATAGATTTTGTGAATTATAAACTAATCATATTTGGAATGAATATTTGGCAATTATTTTTAACACTGGCTGTAATTTACGGTTTTTTTTTTAAATTTTTTGAGTGCTGCCATATTTTTCCCAACCATCGTAGGTCAATTGTTTTAGTCGTAGGTTAAAAACACATTTGTCCTTTATAGATTTCGTGTATTTTAAACAAATCACTTGAGGAATTAATCTTAGACAATTATTTTAAACACCGACTGTAATTTACGGTTTTTTAAATTTTAGTTTTGAGTGCTGCCATATTTTTCATAACCATTGTAGGTTATGATTTTTTTTCTGTAAATTTTTATAATTTTTCAGAAAGTTTAATTCAGTTTTTCTGGAATTGTTTTAGAGAGTTCTATAATTTTCTTCAATTTTTTTTGTAGAACTTTTTTTAATTCCATTTTTTAAGAATTTCCTTATGAGCCCCTAGAAATTTTAATCAATAATTTTGTAAATTTTTAAAACTTCTCCGCAACTTTCATCGCAATTTTGAAGAAATTTTCTAAAGCGTTCGTGAATTTTGTAGATTTCTAGAATTTTTAGAAAGTTTGATTCAATATTTCAAATATTTTCTAGAATTTTATTCTAGAGTATCTGTCATTTTATTTCTCCTCAATATTTTTGTAGTTTTTAGATACTTTTATTAAATTTTATCAATTTTCCTGTTTTTTTTTTTTAGATTTCTAGAATTTTATTTATTTTCCAGAAAGTTCAATTCAATATTTCAGGAATTTTCTTCAGTACCAACAAAAATGGTTTGTAGAACCTTTTTTTAATTCTATTTTTTTTATGGGCCTCTACAATTTTCCTCAATATTTTTTTGTAGATTGCAAGAACTTCTCAGCAACTTTCATCACAATTTTGAAGAACTTTTCTGAAGGGTTCTTGAATTTTGTAGATTTCTAGAATTTTTGAGAAAGTTTCATTCAGTTTATCACGAATTTTCCTAGAGTTGTAGAATTTTCTTCAGTTTTTTTTTTATCGATTTTTAGAACTTTCCAGTAACTTTCATTTCCTTTTGTAAGAATTTTCTTATGAGCCTCTACAATTTACTTAATTTTTTTTTGTAGATTTCTAAAACTCTCATAACACTTTTGAAAATTTTTTCTAGGATGTCCTTGAATTTTTCTCAATAGTTTTTGTAGATTTCTAGAACTTACCAGTATCTTGAATTCCATCCTTCAAGAATTTTCTTAGAGTTATAAAACTTTCTTTAGATTTTTTTTGTAGATTTCTAGAATTTCTCGGCCACTTGCATCATATTTTTGAAGAATTAATTACTCTAGAGAAATCCTGAATCTTTTTTAAAAATATTTGTAGATCTCTAGAACTTTTCAATTACTTTCATTCCATCTTTCAAGAATTTTCCTCACTTCAATTCGTTTGTAGATTATTAGAAATTTTCAGTAACTTTTATTAAATTTTTTGATAATTCATTAATTTTCTTGATTTTTCAAGAATTTTCTTAGAGTTCTAAAATTGACTTCATTTTTTTGTAGTTTCCAGTATCTTTTTGGTTAGTTCGTATCTAAAAAGGCTGCCTGTTCAGTTGGTATAATTTAATGACTATTTTCACCTTCTTCTATTAAAAATATTGACTGTGACCCAAAAATTTGTTTTTTTTTTAATATCATCGCATTTCAACTACTTTTCGATAAAAATTTAAATAATAACTAACCTCCAATTATCAAGTTTTTGTTAATTCTCACTTTTATACTTATTACTATCCTATCATTTCTCAACTACTTTTTCATTTTTTCCCCCTTTTTCGTTTTTTTTTTTGCATTAGAGTACGGTAGCTCTTGACTTATCATGACCGGTTATTGACCTACGCTACGATTTCTTGTGATAGGTCAATATAATTTTTCTTGTGGTAGGTCTGGGTTACGCCGAATCAATGAATTATTTATTAATCTTCGTCAGGATTAATATATAATTTATTGGGTTAGGTCAAGAGTGCGTCAGAATTTAGGATAGGTCAAGAGTACGATAGGTTAATACAGATAGAGTTGGGGTAGGTCAAAAGTACGCTTAGATTAATAAAAAAACTTAACAAAACACGGTAACAATTAATATAAAATTAATTCAATCTATGCAAAATCGATGTGAAAAAAGCTAAATATATATAAAGAAAACTTAAATATAGATATATTTTCGTTCGATATGGTCAGTGACAAACAAACAGGATCTTTCCAGAAATTTCCCTGAGAAACTTTAAGGAAGTTCTATAAAAAAAATTGCTGGTAAGTTCTAAAAACTAATGGAGAAATTATTTGTAGATTTGAGAAAGATTGAAGAAAATTTTCACCGTTTGGAAAAAATCTAGGAGATAAAATGGAAGTTGCTGAAAAATTTTAGAAATCTGGTAAAAAAGCTCTTGGAAAATTTAGAAATCTGCACGAGAATTTAGAATAGAAATTTCTGAAAAATGTTAGGATTCTGGTAAATTATAGAAAAATCTGTTGGAAAATTTAAGATCACGATGGGAATGCGCGTAATTTAGAAAAAAAGAATTGCTGAAAAGTTTCAATACATAGAGCAAAAAATAATAAAAAAATACTAATCAAGTAGAGCCGAAGTTTCTGGGAGAAATTTTGTAAAAATTCGACGAAATAGCAACAAATGTCCGTGAGAAATTTTAAGAAGATTCTATAAAAAGAAATGCTGCAAAATTTAAAAATCTAATGGAATAGTTGTTTGTAGATTGAAACATTAAAGAGAATGTTGGCATTTTGAAAATACATTTCAAGGAATCTGGAAGGGAAGTTGCTGAAAAATTCTACAATTCTGGAAAATAATTATTGTTGAAAAATTCTCAAAATAAGGAATTTGGAAGAGAACTCTGGAATACAAGTTGGTGAAAAATTCTAGAAAATACCACTTGTACATTCTATAATCTAATGGAAAAATTATTTGTAGATTTTAAAAAGCTTTAAGAAAATGTTCGCAATTTGGAAAATAAAATCTGGATATTCGGAATGAAAGTTACAATAATTGCTGGAAAGTCCAAATAAATGGAGGAAAAATAATTTAAAAATAATATTAAAGTAGAAGTAAAGTTAATAAAAGAAATTTAGAAGAAAAAGGGGCAACAAATTTCTATAAGGAATATCAATAAAATTGTATAAAAAAAACTGCTGGTAAATTCTAAAGTCTAATGAAGAAATTGTTTGTAGATTTTAGAAACCTCCTCGAAGAAAACTTGCACAATTCGGAAAAAGAATCTGCGAATTTGGAAGGAAAGTTGTCAAAACAATTCTAAAATTCTGGGAAAAATCTGTCGGAAAATTCTACAAATCTGTTTTAATGTAAAAGATCTCGATTAATATGCTCGTAATTTAAAAGAGAATTGTTAAGAAGTAAATAAATCAAGAATTGTTGGAAAGTTCTATTGAATAGAATATATAAAAATAATAAAAAAATACTCTTAAAGTAGAAAAGAAGCTAATAGAAGAAATTGAGAAGAAAACATCCGAAAAATGAATAAATAGAGTAAAAAATGCCAAAACAATTATAGAACTCTCGAAGAAAATCCGTATAACTTGGAAGAAAAATTCTTAGAGTCGTTTTGAAAAAGGATAAAAACAAGAGATTTTTAGAAATTTACAGAAGAAATTATTCTAAAAATTTAAAGGAAATATAGAAAAACAAAAAGTTACCTTATTTTTCGGACTATAAGATTTTTAGAAAAATATATTTTAATGTTACATTCGGATAATAATTTTTAATTATTGTTAACATAAATTGTACTAGCAAAATTCAGTTCATTTCACTCTTAGTACAATCACTCGCCTCGTTATTGTCAACGTTCGAATTACTTTCGTCTGAACTATAATTGTCACAAGTTTCAAAAACTTCGCCATCTTCAGTACCATCTATCGCATTACTTAATCCGCATTTCACTTTTATATAACACATATAAACGATTTGTATAAGACTTTTTTAAATATGACATTTTTTTTGTGAGTAATCGCCGCAGAATTAAAAAACAATCGAACATCGAATTTCAAACTATTATCCCATAAGCTTTTAATTAACGCGTAGCTTTTATTGCTTCAATAATTAACACAAAAAATGTAAGAATATAATAGTATAACTTTTTAATGAAGATTAAATGTTTAAACAAGTATAATAGTCATAAGAGCGCAAGGTCATTTTATTCATAAAATCGGACAACGCCCTATAATAACACCCTATGGACAATGAATTGAACGCAGAAGATAATCGATGCGTTGCAGTGATGATACAGGCCATCTAGTGGAAATCTTTCGCAGCAATAATTACAGGATAGAACAAGTGTATACACTAGCGCCATCTAGAAACCACAAGCTTAAGCTCGCATCTGCACCAATTTCGAAGAAATCTTTTACGGATGTGTAATTTTCTGTAACGATGACGTTAGAATATCTGTACATTATAACTTTTCAGCTCTTCTACCATTCATGTTCTCCTGATTGCTTGACGCGCCATAGCACAGCCGCCACTGTGGTGCTACATAATAATTATTTGTGGCCGGTGCGCCATTTACACTTTCTTTAAATTTCACTTTGTTGTGAAACGCCGTATATTATTATTACATGTGTAAACAACTTGTTTGATTGCTACTTGACGACATATACACAAACAGGAATTAGGTTTGTTTATGCTTTGACAATCTTAGTTATTTCTTGTATTTAGAAAATATAAAAAAAGTGATTTTTCAGATTTTATTGCCAGTATAAGAACATTTGCATTTTTAAAGAATTATTATTACCTATTTATAAAAAAATAAAGAAAGTGTCTGTTTACAGATCTATACATATTATATTAACAATTTTTAGAAAAAAAAAAAACAAAATAAATGGTGTTCTGTTTATTGAACTATTTTCTCTGTATTATGATACTATTAGCTATGAAAATAAAAGTGTATATTAGCTGAAAAACCATAGATCGATAACCATTGGACAGAAAACTAATATCCATTAAAATCTTACATCAGAATTTATTTTATTTGTTACATGTATTATTGTTTACTTTATTTTTTCTATAAATAAAGATGTTTAGAAGTTAAAGTGTATATGTTGGTATATAACAAGTACTAACGCAGCTTCCAACCACTAACAATAAACATGAATATTACTAAAAAAATATATATATTGTTTTTTTTTCTATTAGTTTTTCATGTATTATTATTTTTCGAATTTAAAGGTTTTGACTTTTTTCTCTTATTTCTTTATTATTTTAATATTAAGGCTGTTACTTGATAAAACTCAATATTCATGTTTAAAATATAATATCGAAACACACAAAACATAAATACACAAAAAACATGGCGAAATGACCAAAATTAAGCTAGAAAATTTTAAACATTTGTAAAAGAAACCCTTGGAAAAACTCCGAACAAATAAAGCAAAAAGTGAAAAAAACCTAGTGTTAGACTAAAAATTTAGGGAAAAAAATAAATATTTTAAATATCTTCTGCTAAAAAAATCTAAAAATTTAGATAGGATATGGCAAGATAGAAAGTAATTAAAATTTGGTATGAAACCTGTAAACACATCTAGTAATCTAGAAAATAAACTTTAAAATTCAAGTCTAGAAATGAAATCTTGAATAATTTCTTGAAAATTCCAATGAGGTGAAGCAAGAATTGAGGGAAAATACTCAAAATTTTAAAAAAAAAACTGCTTTAAAAAATCTGCAAACCTAAAAAAAATAAATGTTTAAATTTTTTGTCAAATTTCAGTTTAAAAGAAAAATTTAACAAATTCTTGCATTTTCCGCTGTAATGAAAATTTCTAGGAATTTAAAACCTAAATTTATTTTAAAAAAAATTAATGAGATAGAGCAAGAATTGATGTAAAATAATGTAGAAACCTAGAAGAAAAATTTAATGAAAAATTCCGGGAAGCCCAAACAATATTTTTAAATTTTTTTGATATATAATTATTAAATGTTGGAAGACAACATTAATTTTTTTTTTATTTATAGTCAAATTTTAGCCTGGGGGAAAATATCTCGTATTTTTTCGCTAAAATAAAAATTCCAGGAAGTTAAAGTAGACATTTATTGAAAATTTAAATGAAATAAATCAGGAAATGATAGAATTTTTCAATATTTCGAAGAAAAACTGAAAAATTCTAAATTCTAGAAGAATAAAAATGCAAACAATTTTAAATTCTAGTCTGGAAATGAAAAATTACAGAAACTTTAAATAAAAATTTCTTGAAAATAACTATGAGATTAAGCAAGAAATAATGTGAAAAATACTCAAAAGTAAGAAGAAGATTTACAAAAAAATCATTCGATCATCGAACTACTATTACTTCTATCGAAACAATTGCAGCAGTGTCTGTAATAAAAAAAAGTATAAAACTCAAGCAGTGTTTTATTTTAAATATAAAAAATCTTTATACTGCGTGAGAAATTATTTAACCATTTTTGGTTTTCATTTACATCGTTAAATAAAACATTTCAAAACTTTTCTAAAAAATAACGCTTAAAATGGTTGGAAATTGAAATACAAACAACTGAAATGTGCAAAAATAGCGAAAAGACTATAATTCTTTTGAAACTAGCTTGAATTGAAAGTACAGGGTTTATTATAAAAGTAATGCGCACTTTCTGGGAAAAATATATTTATTCATCGTAATTCTTCAAAATACTATCCACCAGCATCAATACCCTTACGGAAACAAGTCTGCCATGCCTGGAAGTCACAATAAAATCCTCGACGGTAATGTCTCTTAGGAAAGTTGTATCATGTATTTAGATGTTTTCCACCGACTCGTAATGCTTTCTCTTCAGCTCTCTCTTCAGTCTCACGGAGGGAACGGGGAAAAGCGCTGCGGGACCACTGGTGTGTTGCTCCGGGTCAGATAATTGGTAGCGATGGTTTTGGTATCAAACCTCACGCGTGCGACCCGGCCTTTCAATCTCTTGAGCACCTACAGGTAAAAGGTTAAGTTGACAGTTTCTCCCTGTGGTACCAACTGTGGTACGTCAAAAAAGACAATGAGCATCGTTGCTCATTCACACTTTCTTAGGGGCGGGGGGATGATGATGATTTTGTGGGCCCTTCGCTGCTATGCGTTCTGGGTCGTACTAGAACATCTAGGATTCATGTTCGGCTACGAGAGAGCTAAGAAATTCATTTTGAATAAAATCCAACAATTCTTGACAGCGCGAAACTCTAAGTTCTTTCTTGTATTTTCCATCAACACTTTCGGCACAAGCTTCGCGCAGACCTTGCGCATTTACAGATTCTGGGTCCATATCCCATGTCCACAAATGTGGACATATTTAGGTTGTAAGCGATTTGCTCAATCGACGGTGGGAACGCAAAACTTCGTGCACACAATTCACGTTTTCGTCGGATCTGGACTTTGTTGGGTGTCCAGAATTGGATTCGTCGCCAATCTCTTCCCGGCCCTCCTTGAACGCCTTGTATCATCTCCCGGACCGTGACCTTGAAACGCAGTAATCCTTGAAGCATCTGGATTGTTTCGGTTGCATTCATTTCAAGCCGGACATAAAACTTGATTTCGAATCCCCGTTCAAGCGAAAAATACTCTTCACGCGGAAGTCCATAAATCCTTGGCGATTGTCATATTGACAATAATCAAATACCTACATAAATTTTACAAAATTTAAGCAGAATGATGAAGTATTAAGTAAAATAAATATTTACAGTTGTAGAAATAACTCAAAGAATGTATAATTTTACCAAAACATTCACGAATATTCAAGTCGAAGAAATTCTCGAATAAATAAGAATATTATATCAGGGTTTAACTGTAAAAATATTCTGAAGAATGAAGTCCACCTGTGATCTTTGTGATCAAAATTAGGTGTGTTATTTACGTATGTGTCTATTGATATATTTTGTTAATAAGTAATCCAAAGCATCACAATAAATTATAAAATAAAAGTATGTTTTTCCACTCAGAACAAACCGTCTGCATTGGAAGGAGCAGACTCTTCACCACATTTCCCTACCCGTGGCAATGGACACTGGCGTCTCAATAAAATCAAGCCCATTACTTTCACAATAGACCATGTTTGTTAAAAAAAGGTTAAAAATTATTTTTGTACGGTTAGAAAATTTCTCAAGAAATAGTTGAAATTAGAAAAAAAAAACACTATCCAAACAAAAGACAAATAAGAAACAATTAAATACTATTAGAAGTTTAAAATATCCTGTTTTCACTCTTCACGTAATCAAACATTCCAACAGAAATTAAATACCAGTAATAATGGATTGTTGAAAAAATTCACTTGGTTTGTGAAGTGATTTTTTTCAACAACCTATTATTAACACAATGTTTCATCAAGTGAAAAATTAGAAACAAATACAAGATATATTAATAATAATAATAATAATAATTTATTGATGCCAGAACTATAAACTATTAAATACCAATTTTAATTACATAACAGGTTTTATTATTATTTGCCGCTAAATTTAAAAAAAAATGGGATGAAAGACCACCGGTCGATAGCCACTGGAAAAACAAGAAGAAAAGAAGCATAGTAATTGTCTTATTATCAGATGTAACACTATTTTCCAATAGAAATTTTTATCTCTCTAAATTAAAATCGTGTGTAATTATAGAAGAAAAACTACTATTTATAATTTTAGTTATTTTAGATGAATACTTCTTAATTACTTCATGATTATCAGTATTCTACAATATTTCTTTTAAATTAAAAAAATCATAAGCTGTTTTTGTAGACTTAATTTAAGCAAAAACAATTGACTTTGTAAGTATCGCTTTTTATTTACACTTGCCACTATAGTTTCGACAACTTGTCTTATTTACTTCCTTAAATTAAACAATTACATTTCTTAACTACTTTTTAAAAACTCTTCACTATCTTATTTTTAATTTTCAAATTAATCAATCAATCAATCAATCTGAGTAGAAATTTTTATTTTATTTTTGAAAAATTTTACCTTATTTTTAACAAGTTTTCTATTGTTTTTCATTAATATTTCAATTGTTTTTAAGTCAATTTTAAACTATTTCTTTTAGCCAAATGTTATTTGTTTCTTAAACAATTTTATGGAACGTTTTAAATGTTATTTCTTAGTGAAATTTAAAATGTAAAGTATTTTAGAAGAAAAAAAACTGAATTGTTTTATTTTTACCAATTTATATTTAAAATTTCGTAATTTCGTGGTTTTTCGATTATTTTTCTGGCACTTTTTTAAATACAAAATAGCATTTTTGAAAAGTTAAACACAATTTTTAATACATTTTCATTATTTTTCATTAAAATTCTAAGTAATAAACTGTTCCTTAAAGCAAAATTTCAACTGAAATAATTTTTAAAATTGTTTCTACTGTAATTTCTAAGTAAATTAAAGAAGAAATGTTTTTTATAAGTTTCTATTTAGTATCTGTTAAAAAATAACAGTATTTTTTAATCAATTTAAGCAAATGTTTAATTGTTTTATTTTTTGTAAAACTGATTTCCGGTTTTAAGCATTATTTATAGAAAATTGCAATTGCTTAATAAATTTCGAAATGTTTTGTAAAATTCGTGCTATTAAAAAAACCTTTGAAGTTTTCCCTCTGTTTTTTCTTTTGTTAATTTTATTTCTGTTCAACTATTTAAAAACTTTATTGTTATATCTTAACAAAATTTTAAACTGTGTATTTCAACTTATTCTTTGCTAAGTGCGACGAATTAGAATAAAATTGAAATTCTATATAAAATTATTATTTTTTCAATAAAGATGGGTATCTCTAAATAAAAATCGTGTGAAATTATAGAAGAAAAAGTACTATTTATAATTTTAGTTGAATACTTCTTAATTACTTCATGATTTTCAGTATTCTACAATATTTTTTTCAGATTAAAAAAAATCATATGCTCGTTTTGTAAACTGAATTTAAGCAATTTAAAAAATTAATTTTTTTTCTTAACTTTTCACCATCTTTTAAAAAAAAAAATATTTTTTGTTTTTGAAAGTGCCCTGATAAATTATCTAAGAAGAAATTTTTATTTTATTTATATTTTGTCTGATTTTAATACTTAAAAGATATTTTTGAATAATTTAGCTTTATTTTCAACAATTTTTCTATTGTTTTTCATTATTTCAATTGTTTTTAAGTAAATTTTAAACTCTTTCTTTCAGCCAAATTTTATCCCACTTTTTAGAAAGTTTTAAGTGTTATTTCTTAGGGATTTTTAAAATGTAAAGTATTTTAGAAAGAAAAAACAAACAATGTTTAATTGTTTCCTTCTTACAAAAAAAAACTATATTTTCCAATTTATATTTAAAATTTCTTTAAAATAAAAGAAAATTTTTCAATTATTATTCTGACATTTTCTTAAATATAAGAAAAAAAGGATTTTTGTAAAGTTTAACAACATTTTTAATACATTTTTATTATTTTTCATTAAAATTTCAACTGTTTTTAATTAAGTTCTAAACTGTTCCTTAAAGCATAGTTTCAACTGTTTATTAAATATATTTTTTTAAAGTTTTGAATGTGATTCCTAAGTAAATTTTAAAAAGGTAGCGTTTTAAAAAATTTCTATTTAGTCTATCTATCTGTTCAAAAATAGCGGTATTTTATCAATTTAAGCAAATTTTTAATTAAGGGTTGTTTATAGAAAGGCACTAGATTGGTTTAAAAAAAAAATAACATTGTGAAACCAACCAAGTGCCTTTCTATAAACAATCCTTAATATTAAAAATGTTTCACCACGTGATAAACGAGAACCAAATTCAACAAAAATTTTTAATTGTTTTATTTTTGTAAAACTCATTCTGTTTCAAGCATTTTATTTTTAGAAAATTTTAAATTTCAATTGCTTAATAAATTTCGAAATGTTTTGTAAAATTTAAATCATTAAATTTTTTTAAAAAGCACCTGCAGTTTTCTACTGTTTTTTTTTATTCTATAAATATTCTTTCTGCAAAATTCCAACTATTTTTAAATTTTAATGTTATATCTTAGCAAAATTTTCAACTGTGTATTTAAATTTATTGTTTTTCTAGGTGCTACGCTATAGAATTAAATTGAAATTCTGTTTTAGCAAAAATTTTTAGTTAACTTTCTGACAAATTCTTAAATCTTGAAAAACTGTTTTTTGTAAATGTTAAAACAATGCTTTAAAAGTGTTGCAATTAACTAAAAATAAAATGCTTTTAAACTTTTACTGAAAAACCAACAAGTGAAAATTAAAATACAATCTCTTGAAATAATTTAAAATTTTCAAGAAAAAAATTAGTCAAATTTGCAAAAGTGAATATTCTTATTTTTTGATAGTTGAAATTTAACAACAAATCAAATATTTTTGAAATTTTTGAGCAGTTAAAGGCTATAGGAAGTAAAAAATTTGCATCAAACTAAAATTAAAGGACAAAAACAATTGAACTTTGCTAACAAGAAGCAATTAAAATACATTAAAAATTAAAATTGGTTTGAAAACAATTGAAATTTTAACAAAAGAGGAAAATTCAAAGTTCAATACTAAAAATTTTAATATACTCATAAATAATTAAGATTTTTTCCAAAAGCAAGAAATTTCTTTGAAAAATATGGTTTCAAAATTTTAATAAAAACCGTTTTTAAAGTTTGGATGAAAATAGTTTTAAAAGAAAACAATAGTATTATTTTTTTCCTAAAGAAAAAGTAATTAATTTAAAAGATAACAGTTGAAAATTGAAAATTTGCTTTAAACAATTAAAAAATTAGCAAAAAATTAATGTTTACTAAGAAAAAACAGTTAAAATATCTTAAAAAATTAAACAGTTGAAAGTTTACCAAAAGAAACGATTGATTTTTTTAAATACTTAAATACCAAAAACATGTAATGTGCTTAAATATGTTTAACATTTTTCCAATATCATAAAATTGCTTAGAAAAAAAAAAATTGTTGAAAATTTTAAGAATAATTAAAATTTGCTTCAAAATAGTTGAAACAGTCGAATACTAAAAATTTAAATATGATGACAAATAGTTAATATATTTCCATAAACAAGAATTTTTTAGGAAAATTAATTATTTAAACAGTTCAATACTAAAAATTTTAATATACTCATAGATAATTAAGATCTTTTCCATAAGCAAGAAATTTCTTTGAAAAATATGGGTTGAAAATTTTAATAAAAACAGTTTTTAAAATTTGGTTGAAAATATTTTTAAAGGTAAACAATGGTCTTATTTTTTTCCTAAAGAAAAAGTAATTCATTTAAAAGATAACAGTTGAAAATTGAAAATTTGCTTTAAACAATTAAAATATTAGCAAAACAAATTAATTTTTACTAACAAAAAACAGTTAAAATACCTTAAAAAATAAACAGCTGAAAGAATACCAAAAGAAACGATTGATTTTTTAAAAATACTTAAATACCAAAAACATGTAATGTGCTTAAAAATGTTTAACATTTTTCCAATATCATAAAATTTCTTAGAAAAAAAAATTGTTGAAAATTTTAAGAATAATTAAAATTTGCTTCAAAAGAGTTGAAACAGACGAATACTAAAAATTTAAATATGCTGACAAATAGTTAATATATTTCCATAAACAAGAATTTTTTTAGGATAGAATACTTAAAAAACTTAAAATTTTGTTGGAAAAAGCTGTAATTATACAAAAAAAACTTAATTTAACTGAATTAAAAGAAAACTTTTGAATATTGACAAAATGCAATTGAAAATTTGCTTTAAAGAACATTGAAAATTATTTTAAAACGTTTATAAATTTCCCCAAAGATCAATTGAAATTAATAAGAAACATTTTCCAAACAAAAGATAATTCAAAAAATGTAGTTGAAAACATCAGTATTATTTTATAAATTTCAGTGTTTTCTATTTTTTCAAACTTGAATTTTTTAACCATAAGCTGTTCGCATTTCGTAAATATTTTTTTTAATTTCAAAACAATTGAAACAGTTCTTAACAATAGTTGAGAATTTTAAAACAATTGCAATTAAACTAAATGCTTACAAGATATGTTTTATTATTATATGTTTTTTTGTGAAAATAACTGGAAGCTCTCAAAAAAATAAATTTGATAGTATCAACTGAATTTCGATAGAAAAATAAAACAAATTTGAATTGTTTCTTGGAAATAAGCTGAAACTTTAGCAAATCAAAATTAAAAATTAGTTTTAAAAAAAGTGTTCACGTCTATCAAAAATCATTTAAATTTTTTTCCAATCAATGAAATATTTGTTTACAAATAGTTGCAATATTACTAAATAAAAACCACTCATTTGATAATGTCCGAATAGAACGAAAATAGTCAGAGAAAAGAGAAACATTCGCATTACTTTTTTTAAAAAACTAAAAAACTAAAATTTGGTAAACATTCGTTTTGCAAAAATAAGTTTTCTCAAGAAAAACAATACAATTAGAAGAAAAGAGTTGAAAAATAACTAAAAATCAAATTGAACATTTGCTTTAAACAATTAAAACCTTTGCAAAAATAACATTATATTTTAAATGTGCTTAAATCGCACCCAAAAAAATACAAGTTAATGTGAAGGATTCTGTTTAGTCAGGTTGTAAATATATTTCTTAAAGTGATACATAACCGTATCCATAAGAAGTGTTGCAATTAGGTTTCCGTGAAGGTCTAGGAACCAAAAAGAAGTTTCCTTCGCTCTATCTTACACTGAGTGACCTGACGTCAAGAAATTCTCGAATTCAAAAATAAGCGATACATGATGAGATACAGCTAGCTCATATAATTTCCTACATTTATTCTTGAAGAAAAAGATTGAAGAAATAAGAGAATGATACTCATTAAAAAAGATCTGAAATTTTAAACAAATTGTAGTTGAACACAAAAATAGAAAATCCAAAATAGAAAAGTGTTTGGTAGAATTGTTGCCTGTTTTCAATAGGAGAAGGGACTTGAGTGAGAAGATATATACGAATATTGTGAAATCTGAAAGTTTATTACTAAAAAGCAACTAAAACTCAATTTTGGAAATGCAGCCTATCGTTGTTAGATAGAAAAAGTAATACCTTCTGGTAATTTTGACTCGTGACCTTTTATAACAAGTATCTTAAGCTTATAAAAGGTCAAGAATTAAAATTACTGAATTTTGTAGGTATAGCTCTGAACCAAATATAGAATGAAATGTTTTTGTTCCAGGCATATAGAAAGATTATTATACCCTTCAGAAAATTATTTCAATATATTTAATTAATTGCTCACTTAACCCGTGGTGAAACATATTTGTAAAATCTTGATTAGAAATTATTTCAATGTCTAGATTGTTTTGTAATTCAATAGAATTTTAGAAAAATTAGAAAACTTTGTGTAAAAAATTATCGTTTTCAATGTGGAAGACTGCTGGGTAGTCATGTTACAACAGCTGGTCCAATCCTGTGTCTTGGGTTTCTGTTTCCTTAAAACTTTCCAACTTTCGTCACCGGAATTGCTAATTCATGACTAGCCTTCCGAACTCATTTCTAGTGGCTGCGCGTGATGGACTCATCTACCATCCAGCTTTGGATGTTATTATCACTTGGAGATCTGAACTTAATCCGGAACTCACGTTGCACAATAACTACAAATTCGGTTATTTTAGAACACAAAAGTTTTCCGTTAACTATTTTTGCTACTAGCCCCCTCTACCGCATGAGAGTACCAACTAACAGAACTGTTTGAGTTGCTCTTTTATTTCATGTATTAAGTATGATTTTAGATTTTACGTAATAAGTATTACAAAGCGTTGAAATCCCGATATTCATTTAGAAACACCAGGTATATTCCTGGTTCCGTACACGCTTCCTTGGTTTTCTTTTCCCACATTTCTCTTGAAACTACACGATCATGTTTTAATTTTGTTATGCCATCAACAATTGCTAACATATATTATTATTATTATTGTGAATTGGTTATTTAGGTTAAGAAAAATATGCATGATATGCTAATCTAATAATTAATTTATTTTCAATAATTATCATAGTGATAGATAACGAGTATTTTACATAAAATAATATCTGAAACATTCTTTTATACAAGTTTGCAAAATTAGTAACCGATGTATAATATCATGTCTCCTCACAATAACCATATACATACATATAATTATATAACCAAGTGTCAATCGAGACCTAGCTCTTCTTTCGTCTGTCTGTCATGAACGTATTAAGTACAATCACGCCTCTAAAATTTTTTGGTTGTTCCATTTTTATTATTATTTATTATTATTCTCAATAATTTACCAATAAAATGATTACATTTATATATAAACATCTAACATTATTAAATAAATCAATATCGTTTTATTTATTTTATTTTTTTTTTGGTTTGGTTTACCATCCTACAGCTCATAGAACATGTACAAATAATAAGAGATGACCGTGTTTTTCCGCGTCTCGGCCCCGTTTCCATGCTATTGATCATCATCATCATCATCGTTGGGTGTTTCGGGGTGGTGAGGACGGGGAAGAAACGTGGGATGCGTCTAGTGCGAATGCGTACATACAGTTTTCAACACTTTACAGCTTAGAGCCAAAAATATTAGTAATATTTTTGTACAGATATACTTAAGTGGTAGTTATTATTTTTTTTTTGGGGGGGTGGGGATGTTTTAGTAATCGCCGTCATCTGCTCGTTACAGCGGAACTGTCAGTAGGCGTGGCGTCCGGTCGGGGTGTTGTTGTGGTGGGGCGGGCAGATGGGCGTTTCCTCCTCGGGCCACGCCCACTCTAGCCGCTGGCTGCGGCAGCGGGGGCCGCTGCGGTGGGCCCGCCGGCCGGTGGAGGCAGGGGCTGTTGCTGGACAGGCATGTACGGCTGATACGGGTACGGCGGCTGCTGTTGCTGGTTGTCCGGCATGAATTTCACTAGAAAAACAAACGATCGTCAGTGCTAACTTGAGCGGCGCGCACGCGCATACATCCATCTACGTTATGTACAGCGGCATCTATAATCGGATCAGGGGTACCACATACTAAGTCAACCGGCAGAGGGGGGTCGGGCGTGTCTCGGTGGTTCTGAGGGGGGGTTTTGGTTGCGCAAACGGACTTACGAGACAACTGCATATAATAAGTGGGCGGGGGCACTAATGTATGGAAGGGGCTCACAGTAACGAGTGTGTGTGGTGTCTGTCTGTCTTTCAATTGTACCAAACATTCCAATACCGTGAGAGAGTAATGAGATTAAGGACAGTGTGTGCATGCTCATGACATGTTAGAGGGAGATAACAAACAAAAACAAAATTGAATATTCTACTTACACCATCAAATCCAGCCAACATCAAAATAACTCTTTGTATAAATTTCATAATTTAGTAAATGACAAAAATTTTAAAGTTAAAAATGTCTCAAAAATATTTAATTAATGAAATTTCAACATTTTAAATCTTTCTTAATACAATTAATTTTGTATCAAATTGAACTATAATTGGAACAAACTTTTAAATGAATTTTAAATCAATTCGTAGTACCAACACGTTCCTCTATAATAATTGCATGCAA
This sequence comes from Ontholestes murinus, assembly GCA_963969525.1. Lineage (NCBI taxonomy): Eukaryota > Metazoa > Arthropoda > Insecta > Coleoptera > Staphylinidae > Ontholestes > Ontholestes murinus. The sequence goes on from OZ018396.1 coordinate 10,951,708, forward strand.
CATTAAAAACTAAAAGCAAAACTACAATATTACACATTACCTCTCCTCTTCCACATTCGTCACGCAACCCCCTCCCCATTCCCTCGAGGACTCTCAAAACGCAACAGAATTTCAATAGCACATTTATTTTTCCTTACACATCCAATATCCGCATTCCCCCTAACGGCTTACAATATCTAAACGCAACCTAAACCTAACCACACGGAGACTCGACTATTTTCTTCATCTATATACACACACCTGAGAGTGCATTTAAAAAAAATCATCGTCCGGTGGCTTAAAAATGATTTTTTTTTGTTAACAAAATATTATCAATTAATTCGTTACATAGTCCCGCCCAGTATTATTAAATTGTATAATTATTGTTACGGTAATTATTGTGAGTGAGTAGATATCCAGCGGCGGGAACGGTCGGTGTCGGATTTCGAGGTTATGTTTATTTAGCCGTCGCCGGTTTGTAACTGAAAACAATTGTACGGATGAGTGTGCTGCGCAGGCGCTCTAAGGATCTCCACAATCATGCTGCGCGGGGTTGAAGTCCATAAATAAAAGGATCGGATTTAAGGACAGTAGGTGGATACGTTCAGTGGGCGTGTCATGCAATCGCATGCGGGCTCCTCCTCTAAATTGGCAGCCACCTATAGTGGGCGGGGCTCAGCTCGGGTAAGTGAACACACAAGAAGAATAGGCGGCCCTCTATAGGACCGGACAGATATAGAATAGAAAGACAGACAGAAGCCAATGTCGGTTTGTTCCACATCGATTTTACACCAATCAAGTAAGTACCAACATAAGTTACACACGCACACACACAGATCGCAGAGCGTAATTACCGAATTTTCGGAGCCAGGTTACATGAAGTTCACTATAACGAGAAAAAAAGAAAGGGCGTGTCAGTCTCGTTCGCATAACCTCAATCCTAACCGCGCACTGTTTAAAACCGCTACAATTTTATTCCCCCTCCCCCCCACAAAAAAAACAGTACTCACCTCTAGCTAGAAGTATAAACCATTTGATGTACGAAAATAAATTTACGACACCAAATACCGTATTATTACATCAGAATTATAAACCATTATACGTCACAAATGTCAGTATTTCGAGAAATTTAGTTTTGTTAAACAAATTTGTTTTGTTTGTTAAATGCCAGTAAATACGAACCATCTCCTTGCTAGGGATTAATTTGAATCATTAATAACTAATTAAGTAGTCGCTGCAAATAAAGTTTAAAGTGGTATAAAAAAGTAAAAGTAATTGTTAATTTAAATTAAGATTACTTTCAAACTCCCAATTAATAAATTATACATTTTAAACAAAAGCAAATCAATTAGTGCTAACTGAAATCAGTAATTTAAAACAATCGATAAAATGACTTAATATATTGTAATTGTTAGCTTAAAAAAAATAGAATAAAATAGTAATTATATAAATGTACCCAAAAAAATTAGTGCCAAACATCCATAATTTAATTTATAGAACTTCATAGTGGCGATACTTCTGACAGTTGTGACATATAAGCATAAGATTTAAGCAAATGTAAAAAATAAAAACAGATTATTAACTTACTGACTATGATGATTAGGATCACGAGACCAATGACGCCCATTATTATCATCATCTGAAAAATAAAAATTTAGTTTGTTTTAATATCTTCATAAATATATTATTCATAATAAATTATTGTATATAAAATAAATCCGTATTCTTTTTAAATATTATATTTAAGCGTGAAGAAGATAATTATATTTACCTTTAGATTTTGCAGCCAGAATTTCCTCTTTAATTTACCAGCCTGCTGTTCGAACTGTGACGCGCCCTGTTGTAAAGCATCTACAAAGAGAGAATAATTAACATGTTTCCACGCAAGTTGGCTGTTTTAAATGAGCCCGAAATTAGCGTTCAGTTCCTATTTATAATGAGTTGTAAGTTACACATTTATCACTTCTGAAGTGAGGAAATTTTGTATTATACCGAGCGTGGAATAAAATCTTTACGCGCATTATAAAATTTATACAATATTTTAGAAGTGTTTCTCCTTCTGCCTTCTTCATTGGTTAATTTAAAACAGTTGTAGCTTTCTCGATTTGTGGTCTTACTTAATTCTGGATTTACCAATTAGAATTGAAAGAACGAGACACTAGAAAAAAAGGGAAAACACTAATGGTCATTTTTTGTGTTTCATTTATTCAATTCTAATTAGTATAGTTGTAGCTTATTTGATTGTATCGATTTTATAGAAGGTTTTAACAACTGAGATGCTTTTTTTTCAAAATAATCTTTCTGAAAAACTAAAACCAAATAGAAAGTCTATAATCTGGAGAATTCTAAAACCCTCCAACTAAAGAAATGATAGAAAATTCTAGAAATCTGAACAAAAACAATGCTAGAAATTTTGAAACGCTACGTAAATTTCTGATTAAATAAAACAAGAAATGCTGAAGTTCTCTAGAAAACTCCCATACAATAAAAAACAGTGTTTGAAAAACTATAACAAGAATTACTGGAAAATTACAATTAAATAGAGTAAGAAATTTCTCCAAAAAAAAAGAAGAAAACATACAATTAATAAAATCTAGATGCAAAATTTCTGGACAATTCTAAAACCTTCGAAGAACATTTTCGAGATTTAAAAGATAAATTTCCAAAAAACAAGAAGGAAAGTAACTTTCTTAAAAAAATACACAATTGAAGAAAAGTTTTTAGAAAACTTCAAGAAACTAAAATAAGAATTCTGCAAAACGAAAATAATTTCTAGAAACTGGAAAAAAACCTTAGAAAAGAATTATGTTTTTGAAAAACTACGAAAAAATAAATTGAAGAAATACAATGCAATTCTAATTAAAAAAGCAGAAATACAAAAACATTCTGGAAACATCTAAAAATTTGTAATAAATAGATCAATAGATGGATAGTATTTATTTATCCATTGTCCTTACATAAAAAAATCGAAATACATATATAATAATACTTTTATACAAAATTTTTGATTGCACATTGAAAGGCGAAGGAAATCTAGGATCTTCAAAAAAAATCGTAAATTGAAAGATACTTATCTTGAAAATCAGGTACAATAAACCAAGAGTTGATGGACAATTTAATTTTTTTTAGAATTTACTGAAACATTCTGCTAGAATTGTATTCAAGAGAAAAGCAATTTTGGCCACAGAAAAGCGCCAGAACCAAAGGGATGAGACTTTGGCCAAGAAAAGTGGTATTGTTTAATATTAAGACAACGAGACTATTAGATTTTCAAAATATTTTCTTCACCTGAAGAAGCCACAGTGTGTGGTGAAGTGAAGTGTTTAAAATAAACCAAATTTAAAAATCTAACAGTCTCGTTATCTTAATATTGAATATGGATTTTCAACGCCTAAGTGCCTCTACAATCAATCAAATGGTATTGTTTTACCACCATCTCACCCAGCTATCAAATCCGCAAAGCTGCAGGCGATGATAATGAAGGACAAAAAGTCCAAACCAGCCAAGCCCAAGAAGACGAAGCCAGCCGCTGCCACAGCTGCTAAGGAGGAGAAGAAACCAGCTCCAGCCAAAGCGCCGTGAGCCAAAGTACCAGCAAAAAAGTAACGTGTGACACAGTTTAGAGGCAACAACTTTAACTGTGGTATCAAAAGAACTCTTGAGAACTTTAGATAACACGAAGTGATTTCAGCAATTTAGAAGGTAATTTCCTGGAGAATTCTTAAATAAGAAGATAATAAAGATAATAAAAGAACCTCGAAAAACTAAGATTAACTAAAATAAACACAATTTTTTTTTCACTGGCAAAGATCCTTCCATCCTACACTAGAGTACACATGTAGAGAATTAAGCACTATTATAAGTTTTATAAAGTCTTTATATATATATAAACTATTAAAAAATCGGTGGTGGCAGATGACCTTGCAGTCGACGCAAAAAAAATTTAAAAATAGGAAGGATAAAAAATCTCGAAAACTTTGTCAAAGTAAAATAAGAAGATCTTATTGACAAATCATTAAAATTCTTCAAAATTAGACAAAAAACTAGAACGAATTTAGAATTCTAAAAGAACATTTTTGATGAAATCTAGAAAAAATTGAAAATTCTGGGTATCTAAAAGAAAAAGTTCTTGATATTTGTAGAAATCCATAACTGTTTCTTAGCAGTTATGGATAAAACGAAATAAGAAATGCTGAAAAAGTCTGGAACCTTAAAAGAAAATTTCGACAATGTGTAAGATGTGTTGGAAATGTCTTAATCAATAAAAGAAATGTTTTTGAAAAACTACGAAAAAACTTTAGAAAGAATTGCTCAAAAATTCCGATTAAATAAATCAAGAAAATGTTTTGAAGATAAAATAAATAAATCTCGTAGTTTAGAGGGAAAATTGCTGGAAACTTCTGATTAAAAAAAACTTGAAATGTTCATCATTTCAAGTTTTTTCTAGAATCTAGAAATTTCGAAGCAACAATACTAGTAAATAAATAAATTCCCAGAAAATTATTGAACAATTGAATAAACATTTCTGGAAAGCTCAGATTAACTAAAACTTGAATTAATGAAAAATTCAAATAAATAAAAAGAAAAAACTCCTACCAAATAAATTTTTTTTTTAGAAAAATAAGTCGATAATCTGGAAAAAAATCTAGACATCTGAAACTCCCGATTTTTTTCCAGATTATAATCTCCTAGCATTTTATTCTCCAGCAGTTTTAAAATTTATGTACAAGTTTCGAACAATGACAACAAATTCCAATGAAATAAAATAATTGATAAAATATAAATTACTCAAAAAAATACAAAAAAACTCTAAATATAAGTTTTAAATCTCAAATAAATAAGATGCTCAGAGAAAAAGTGTCGTTAAAATAAAGAAAAAAAATATTCTATAAAAATTCTGAAAAATTCTAGAAATTTGAGAGATTTTTTGGCGGTTTCTAGAATCATTAAAATAAAAAATTCTTTGTTTACAAGCTATGATGATAAATTGCAAGAATCCCTTGAAATAAAGCTAAAAGAGAGGCTGAAAGACCGTTGATCGTTAGCAGTTAGACAGAAAAACTATTGTCACATATTATTGTCATATTATTAGTTATATGGAAATTGTTTTCTTTATTTTCTGTAAATAAATATGTTTATTAAAGCAAAACATTTAGTTCTGCTGAAAAGATTCGATGGAATAAAAATCATAAAAATTCTCTAAATATTAAAGAAAAAATGGTTGAAAATTCTAGAAATTTGGAAGATTTTTTTTAGAATTCTAGAACCTTCAAAGAAAATGTAGAAAATGTTTGCAGTTTAGAAGAAAATATTCTATAACTGCTTAAAAACTTTGATAGAGGAAACTCGAAATGCTGAAAAAGTATACAAACCTTAAAGTAAATTTCCATTTGAAAGGCAAAAGCTGAACATTTTTAAAACATTATAAGAGAAGTTTCTAGAAAATTTCGGTAAATTAAAACAAGAATTATCGGAAAATTCCGATAAAATTATGAAATAAAATTCTCAAAAAAATAGAAAAAACAAATATGGAGAATTTTAGAAAACTTATCGGAATATTCTCAAAAACTAGAGAAAATACATTTGTGAAGAATTTTAGAACTCTTAAAAAACCGGCAAAAGAATTGACTGAAAATTTCGCCATAACGAAATGATGGGAAATTATAGAAATCTGTTAACTTCTATCTAAGAAATCAGAAACTGCGGGAAAAAAATCGATAGAATTAAGCAAGAGTTGTTGAAAAGCTCTAGCCCTGGAAAATTCTTGAACAATTGAAGAAAGCTCTAGAATCTTCGAAAAATATTTATGCAATTTGAATAATAGATTTCTGGAAAATTCTTGAACGATCGAAGAAACGTTTCTGGAAAGATCAGATAAACTAAACTCCTAAAAAATAAAAGAAAAATGTTAGGAGAGTCGATAATCTAGAAAAAAAATCTAGAAACTTCTATCTAAGAAATCAGAAACTGCGGGAAAAACATCGATAGAATAAAACAAAAGTTGTTGAAAAGCTCTAGAATCTTCGAAAGGTATTTACGTAATTTGAAAGATAAATTTCTGGAAAATCCTTGAACGATTGAAAAAGGCTCGAGAAGTATTTACGCAATTTGAAAGATAAATTCCTGGAAAATTTTTGAACAATTGAATAAACGTTTCTGGAAAGCTCAGATAAACTAAAACTTGAATTAATAAAAAATCAAATAAATGAAAAGAAAAACTCCTAGAAAATAAAAGAAAAATGTTAGGAGAGTCGATAATCTGGAAAAAAATCTAGAGACATCTAAAACGTTTTTTCCAGATTATAGACTCTCCTAGAATTTTTTTTCTCAGGTAGTTTTAAAAAGAAAATTCTGTCAAATTCTGGAAAGACAAAACAAGAAATGATATGTAATTATAGAGATTTGTCAACATATATTTAAGGAATCTGGAACTGTTAACAAACATCGAAATGATAAAACAAGAAACGTTAAAAGTAAATTCTTGGAAATTTCTTGAATAATAGAATAAAAGTTTCTAGAAAATTCTAGATCTCTCTTAGTACATTAACGCATTCTGGAAAACAATTTGTTGTCAAATTCCTATAAAATAAAACTAAAGATGATGTAGATTTTAGGAATCTGAAAGAAACCTTTCTGAATAATTTTAGAACTCTCCGAGAAAATTTTCTTAGTGAGGAAGAGACTTACTGGAAATTTCGGGTAGAATAAAACAGACAAGAATGATATATAAACCCTAGGAACCTGAAAAGAAAATTCGAGAGGATTTTACAAACCTCGAAAAAATTTGTATTTATTCCAATAAATATCGTAAAAAAAGTAATTATAAAAAAATCTAATAATCTGGAAGGCAGGTATTATAAAATTTTAGAAATCCTAAACTCGAATTAGAGCTGAAGATTTTAGGAATCTGAAAGAAACATTTTTGAATAATTTTGGAACCCTCCAAGAAAATTTCCTTCGTGAGGAAGAGACATTACTAGAAATTTCGGGTAGAATAAAACAAACACGAATGATGATAAATAAACCCTAGGAACCTGAAAAAATTCTGGGGAGTTCTAGAACACTCGAAAAAAATTTTGGAAAAGAAATTGCTGGAAAATTCCGGTCAAGTAAAACAAGAAATTATAATAAAAAAATCTAAACTTGAAGACAAGAACTAGAAATTTTTAAAAATCCTGAACTAGAACTAGAGATGATGAAGATTTTAGGAATCTGAAAGAAACATTTCTGAATAATAAAACCCTCCAAGAAAATTTTCTTAGCGAAGGAGAGACATTATTGGAACTCTAGGAACCTGAAACAAAAATCTGGATAATTCTAGAACCCTCGAAAAAAATGTTGACAAAGAAATTGCTTGAAAATTCTGATAAAGTAAAACAAGAAATTATAAAAAAAGTACTAGAAAATTTTAGAAATCCTAAAAAAAGTCGATAGAATAGAAGAAAAAACAAATAAAAATTTCCGCAAATTAAAGAAAAAAACGAAAAACTAAAAGATAAGCATTAATGGAAATTCTTATTTTTCATTACAAATTTCTAAAATTTTTTAGCCTATTATTTGCAATTTCTGATTAAAATTGATAGAATTTACCATTTTTTCTCATATATTTGTTTAATATTTTAATCTCTAACATTTCTAGATTTAAATTTTTTTTCTTTTCTAATTTCTAAAAATGTTTGAGGATCTAGAAATTTTCAGTAATTTCTAATTAAAATTTCTAAAATCTACCACGCGTTTTATTTAAGAAAATTATACCTATTTCTTGTTTTATCTTATGAGAATTTCTAAATTTAATAATTTAAAAAATTCCATTCTGTAGATTTTCAGCGTCCGAAACGTAGAAACTTCTAATTTCAAAAATTAACGAACGTATTTTTAAAAGTTTTCAAAAGAAACAATTTTTAAAATTTATCCAACATTTCTTACCTCACTTTCCCGGTTCACGTTCACAGTTCTAGATTTTTTATGCGTTTTAATATTTTTCAACACTTTCAAATTCAAATTTCTAGAATTTACTAACTTCTTTACACACATCAAAACTTTCTGAAACTATTCAGCAATAAATATAAATAAATACACTTTTCACTTTTACATGTTACAAATATCTAAATTTATTTTATGGTTCTAAATACTCTATTTAATATTTCTAAAATTAACGTTTTTCCTACACTTTTTCTTTATTTATCTTAATCTGAAAATCAAGAAATTCCTAAAAAAATTGTAGGAACATCGGAAAACCTGTCTTAAAGTCTAAAAAAAAAGAGAAATTGCTGTTCTCCTTTTTTTAGACTTAAAGACAGGTTTTTCGATGTTTCTACAATTTTTTTTAGGAATTTCTCCAATTTCAAATTTCTAAACCTTCTATAAAAAGTACGTAACTATTGAAAAAAATAAATTAAGTCTGGAAAAGAATAAATTGCTGAAAAATTCTGATATAAAAGAGAAAGAAAAATTGAAGAAGAAAAAAACATTGGTGAATTCTATAAACATGAAAAAGAGTTTATAGAACTATCAAAAAAAATTCCTGAAATCTGGACAATAAGAAGTTGCTATACAATTATAGAACCCTTGAAGAAAATTCGAATTCTCGCAAATAAATGTCATCTGTGTTCTATCATCTGACACCTGTCCTATGTCATTTCTCATCTGTCATCTGCAATTATCTTTCATCTGTCATCAGCAATCATCTTTCATCTGTCATCTGTCTTCTGTCATTTGTCATCTGTCATCCGTCATCCGTCATCTGCAATCTGTGTTCTGCCATCTGCCACCTATCCTCTGTCATTTCTCATCTGTCATCTGCAATCGTCTTTCATCTGTCATCTGATACCTGTCATCTGTCATTTGTCATTAGCCATCTGTCATCTGTGATATACCATCATCCATCTGCAATTTGTCATGAAATAGAGTTTGTAGAACCATCAAAAAAATTCTTGAAATCTGGACAATAAGACGTTGCTACACAGTTATAGAACCCTTAAAGAAAATTTTAATTCTCGCAAATAAATGTCATCTGTGTTCTGTCATCTGTCACCTGTCCTCTGTCATTTCTCATCTGTTATCTGCAATCATCTTTCATCTGTCATCTGATACCTGTCATCTGTCATTTGTCATTAGCCATCTGTCATTTGTGATATACCATCAGCCATCTGCCATTTGTCATGAAATAGAGTTTGTAGAACCATCAAAAAAAAATTCTTGAAATCTGAACAATAAGAAGTTGCTACACAATTATAGAACCCTTGAAGAAAATTCTAATTCTCGCAAATAAATGTCATCTGTGTTCTGTCATCTGTCACCTGTCCTCTGTCATTTCTCATCTGTTATCTGCAATCATCTTTCATCTTTCATCTGTCATCTGATACCTGTCATCTGTCATCTGTCATTTGTCATTAGCCATCTGTCATCTGTGATATACCATCAGCCATCTGCCATTTGTCATGAAATAGAGTTTGTAGAACCATCAAAAAAATTCTTGAAATCTGGACAATAAGACGTTGCTACACAGTTATAGAACCCTTAAAGAAAAAATCTAATTCTCGCAAATAAATGTCATCTGTCACCTGTCCTCTGTTATTTCTCATATGTCATCTGCAATCATCTTTCATCTGTCATCTATCATCTGTAATCTGTCACCTGTGTTTTGTCATCTGTCACCTGTTCTCTGTCATTTCTCATCTGTCATCTGCAATCATCTTCCATCTGTAATCTGTAATTTAACATCTGTAATTTTACGTCTATCATCCATAATAGATTATTATTTATATCTGCTCCTTTTCGTTTGGCATCTATCTTTTTTGTATAGGCCGCCAAATTCTAGAACCATTGAAGAAAATAGAGAAATTCCTGAAAAAATCGTTAATTATAGAATTCGATAACGTCTGTTCTTTCCTTTATACTTTTTTATCTAATCAGAATCTTTCAGAAGTTATTATTTTTATAATTTGCTTTTATGGCTTTTTTAAAATATATTTTAAAAAATATTTCTTACTTTCCATCTTTGCAAATTTTTCTTCAGCGGCTTCAGAATTAAAAGCCAATTCTCATATTCATATTCTATGTATTATTAAGATTTTTTTCTGAGGTTCTAGAATTTTCCATAAATTTCACTTATTTCCATTTACAATTAGAGAATTATTCATCATTTTTTTTGCTTTACGTGATCAAAATATTCCAGCAATGTCTATAGATTTTTAGAATCTTCTAATGGTTCTAGAATTTTCCAGCCATTGTTTTAGATTTCTAAAACTACCTTTAAGGGTTCTAGAATAGTCCAGAAATTTCTATTCTATATTTTCGGAATTTATGAATAATCGCCCAAAAAAAGAAACAAAAATGAAAGGACAAGTGGCAGATGACAGATTAAAGATGGCAAATGACAGATAAAAGACGACAGATGACAGTAGAAAGATAGCAGACGACAGATGACAAATGACAGATGGCAGATGGTATATCACAGATGGCAAATGGCTAATGACAAATGACAGATAACAGATGATAGATGACAGATGACATATTATAGGTAACAGATATAAGATGACAGATAACAGAACACAGATGACAGACGACATTTATTTTCGTGAATTAGATTTTTTTGCAAGTATTCTATAATTTAGGCCCAACTTCTCATCGCCCGGATTTCAAAAAACAAAACTACCTTTAATGGTTCTAGAATATTCCAGAAATGTCTATTCTATAATTTCAGGATTTATGAACAGTCACTCCTACTTTTATTAGTAAAATAGAAACAAAATTTTAGCAGCCAATGTCGCCCAAAAAAAGGAACAAAAATGAAATGACAAGTGGCAGATGACAGATAAAAGATGGCACATGACAGATAACAGACGACAGATCACAGTGGAAAGATATCAGATGACAGATAACAGACGACAAATGACAGTAGAAAGATAGCAGATGACAGATGACAGATAACAGATAACAGATGACAGATGACAAATGACAGATGGCAGATGGCAAATGACAAATGACAGATATCAGATGACAGATGACACAGAACAGATAACAGATGATAGATGACAGATGTCATATTATTGGTAACAGATAAAAGACGACAGATAACAGAACACAGACGACATTTATTTTCGAGAATTTGAATTTTTGCAAGTATTCTACAATGAAACCCCAACTTCTCATTGCCCGGATTTAAAAAAAAACAAATTCAGTGGTTCTACAAACCTGATTTTAAGTTTCTAGAATTTATGAACGCTTTTCAGAAAATTATACGGTTTTGATTTTAAGACTTTTATGTATTTACAACAGGTAATCAAATCATTTTTTTGTAACAGAAAAGGTAAGAAACTTTGTAAATATGTTTACAATTAGTTTTAATTATTTAATAGATCATAGATGGCGCTGAGGTCAAAAATTAAGAATAAATAGTAATGGTTATAATTGCTAAATTTGTAGGGGTGTAAAAAATTAAAAGCCATCTATTTTTAAAACAATTTAACGTAGTGCGGCATTTGTTTACCCACAATACACAACGAATGTGCAAATGATTGAATCCGTATCGATGTGTTAAGCCGATATTACGTCCGAGCTCTCAAACGGTCTAAAAATATATAAACACGTAATAAATGTCACCCTTGGGTGTAATGTATAAATTGGATACTAAATATTACCTGTTTGGACAAGTAGTTACGTATGACGCGGTTGTGATTCTAATATGATTAAAATTATCGGGATTAAACAGAAAAGTTTGTGCTTTAAAAATGATCTGAACTGATTAAAACTGGAAATACAGAAAATGTTTTTTTCCTCGCCAAATTTAAACAGAAAAGATTTATTTTCTAAAACGTGGCGTCATTTTGCAGAAAGTTAGTGTTTAGTTTGATAGTAGGTCAACGTAATAATAATTTCCAATTTCCTAAAGTAGGTCGACAAGATGTTACTGATAGGAATATCGAGGTACATTTATCTAGACATGTGCTCCAAATCAATTCGTTATGTATTTGTGGTAGGTCAAGGCAGAATGCTGAGACGTACATGATCCAGTTTGAACTTTGTTTGTTCTTCGAAAAATCCGAATTTTATTGTTGATAGTGTAAAGTATAGCACGAATCTGCTGATATGATGAACTTTTCTTTTAGTGAAGTTTTCCGTAACACGCTCCAATAAATGCGGTTTGATTTTAGCAATTGTACATCTGCTGTTCTTCTTTAGTACTGGAATCATGACAGGTTTGTTGACGTAGATCCTTACCTTCAATTGTCCCGAAAGGAAAAAGTATAGTGGATTTAGATCGAAAGACCTCGCTGGACAATTGAGAGGTAGTATTACCAGGAAATTTGGTTTGAAAAAACGGAAACGGATTGATGTGTTTATATGTCATAGAATAAAAATGGCGCGCAATTCAAATCCTAAAGTCCAATTTTGATCATCCTTCATAAGCATCTGATTTGTAATGTATAAAAATAATACTGCATCTTACGAACAAATATTTTATTTGTTTACTGATTATTACTATTATAGTATAAACCTATTGTAGGTAGGTAAACCTAATCATAACCTACAGTTAAAAAAAATGACGATTTCCCAAGAAAAATTTTTGGTTGTAAAAGTGAAAATAATTATTTTTCTAATTACCTGCTCGATCGTCTAGTTCGGAGAGTTTCTGATCTCTCTCGAGGACCTTCTCGACGTTGGTCTTCATGATGTCGACGACTTCGTCCACTTGGGCCTGGGTCTGTTGCAGCCTCTTCTGGGCGGCGATCTGTTGGGGCGTCCGCGGACCCCCGATGATTTCCCCATCTGGCCCAGTCGTACCCGCCGGTGTGGGCGCCAAATTATCCGGTGCGCCTGGTGCTGCCCTATTTATTCAACAACGAATTATTAATTTAAGAGGTGCTTTCTAACACTATTACCTAAATAATTTCAAAATTAATTGATTCAAAATTGAGATATAAGTATGATGTATTCAGATTTTCCTAATGTTTAATGTGTTTAATCCTGGAGAATAGAATGAAAGATCGCAAATTGATATATGACGGGTGTCCAACAATTATTGCAGTCCCGGGTGGCGTTGGAATCAAAAACGTAGGTCAATTCTTTCATGTTAATTGTCAGACATAACCTAAATGTGCATTAAAAATGTCAGTTCATTTATTTGCAACATGTAAGAATCGACCTACGTTTTTTATTCCAACGCCACCCGGGACTGCAATAATTGTTGGACACCCGTTATCTAAGTCTTCAAAATTTTGCTTAGAGTTATTCATTCAGAGGGCTATACTCACATCATATTTTATACTTATATAGTTTTGTAAAAAAAAATGTCTGTAAATAAAGAATTTATTTATTCAACCTTCCCCGATATTGGAGTAACTTTAAGTACGTTTAAGAAAGCATCAAACTTTAATGTAAACAACAACAACCCTCATCCTCACTCCTGACGTTCATTACCGACACGTAACCGTAATCAGATATTCATTGTGCTTTCATCCGAAGTAATAATCCTGAATTATACAACGCCAATGCTCGCGTTAATTATGCAATCCAACCAACACCCGCGCGGGATGATCCGCAACTTATCTTACTTGCGCGCGAGCACGTATGTTTGTTCGCTGTTTGTTTGGTTGCCTAATTGGTCGAGAGCGCCTGTAACTCGAGCCTGATTGCCGGCTCTTTTCTCCTAATTGGCGAAATGCGTTTGCATCGATCCTCCTCCTCCGACTCCTGCGCCACCGCCTAACCCAAATACCACGACCATAAAGACGCCGCCTATCGATTCCTAGGCGCTGTGACTCACACCGTAAATACACACGGCGAATTCCAAACTAGACAAGAAAAACGGCGGCATGCGTCTTCGCGCGGCAGTCATTTGTTTTTATCGCGTTTACTCGATGCGGTAATGAATTTTCGGGCCGTGTTAAGATTTACGTTCATTGAGTGCGCGACGGGAAAATCAATGGTTCGTCCGTCTCTTTCCAGACTCTCGCTTGCTCCCCCGTCGAGTTTTCAAGTTTCCCAGGGGTGGTTTAATTCGGCAGCGCGGTGGGTCGTAGGCGGCGGCGGCGGCGACGGCGTGCGTACGGATGCGTGTGCGTGTGTGTGTGTGTGGGCCGTTGAAGGACCCGGCGAGCTTTGATTCAAGACCTGAGTGTCATTTTCCCCCAGATTATTTTTAGCACACGAAGCTTTAATTATTGAAGCTAATCCCCCGGATTGTAAATGGCTGGGATGTGCGAATATTTTATTATTTATGCAACCTAACCTCAATCAAAAGAATCTGGATAATTAACATAGCCAGAATGTTCTGTAATTAAATAAACAATAATCTATTCTTAAGTATAAAAATAGTATGAAACCATTGAATTATTGCTGCCATGTCAACAACACTTACTAACAGGGTTTTAAGTACTTTGGATCTCATCCAAGTAGCGGATTCAAAATAATTTATATAAAATTATCGACTAAAGCGGTACACTTATTTACATAGATGTATATATTTATTCACATAACATAAACGAGCTGTGACTTTTTTACCACTTCAACTTTAATCAAATGGATGTAGGTTATAGAATAAGTGATTTGAACTCTAACTGAATAACTCTAAAATTTGTTTTTAAAATTTGAGAGAAATTAGTCTCTACAACTTCTAATACCAGATGTTTAACTTTGGTAAATAAGAAAATTGGCTTTATCAAAAAAAAAAATTCTGCAAATCAGAATTCTCCTCTACAACTAGCCATATCAAAGCACTCTAGGGAATTTTTTGTACGATGAACAATTATTCATTTTCGTCAACTAGTTTTTCTAAACTCTCGAGAATTCAATTGTTTGGTTACCTAATTGGTCGAGAGCGCCGTGACTAGAGGCATGATTAAGAGCAGATTTCTCTTAATTAGTGAAAGGCAATTGCAATATTCTTTAATAGAGCAAAATTCTTCGATTTGTTCTTTTCTCTCAATTAGCTTCGCCAAAGATTCTTTAATATTTAAAAACTAACCAAACATAAACAATTTCCAGAATTTTTCTATGAAGAGCAATTGTTCATTTCATTTTATAACTGGCTAGATTTTTTTCTTTTCGGCAAAATAGTTTCTTTTATTTCCCCTCAACTAGCTTCAACAAAAAAACCTTAAAAAATTCTTTTCTGAATCATAATTCTCCTCATGTTTATGTTTGTTTATTATATTTTTGCTAGAAACAAGAACTCTTTTCATCAATAATCTCAAGATTTTTATATATTACGAACAATTCTTAACTTTTCTTAATTGGTCTTGTTAAAGAAATCTCGATAATATTTTGTATGAAGCAAAATTATTCCTTTCCTTTATTTTCCTTCTTCATCACAACTTTTGTAACTTCATTCTGTAAATCAGAATTCAGCTTATCAATTAGCCATATCAAAATAATTTCAAGAATGTTACCTATGAAAAACAATTCTTCGACTTTCTAAATTAACCTTGTCAAAGAAATTTTAATATGTTTTTCTTATAGACTAGCTTCAACAAAAAACCTTGAAATTTTCTTCTTGGGTATAGAATTCTCCTCAACTAGCCATGTCAAAGCAATCTAGCAATCTCAAGAATTGTTTCTATTATGAACAATTCCTTATTTTTCTCAACAAGCCTTGTCAAATAAATCTCGAACATTGTTTTTCAATATAGAGCAGAATTATCCATTTCTTTCATTTCCCTCAACAAACTTTATCAAAAAATCCTATGAATTTTTGCTAGAAACAATAACTTTGCTCATCAATAATCTCAAGATTTTTATATATTACGAACTTAACCTTTCTTAATTAGTCTTGTAGAAGTAACCTCGATAATATTTTGCATAAAGAAAAATTATTCCTTGCTTTTATTTTCCTCAACGAGCTTCATGAAAAATTTTGTGAATCAAAATTCAGTTCATCAATTCGCCATATCAAAACAATTTCAAGAATTTTATCTGTGAAAAATAATTCTTCGACTTTCTGAAATAGCCTGGTGAAAGAAATTTTAATATTTTTTGCTATCTACCTTCAACAAAAAACCTTGATTTTTCTTCTCAGGTTTAGAATTCTTTTCAACTAGCCATGTCAAGGCGAAGAAACTCTCAAGAATTGTTTGTATTATGAACAATTCTTTATTTTTCTTAACAAATAAATATCTAAAAAAAAAATTATATAGAGCAGAATTATCCATATCTTTCATTTCCCTCAACAAACTTTAACAACAAAATCCTAAGAATTCTTGCTAGAAACAAGAACTCTCCTCACCAATAATCTCAAGATTTTTATATATTACGAATAATTCTTATCTTTTCTTAATTGGCCTTGTCAAAGAAATCTCGATAATATTTTACACGAAGCAAAATTTTTCCTTTCTTTTATTTTCCTCAACAAGCTTCATGAAACATTTTGTGAATCAGAATTCAGTTCATCAATTAGCCATATCAAAACAATTTCAAGAATTTTTTCTACGAAGAACAATTCCTCGACTTCCTTAAAAAGCTTCATCAAAGAAATCTCAATATTTTTTCCTATAGAGTAAGATTCTTCGTATCCTTTAATTTCTGCTACCAGCATATTCAAAAAAAACTTGTACTCTTTTTCTGTTGATGATTAACTAGGCTATGTCAGAAAGTATCAAGAATGTTTTCTCTTATGAACAATTCTTTGTTTTTTTTCCTTCTTAACCAGCCTCCCCAAAGAAATCTCGAGGATATATAGAACAGCATTCCTCATTTCCCTCAAGTAGTTTAGTAGAAAATTTTGAGATTAAAAAAAAAAATAAGAATGCTCCTCAACATTTGGCCATGTAACAGCAATGTCAACGTCAAGATTTTTTCTATGATGAACAATTCTCATTTTCCCCACTAATTTCGTCCAAAATCATATATAATAATTATATTCCTCATCAACTAGCAATGTTAAAGCAACCTCAAGATTTTTTTTTTGTGGCGAACAATTCTTCAATTTGTCAAAGAAATCTGTTTTTTTTTTCAATAGAACAAAATTCTTTTCTTCAACTAGTTCGAAAATTCTTTCTTTGCATCAGAATTCTCCTCATAAACTAGCCAAGACAAAAACAATCTCGGGATTATTTTCTATGAAAAACAAAGTCTTTATTTTTCACATCTAGACTCATCAAAGAAATCTTGAAAATATTTTTTTCTATAAAACAAAATTTTTCATCCCTTTGATTTTCCTCAATCACCTTCCCAATAAATCTTGAGAATTTATCCTGTGAATCAGAATTCTCCTCATCGCCAACCCATGCCAATAAATCTCGAGATTTTTTTTCCATGAAGAATAATTCTTTATTTTTTCTAACTAACCTCAAAGAAATATTGGGATTTTTTTCATTTCTCATCGACACGCCATGCCAAATTGATCTCGAGATTTTTTCCAAGAAAAATAATATCGGGAATTTTTTCTATAGATCAAAATTCCTTGTTTCCTACACTTCCTTGGAGAATATTTTTGGAATGAACACTCGATTTCTTCATTTCCCTTGAGTAGTCTCATTAAGTCTCCACCACACCTCATTAAAGAAATCTCGAGGATTATTGTCTTCATTTCCTTAATTTTCCTCAAGTAGTATCTCAAGATTTTTTTTTTCAATAGAACAAAATCCTTCGCTTCAGGTAGTTCGAAAAACGATTCCTTCTTTGAATCCGAATTCTTCGATCAACTAAACAAGTCAAAACAATCATGGGATTATTTTCTTTGGATAACAATTCTTATTTTCCTCGTCTAGTCAAAAAAATCTCGAAAATATTTTTTCTATAAAGCAAAATTTTTTGTCTGTTTGATTTTCCTCAATCTCCTGCTCCAATAAATCTTGAGAATTTATCATGTGAATCAGAATTCTCCTCATTAACTAGCCATGCCATTTTTTCCCATGAAGAATAATTGTTTATTTTTCCTAACTAGCCTCATCAAAGAAATATCGACGATTTTTTTCTATAAACCAAATTTTATTATTTCCTACATTTCCTTTGAAAGAACACTCGTTTCCTTCATTTATATTAACTAGTTTCTTAAAAAAAATTAACTCAAGAAATGAAAATGAATGAAGAATTGTTCATAATACTCGTAGAAAAAAAATCTTTAGACTTATCTGAAGAAGACATCGTCAAAAAATTCTCGAGGATTATTGTGTATTATACAAAATTATTCATTTCCTTCATTTATCTCGACTAGTTACGTCTAAGATCTTGAGATATTTTCAAAATAGGAATGCTCCTCATCGACTACCCGTGTTAAAGCAACCTCAAGATTTTTTCTATTATGAACAATTATCTTCAATTATGTCAACTAGTTCTCTTAAAGAATTTTTTCATCAGAGCAAAATTCGCTGCAACTAGTTTCTTCAAAAAAAATATTTTTCTTTGAATCAGAATGCTCCTCATCGACTAACCATATCAAAACAATCTTGAGATTATTTCTTGTGGATAACAATTCTTCATTTTCCTCGTCTAGTCTCGTCAAAGGAATCTCGAGAATATTTTTCTATAGAGCAAAATGTTTCATCTGTTTGATTTTCCTCAATCACCTCCTCCAATAAATCTTGAGAATGTATCCTGTGAATCAGAATTATCCTCATTAACTAGCCATGCCAAATCAAATTCGAGATTTTTTCCATGAGGAATAATTGTTTATTTTTCTAACTAGCCTCGTCAAAGAAATATCGGGATTCTTTTCTATAGACCAAAATTCCTTGTTTCCTACATTTCCATAGAGATTATTCTTGAGATGAACACTAGTTTGCTTCATTTCCCTTTACTAGTTTCTTCATAAAATTAACTCATTAAGTCTCAAGAACTATTCTTCATTTCTTCTCAACCAAACTTCGACACAGAAATTTCGAGGATTATTGTCTATAGAGCAAAATTCCTTCATTTTTCACGACTAGTTTCGTCTAAAATGAAAATAAGAGTGCTCCTCACCAACTAGCCACGTTAAAGCAACCTCAAGATTTTTTCTATGATGAATAATTCTCTTCAATTATGTCAACTAGTATTGCCAAGAATGTTTTTCAATGGAGCAAAATTCTTCGTTTCAACTAGTTTCTTCCTAAAGAAAGTTTCTTCGAAAATAAATTTTTTCTCTGAATCAGAAATCTCTTCATCAACTAGCTATGCCAAATCATCGATTTTTTATAGACCAAAATTCCTCGTTAACTTCACTTCCCTGAGCTAGATTCATCAAAAAACAACCGCGACAATTTTTTTCATGAAGAACTATTCTTCAATTTTATTAACTCGACTCAAGATTCTTCGCTTCAACTAGTTTCTTTGAAAAGAGAATCTCTCTGTGAATCAGAAATTTCTTCATCAACTAGCCATGAAAAATAAATCTAGAGATTTTTTCTAACTATCGTCGTCAAAGAAACATCAAAAACAAGGTTTTTTTTCTGTAGGCCAAAATTCCTTGTCTCCTACATTTCCCTAAACTAGTTTCATCAAAAAATCTTAAGATTTTTTCTGTGAATCAGAATTCTCCTCATCAACTAGCAATGCCAAAGTAACTGCGAGAAATTTCTCCATGAAGAACTATTCTTCAATTTCGTCAACTAGGCTCATAAAAAAAAGATTTTTTCTTATAAAGCAAAATTCTTCTTTATTTTGTTTCCCTCAGTTCGTCCAAACATTTAAAGAATGTTTTCTTTTTGTGAATTAGAGTTTTCCTCATCAAATAGACAATGCAAACCAATATCAAAATACTGTATAGTTTTTGAGTTACTTGAAGTGATTAATTACACTAAAAACACTGTTACTCCTTACTTTTCTTATTTATTTGTACCATTAGATGTTTATTTCGAGCACCAGATGCTCATTATCAATAACAATTCGGACAACGTGCTGTACGTTATCCATAAGACTATATTTAAAGATTTATTTGCAAGAATCTATTAACTAAGATGGCGAAAGCACCAGCTGTTGACATTGACCTTGGAACTACATACTCCGGCCAACATGGAATAGTAAAAATCATCGCAAACTATCAAGGAAACCGCAAAACACCATAATATCACAGATGCTGCCAAGAATCAAGTAGCAATGAATTCCAATAACACAATTTTTGATGCTAAACGTCTTATTGGGCGCAAATTCGATGACACCACTATCCAGTCAGATTTAAAGCACTGGCATTTTGAAGTGGTGAACGATGATGGAAAGCCGAAAATCATAGTTTTTTCCCAAAAGAAGTCAACTCAAATATCCTGATAAATAGAAAAAACACGAAAATATATTCGTAAAATCTACAACAAATGAGTCTTATTAAGACTTAATTAATAATACTAATAATATTCAATGTCTGTCAAAGTATTAGCTAGAGAAGTAGTTGTTTCAAAAGTGATTTGTTCTTGTAGTCTTAATAAGACTCATTTGTTGTAGATTTTACGAATATATTTTCGTGTTTTTTCTATTTATTAGTGAATTATCTACAACGTAAAGGACCTATATATTTTATTTCAAATATCCTGGTTAACATGTAGGAAATTTCGAAGAAGAAAATACTGTAACCAACGGCGCAATCACAGTCCTCGCTTACTTCAACAATTCTCATCGTCAAGCTATCGAAGATGCTGATACCATGTCATGGCTTCAAGTATTACTTATTATAAACGAACCAACTGCCGCCGCTTTGCTTATTGTTAAGACATGAAGGGTGTTTGTGAGAGGAATGTGCTTAATTTCAATCTCGGCGGTGGTACTTTTGATGTGTCCATATTAACCATTGACGATGGTATCTTTGAAGTAAAATCCACTGATGTAGACATTGATTTAGGTGGTGAAGATTTTGACAACTGCATGATCAATCACTTTGTACAAGAATTCTAAAGAAACTATAAGAAAGACTTGACTTCAAATGAACATTCCCTCTGTCGTCTTAAAACCTCATGTGTAAGAAAAAAGCATACTCTTTCCTGAACTACTAAAGCTGGCATTGAAATCGATTACCTCTTTGAGAAGGTATTGATTTCTACACCTCCTTCACTCGTACTAGGTTAGGGGAAATTATTGCTGATCTGTTCCGCTCTACCATGAAACCTCTAGGGAAGTCAGTCCGTGATGCCAAGATGGACAAATCCATGATATTGTTTTGGTTGGAGGATTAACCCGTATCCCCAACAGTAAAGAAGTTGTAAAACTTCTTCAGTGGAAAGGAATTGAAAAAATTCATCAATTCAGATGAAGCTGTTGCTTATAGAGCTGCTAATTTGCACGGGGATAAGACTACGGAAAATTAGAAGGTTAATTAACATAAAAATTTAATTTCATTGCAAGTCTGAGAAAGTTCAGGATCTTCTCTTGCTTGATGTAACTCCATTGTCACTAGGTATTAATACTGCTTGAGGTGTGATTACAGCCTAGATCAAGCGTAATACAACCATACCAACCATAAAACTCAAACATTCGCCACTTACTCTGATAACCAATTTGGAGTACTAATCCAAGTATATGAATGCGAACGTGCCATGACCAAGAATAACAACGTCTTATGAAAATTCGAATCGACTGGTCTCATCCCTCTAATGTCAACGGGTATTCCCCAAATTGAAGTAACCTTTAACATTAATGCAAACGGTATTTTGAATGTGACAGCCATTGTAAATTCTACCAATAAGGAGAACAAGATCAGCATAACCAATTACAAAGGCTGTCTTAGCAAGGAAGAAATTGAGTGTATAGGCAAAAAGGCTGAGAAATGCCGCAGTGAAGATGAGAAGCAAAAGAGCACCATTGCCACCATGTAAGCCCTCGAATCCTACTTCTTTAACATCAGTAGAATATGAGAAGATCAAGGGTAAGATCACATCTTGGTTGTGGAGAAATGCAATGAAGTCTTTGCTTGGCTGGATGTAAACCAATTGCGAGAGAAGGAAGAGTTATATCATAAGCAGAAGAAGCTGGAGAACTTATGCAATCCGATTATCACCAAGTTGTCCCAGGAGCTAGTGGTGCTCCAGGTGATATGCCGGTGCCACGCCTAGCGTTGCAGATCCATGTGCTGGCGATTTCGAACCAACAATTGAAAAAGTCGGCTAAACTATGCAATATTTCATTTTTATACCGTATTATTTATTTATTTATTTATTTATCTTTGGTCTCCTTTCTTGAGAATGCTTTATTTATATTTCAATTGCTGTCCAGTGTTTCTATTGCAATGCCAATATTGTTTTCCAAGAAGAAGAATTCTTTATTTACCTCGACTAGCCTCGTAAATAAAACCTTAATCATTTTTTCTATTGAGCAAAATTCTTCGTCAGTAGTTTTTGAGATTTTTTTCTATCGATCAGAAATCTTCTAATCAACTAGCAGTATCAAAGCAATCTCAAGATTTTTTTCTAATATGAACAATTATTAATTGTTTACAACTATTCTTCGTTTCATTCATTATCTTTAACAAAATTCTTGAGATTTTTATCTGGGATTCAATCAGTATTCTTCATGTTCCTAATCTCGTGTCGACAAAGTTTTTTTTTATAAAGCAAAATTTTTACCTCATCGAATAATTGATTGGAATAGGTCAATAGAACGATATCATAACATATTGCTCATATAAATGGACCAAAACTGAAAATGTCAACACTTATTATTTATTAGGATAAGTCAGTGGAATAATTAAAAATTTTAGCAGGTTACACGAATAACAAGTTCCTTTTTATATCGATAATTATGACTAGTGCAGACACTTTCTCCATCAGCATCTATTCGATATGGATCACCACATAATAAAGTGTTGCGTCAATTGAATATTGTATATAGGAATGTTGATTTGGGTAAAGAGGTTTTACTTTAAGAATCCAGTCTCTAATACAGCGATCATAAAGCTTCCCATGTTTTCATCAAAAAACGAAGTGAGGATTATTGGTGTGAATAATTTTTCATGACTGTAGTTTTCCTTGTCTAGATCGTGTATAAATATAATTTCAAATTTTCTCCAGTTTTGAGAAACATAGCGAAAGCTACGGATTTTCTAAACAAAGTTATTCAATGTTGAATAATAAATCCAGCTTCTAAATAAGTAGGGTTGAATAGGCTCCATCCATTAGTGAAGAATTGAATAGGGAAGGATGATTGAATAACCCGGGCTATATTTTATTCACAATGCCGGAAACTGAGTTCCAGTTCTTTTCAGAAGAGATATAGATCTTGGTATGTTTTCATCCAGGACTTTTCCACCTTTTTTGCATTCTGGAAAATTTAATTTCAGGAGTGCTTGTATAGACTCCTTAAGTTTGGCAGCCTAGTTGCTATACCGTTTGAATAATTTCAACGTAATTTAAGTCTTTGCAGAGTGTTCTTTTCAACATGGGCTATTTTTTACAAAAGTTTCTCTAGGATTATAAAAAATACGTTCAATTCGAAGAAATGAATTCTGATAAACTCCGGCGGATCATTTTTAAAAATAATTTTACCCAACTTTTGATCAATAGATTAAATATCATATTTAGTATTGGCCACAGTTTAAACAACATTGTTTTAGCCTTTTTGATCTGATATGCAATTTTTTCGACCAGATCCTAATCAGAAATGATTTTGCGAAATTTATGTCTTCTTTATTTGGAAATCATTTTCATCCGAAAAAGTATTTAAGAGAATATTTCATTTGTTTAATACTGTAGAATGTATACATGTATATACTCTTATTAGTTTTGAGCTCAAGTCACTATTTATGGTATAATATAACAGAAGTTTTTGATAGTGTTTTACATGTGATATTTAAATGGTTTAATTATGTATGTTTCTATTAATTTCTGCAAGTGTTATAGCCTATATAGGAGGATTATGAAAATAGCACACAGTTTATTCACTACTTACTTCACTTGTTTATTAAGTGTTGTGGACATTTCGTTCGCAAGGTGAACATTATCAATAACAAACTGAGTTTTGTACATCTAACACTTAATAAACAAGTGAAGTAAGGAATAAACTGTGTGTTATTATCATTTACAAAACACTTCACGTAAAGTCAAACCAAAAATAGTCAGGAGGATTATATTAAACTGATTGACGAGGCACTTAAAAATCGATATTATTTTTATTTAATAAAACGGTAATATTAATTTTCGATTCCAAAAGGTTCAGTGTTGGGGCCTAATATATAATGGTTATCCAAAGAAATTATTATTATTAATCGAAATGCATTATATTCTCAATTGTTCTTCTTTGTAGAAGTGGAAAACGGCTTGAAGAATATTCTTTGGATGAATTGGTGCGTGGATCATTGTATATATAAATGAGGCTGTCGTGCCCTTCTAAAATGAAGAAAACTATTGTATGAGATCAACTCACCATCCTGATAAAGAGTGGATAGAGTGACAGGGACACCAACATGATAGTCCAAGATGATGTTTCAAAAAGATGCAACAGAATCCTCAAAACAAGTTTTCCAAGCAAACTGATGGGATAATGGCTCGATGGATTTAGCAAGATTTACCTGTTTAATGATTGTGGTCGCTGCAACTAGCTTCCTAGCAGATGAAAAGGATGGAGAATATTCCAAACGATTGTTGCAATGTAAGTAGGTCGCATATACCATTGCGGGCGAGGTTTTTTATAAAGGCAGCAGACATTCCATTAATGACTATAGCTTTACATATTTAGAGCTGCTTAATGAGCTCGTTTAGCCCTTCAGAAGTGTCTTGACTGATACATTCACCTTTAATTGTTCATTGAAAGATTCGTCACGGCAGAAACATTTAAGTCGAAATTCTCTTTTGGATTCAGAGTAAACTGGTACTCTTAAGAATCAGCCTAATCGATCTCTGAATAAATAAGAACATTCAAAAAAATTGTGATGTGGCCATCATAATACTTTCCCTATATTTTTCTCGAAAACTATGAGGGAAAGTAAAAAAGATGTAGAATCCATCAACAATTAGTAATTAAAGTTATCATGTATGTGTAGGGTGGGTGGGTCGCCCCTAACTCACCCTACAACCAGTAAAACATAAGAAAGGGTTTTAATTAAAAGTTGTAAAACGTAATAAACACAACATTATTGCAAATTCTAACAGATCTATTCAAACAAATTTTTTCAAATAATTTTTGATGATGTTTTACTGATTGGAGGGTGGGATATAGGCCACCCACCCACCCTACATATACATATAAATTTCAATTACGGATCGTCTCCCGGTTTGGAGTAAAATTAATTACAAAACTTTTTGAATGAAAAAGAAATTAAAAAGTAAAATTTTTGAATGAGGAAGTTAATAAAATTTTTATGGATGATGGATGTGCAGACTTTAAATCTGGCCTCTATCCCACCCTCCAATCAGTAAAACATAAGAGAGGATTTTAGTTAAAAGTTGTATAATATAAACACAAAATAATTACAATTTTTAGAGATTTATTCATACAAATTTTTCAAATAATTTTTGATGATGTTTTACTGATTGGAGGGTGGGATAGAGGCCACCCACCCACTCTACATATACATATAAGCTTTAATTCCTTAACGTCTCGCGGTTTCCGATAAAACTAATTACAAAACATTTTGAATAAAAAAGACATTAAAAAGGTAAAACTTTTGATTGAGTAAATTAGTGAAAATTTGATGAATGATGGGTGGGCAGATTTAAAATATAAATTAGATAAGATTAGCTATAGAAAGTCATTTATATTTAAACTTAAATTTTGATTTTGTTTTATTTTTTATTACATAAAAGGTTTGATTGTTTTTAGCAGCAAAATCATCAACGATTAGCAATTAAAGTTATTATGTATATGTAGGGTGGGTGGGTGGCATCTATCCCACCTTCCAATTAGTAAAACATAAGCGAGGGTTTTAATTAAAAGTTGTAAAATATAAATAAACACAAAATAATTACAATTTTTAGAGATTTATTCATACAAATTTTTTCAAATAATTTTTGATGATGTTTTACTGATTGGAGGGTGGGATAGAGTCCACCCACCCACACTACATATACATAT
The DNA here is from genome assembly GCA_963969525.1 of Ontholestes murinus. Taxonomy (NCBI): domain Eukaryota; kingdom Metazoa; phylum Arthropoda; class Insecta; order Coleoptera; family Staphylinidae; genus Ontholestes; species Ontholestes murinus. The sequence goes on from OZ018396.1 coordinate 10,977,592, forward strand.
AAATTTTAATTCCTTATCGTCTAGCGGTTTCCAATAAAATTAATTACAAATCATTTTGAATAAAAAAGAAATTCAAAAGGTAAAATTTTTGAGTGAATAAATTAGTAAAAATTTGATGCATGCTGGGTGGGCAGAATTAAAATCAAAATTAGATAAGATTAGCCATAGAAAGTCATTTATATTTAAACTTAAATTTTGATTTTGTTTTTTTTATTAAATAAATGGTTTGATTGTTTTTAGTAGCAAAATCATCAACGATTAGCAATTAAAGTTATCATGTATATGTAGGGTGGGTGGGTGGTCTCTATCCACCCTCCAATTCGTAAAACATAAGCGAGGGTTTTAATTAAAAGTTGTAATCGTAAATAAACATAACATTATTGCAAAATTTAAAAGATTTATTCAAACAAATTTTTCAAATAATTTTTGATGATGTTTTACTGATTGGAGGGTGGGATAGAGGCCGCCCACCCACCCTACATATATATAAACTTTAATTCCTTATTATCTCGCGGTTTCTAATAAAATTAATTCCAAATTTTTTGATTAAAAAATAAATTAAAAAGGTAAAATTTTTGAGTGAGTAAAAATTTAATACATGAAGAGTGGGTAGACTTAAAATCTAAATTAGATAAGATTAGCTATAGAAAGTTATTTATATTTAAACTAAAATTTTGATTTTGTTTAATTTTTATTACATAAAGAGTTTGATTGTTTTTAGCAGCAAAATCATCAACGATTAGCAATGAAAGTTACCATGTATATGTAGGGTGGGTGGGTGGCCTCTATCCCACCCTCCAATCAGTAAAACATAAGCGAGGATTTTAATTAAAAGTTGTATAATATAAATAAACACAAAATAATTGCAAATTTTAGATTAATTCATACACATTTTTAAACAATTTTTGATGATATTTTACTGATTGAAGGGTGGGATAGAGGCCACCCACCCACCCTACATATACATATAAATTACAATTAGTGACCGTCTCGCGGTTTGGAGTAAAATTAATTACAAAACATTTTGAAGAAAAAAGAAATTCAAAGCGAAAAATTTTTGAGTGAGTAAATTAATAAAATTTGTATCCATGATGGATGGGCAGACTTAAAATCTAAATTAGATAAGATTAGCTATAGAGAGTCATTTATATTAAAACTTAAATTTGATTTTGTTTTATTTTTCATTACATAAAAGGTTTTATTGTTTTTAGCAGCAAAATCATCAACGATTAGCAATTAAAGTTATCATGTATATGTAGGGTGGGTGGGTGGTCTCTATCCCATCCCGCAATTAGTAAAACATAAGCAAGGGTTTTAATTAAGAGTTGTTAAATATAAATAAATAATTACAATTTTTAGAGATTTATTCAAACAAATTTTTCAAATAATTTTTGATGATGTTTTACTGATTGAAGGGTGGGATAGAGGCCACCCACCCACCCTACATATACATATAACGTTCAATTACTGATCGTCTCCCGGTTTGGAGTAAAATTAATTAAAAAACTTTTTGAATGAAAAAGAAATTCACAAGGTAAAATTTTTAAGTGATGAAATTAATAAAATTTTTATGCATGATGGGTGGGTAGACTTTAAATCTAAATTAGATAAGATTAGCTATAGAAAGTCATTTATATTTAAAGTTAAATTTTAATTTTGTTTAATATTTTATTACATAAAGGGTTTGATTGTTTTTAGCAGCAAAATCATCAACTATTAGTATTTAAAGTAATCATGTAAATGTAGGGTGGGTGGGTGGCCTCTATCCACTCTCTAATCAGTAAAACATAAGCGAGGGTTTTAATTAAAAGTTGTATAATATAAATAAACACAAAATAATTGCAATTTTTACAGATTTATGCCTACAAATTTTTCAAATAATTTTTGATAATATTTTACTGATTGGAGGGTGGGATAGAGGACTCACACCCACCTTACATACACATATAAATTTCAATTATTGATCGCCTTGCGGTTTGGAATAAAATTAATTACAAAACTTTTTGAAGAAAAAAGAAATTCAAAAGGTAAAATTTTTAACTGAGGAAATTAATAAAAATATTATCCCTGATGGGTGGGCAGACTTTAAATTTAAATTAGATAAAATTAGCTATAAAAGGAAATTTATATTTTAAATTTTAATTTTGATTTATTGCATACAAGTTTTTATTGTTTTTTGCTGCAAAATCATCAACGATTAGTATTTAAAGTTATCATGTATATGTTGGGTGGGTGGGTGGCCTCCATCCACCCTCAAATCCGTAAAACATAAGCGAGGGTTTTAATTAAAAGTTCTTAATATAAATAAACACTAAATAATTGTAATTTTTAGAAATTTATTCATACAAATTTTTCAAATAATTTTTGATGATGAATTACTGATAGGAGGGTGGGATAAAGGCCACCCACCCACCCTACATATACATATAAATTTCAATTACTGATCGCCTCGCGGTTTGGAATAAAATTAATTACAAAACTTTTTAAATAAAAAAGAAATTCAAAAGGTAAAATTTTTGAGTAAGTAAATTAGTTAAAATTTGATGCATCAATCAATTAAAATCTAAATTAGATAAGAGTAGCTATAGAAATTCATTTATATTATATTTAAACTTAAATTTTGATTTTGTTTTTTTTTATTACATAAGGGTTTTATTGTTTTTAGCAGCAAAATCATCAACGATTATCAATTAAAGTTATCATGTATATGTAGGGCGGGTGGGTGGCCTCTATCCCATCCAACAATCTGTAAAACATAAGCGAGGATTTTAATTAAAAGTTGTAAAATATAAATAAACACAAAACAATTGCAAATTTTAGAGATTCGTAAAAAATATTTGAGTTTGTATTTTACACTCCAAACTTTTGTAAGAAGTGTTCTTTTTCAATTTATATATATATCCGAGGAAATGATACCAAATTTGCACTAATAAATTTAAAACTAAACCAAACTCACCGCCATTATTTGCACCAGTATGAATGTGTGTGTACAAAAATAGACAGCCAATTAATAAATTACTTGAAGGCTTCTGTGCAGCATTGATCCACCAACTCATGACAAAGTGATTAATTACGAAATACCTCTCCTGGTATATACTACTATAACGCTGTTCTATAGACAAGTATGTCAACCTGTCAAACTTAATATTACAGTGTGTATTTGGTTGCATATTTCTGAGTAAAACTTTAATTTTTATATATTTTTAAAAGCAAACCTAACCCTGTGAAACTTAAACTCTGAAAGAATGATGTATAATATTTGGTTGCATGTTAATAAGTAATTCATTCCATTTTACTTGAATAAAACAATCGTTAGAATTCACTTTCATCACAGTTTAGTTTTATCTGCTAGATATACATTTTATTATTAATTAGATTAATTTAATTACCTATTCATAATTGTAATAATGTTTTAATTTGTATATTTATATTTGAAATAAATTTAGTAAGATTTTATTCAAATGTGTTTCAACAAAAATTGCATATTGGATTTTATACATTTATTTTTTTCCGAGTCGATCTCATGATTAGAAAATTGACGGCTATTATTATGTATTTTCTGTTGACATATATTTTTTGTACAGGGTGGTATTTTTAAAGCTTTCCAATTCGATATCTAGAAGATTATTGATTTGAAAAAAAATTAAATTTGGTGTGATGATGTTAGAGAACACTAATTGACAGCATAAGTATGCAACCCACTAAACTATTTAGGGGCATTGGGTCACTTTTAAATGACGGGTTTATTTAAAATTATACATTTAATTTTAATGTTAATTTCAGTATTATCTCGTTGATTGTTGAGGCACTTATATTTTTGTATTTTAAATGTATGCAGTAATGTTTAATGTTTTTTGTAAAGGAGATTCCGTAAATAAATTATTATTATTATTATTATCACTTAATATAATAATAAGAGTAAACTATTGATGATTTTCAACTTTTTATTTTACTCACTATACAACTGTTGGTAATTAATTTTTATTTCTAAAAAATAGTTCTGATATTTAATATAATGAAAAATATTTGTCTATTCCTTTTATAATTTATTTTTATCGATTTAATAAATTATTTATATTTCGTGAACGTGTATTTACTAATGATAATAGATAATACTAATATTAAGCTATCTCGTTTTAATAATTATTATCGCATATTTCTACCCACACAGAAAAATAAAAATCAATACTTTCATTGTAATGTTGTCCACTTTATGTAAATCATGCTATATGATAGTATGGTTTTTACACGACATTTACCAAATATGTATATAAAATCATTATCGTTTAATTTTAACGAAGAAAAATATATTTCATACATTATTATAATCAGTGATGAATTCAATTGTTTGGTTTTTCTATAAGCAATTATAATAATGTAAAGGTTTTAAGAGAGATGATTATATAAATGATTAATACAATTTCTTAAAAATGTATGGTGCTAAGTGATATTTATAAAATCTTTACTTTTTTCATTTTGACATTTGTGGAAACGAATTAGTGAAGAAAAGTGTTAAAATGCCAAACTGACATTTACGTTAATGATTGCGAAGCGTGGAATTTTTAATATCCTCTTTATTGCCCACGCGAAAACCGTTTTGATTGTATCGAGGAAAAATCGTCAGACTCGAACGCCGTATTAATCAATTAACACGCGAGTCGTCGTGCGATGGTTAGATTCGATTTTCCCACCCGAATATTTCGTTTCTGGCGAGGGTGTGTTGATCCCGCGCCCCGTTTTCCGCGAAACGAACACGGCGTTCGCCATTACGCCCCGATTTGCGTTCCGTGCGTTCACAGTGTGCGGTTTGTTTGTGTGTTTGGTGGTGTACTTACATTTCTGTGGCGTGTTCTTGCGGGGTAAATTCACACAAAAGTCCGTGGGAAATTCGCTACTATTCCACTCCGCTGTGACATTCGACACACACACGCACGCACTCGCGCCGGCGGGCGCATGCGCCCCTGAAAAAAATCGATTTCCCTCGCCCTCCCCCATACCATCGATGATGGATTATCCGCGATTAATTAATAATCACACTTTGGAAAAATGCAACGGCGGCGATACGCCGCGGAATCGATTGCTCCTTGAAATTCGAACAATCGCCACTCGCGATTCGGGTATTCGATTGTTGCCTTTTTTTCGATTTTATAGGTTAAATCTAATGTGTGCGTGTTTCCGTGGTACGCGGTGATGCGGATGTGTGCGTTTATGCTCTGTGGTGATGCTGGATTCTACTTACATGTCCTTTCTCAGTCCGAAACCAGCGAAATAACCACTTTAAACTATCGTTTAAAGACAGGGATACGTCCGGCCTGAGTTCATGTATTGACGCGCCCTGACGTCACACTGCTGCGTTGCGCGTGCGCACAGCGCCTCTAGCGGAAAGTTGGGGTAGGTCGCAAACCATTCACTGCGCCATCTATTAATCGGAAGAAAAAATTAAACAATCAACCAAATAATATAATTTTTATTTTAATTTATTTCGGTTTAGTGTAATAATTGGATTTGACGAACGGCATTTTCGTAACCACAGCCTGGTAGAGTTTTCCGCGGATTTTCAGGTTTAACTTCGTGCCCGCCTTGCTGTTTTCCGTGGGGACGTAGCCCATGGCGATATTCTTGCCGAGAGATGGCGCCGGACAACCGGAGGTCACGACGCCTAGTTCTTGCTTGCCCTCGGCGTCCATGATGGTGGCGTCGTGACGAGCGGGCGGGCCCTCTGTCGACACGAGCCCGATCCTTTTGATCTTGCTGCCCTCTTTGATCTGTTTCAATATGTTGGCGGCGCCGGGAAAGTTGGCGGCGTCGCGACGCTTCTTATCGACCAGCCAGGTTAGCGCGGCCTCCACCGGCGTCGTCTTTTCCGTGATATCACTGCCGTATAGACACAAACCTGCTTCTAACCTAAAATAAAAAAAGTGTGAAAATTATAATTGAAAAATTAGATAAAAAAATATATACAAATAAATTTTATGATTTAATTTAATCACTTAAATTCTGAAAATTGGAGAGTGGGATAGTAGCTACCCATCCACACTACATATTGAATAAATCTTAATCAAGGTTTCTGTGTAAGTTTCCAAGAACCATCATGATGTATTTAAAGATCAAAAGTAGATTGGTGGCTTAAGTTATCAAGCATATGTAGGGTGGGTGGAAGACCACTATCACACCCTTCAGTTATTATTATACAGGGTGACCTGTGACCCTTTGGTGCTGTATCTCGCTTATTTTTGATCCGATTTGAATAAATAAAACATCAAATTAAATGATTTTTAAAAGACTTTAATATGAACTGTACTGATATTTTTTCTTGCATCCAGTTTTTGACAAAAGACGATCAACTTTTTTTTTCAAATTGCACTGTATATATATTTTGTACTGATCCGCAAGGAGATTTTTTTCTGAATCTAAATTTGTAAACGATTTTATCCATTCGGATAAAAAATAAGCGAGATACAGCACCAAAGGTTTTTCGTCAGTCACCCTGTATAAACGACTAGTTTTTTAGGGAAGTATAACTTTTAATTTATACTACTATAAAAATAAATATTAATTTAATGTATCTCGCGTATGTACTAGAAATTGGAGGGTGGGATAGTGGAAGTTAGTTAATACCTTAAAGAATCCCTAGCACCCAATCCTGCCAACTTCACGTTCTTATCGTTCAAAATCTCCCTGGCGATTTCCACCGATTTAAAAGCAGGCATGGAAATTTCGAAACCGTCCTCTCCAGTATACCCGCACCTCGTGATCCTGCACGCCCCACCGCCGGCGACGGTGGCGACCGTTGACGTCATGAAATAGAGCTTGGACAGATCGGCGTCGGTAATCTTCTGCAGGGTTTCGGCGGCTTTCGGTCCCTGCAAGGCCAACAGTGCCCTTTCGCTGGGCTCGAAGAATCGTATATTGACTTTGGACTTGTGGGCACCGAGGGCTTTCATCATGTGACCCTTGTCGTGTTCTTTCCGGCCGGCGTTGGAAACCACGAACAGGTGGTCCTCTTCGATTTTCGTGATGATGAGGTCATCAAGAATGCCTCCGTTTTCGTTCGTGAAGACTGTGAGCACCGAGGAGTTTACTGGTAGGTCTTTGACGTTAGCGGTGACGATGCTTTCTAGGTAGTCGATGCAGCCTTTACCTTTAATTTAAAAATATGTCTTATATTTTTTTAAATTTTAAAAACAGAATTCTTAAGATATTTTAGTTTGTATTTTGTCAATTCCAGATTTTGCAAATTTTGTTTTTTTTTTTTTTAGATTTTCGATTGACAATTTTCAGAAGAGTTCAATTGTTCTCATAAACATTTAAGTAAGACCCAGTGAATGTAAAATTTTTAATCTACTATTTAAGACAAAGTAGATTGGGTTATATTGGGTTATATGGATCGAGTAAAAAATCTTTTTTGATATTCTTTTTTTTTATTTTAAACAGACAATTCCAGAATTCTGTTGCAAATTTTTGTATTGTTTTCAATACCAAGAGAAAGTTTGGAAACAAAATTGAACAGAGTGGGTTAGATTATTTTAGTTTAGATTAAGGATCCCAATATGATTCTAGTATTTTTGCAATTTTCATGTTTTTTAATTTTGAAGTTTTTATTACTTTTGTTTTAAACTCGTAAAAATTGTTAAGTAATCCACAGCGAAGTGAAGCTTTTAAAAGATAGTTCATGTTAGAGTAGGTTAGGTTAGGCGTTAACTAAATTAATGGCCATAAATTCCTACAATCTCTTTCTTAAACAATTCCATTTTGGTTGTTAACTATAATAATTTATGAATATGTTTTAAAATTTCCTTCAGGTAGTTTGGGTTAACCTCCTAGGATTTCTAAGATCTTTTAGTTTCTTTTGAAACAATTCCAGATTCTTTTTTTGTCAATTTTATATTCTTTAATTTTTAAATTTTCTTCTAGCAATTTTTAGAATTATTCAATTATTTCATAAACCTCTAAGCAACACGCAGGAAATAAATAACATGTTCTACCCAATACAGGGAATAAACGTTTAATAAGCTACTTCAAATATGATAATTAAATAAGCTAGGTTAGGTTGGAGAATCCGATTCTTTAACCTAACTCAACTTATTCTGCTCAAAAAAAAACGAAATCCCTTTATACAATTTTTCAGCAACTTCTCTTCCAAATTTATATTTAAAAAAAATGTTTTCAAGGTTTCTGAAATCTATAAACAATTAGATTGTAAGCTTTTTTATAGTATTTTCTTCAAATTTCTCATGGAGATGATGTCAGATATTGTCGGATTTTTTGCCTTTATCCCACCCTCCAGTCATTAAAACATTTACAATGATTTTATTAAAACTAAATAACATCAAGGTCATTTTTAGTGACATAAAAAACATTGATTTACTATGAGGTAATGTATTAATTATTGAACCAAAAGTCGTGTATGGTTTACCAGTTGGAGGGTCGGATAAAGGCCACCCACCCACCCTACATATGTATATTTACTAAAGCTACAAACATTGTTTTTTGATATCGAAAACTAGCAAAAAAAAACTGTGTTTATTATTTAACATAAACATAATCTGCGTGTTAGTTTAAGTCAACGTGTATATGTAGGGTGGGCGGGTGGCCTCTATCCCATCCTCCAACCTCAAAACATTCACCACGAGTTTATTAAAAGTAAATAACATCAAGTTTAATATTCAATGAGAAAAAAAAAAGATTTACTATGAGGTAATGCATTAATTATTCAACCAAAATCTAGGGCATGGTGTACTAATTCGTAATTTGAGGGTGGGTTAGAGGTTAATTAATCTGTTTAGAATTTTTCAGCAAACTCATATCCAAATTTCCAGGAAACAAGTTTCCAAATTGCAAAAAAAAAATTCAAGGTTTCTCAAATCTATAAACAATTTCTTCATTAGATTGTAGGATTTGGGAGCAGGTTTTTTTATAGTATTTTCTTAAAATTTCACATGGAGATCTGTTGTCAGATATTGTCTTTTTTGAAAATTTCTTCTAGAAACTGCTTTTCTACTTTATAAGTACTTTTCATTATTTTTGCTCTATTTATTAAAACATTACAGAAATTCTCATTTTTGCAATTTATCTTCTAAATTACCAGGATTTTCAACAGGATTTTAAATTTTTCAAGAATTTTCTCTTGCAATTTCATTTCCAGATTTGTAAATCCTAAAAATTTTCAATAGTTTTCTTTCAGATTTACAGAATTTTTTAACAATTTTCCTTTAACACCCTTAGAATTTTTTTCAAAATTGCGTAATTATTTTGCTTCAATCTTATATTTTCTACACCTAAAAATTTTCAAAAATTTCTCTTCCAAATTTCTTGAATTTTCCAACAGATTATCTTTAGATTTTTAGAATTTTTCAGTAATTTCCCTTCCAAATTCCAAATTACGAAAATTTTCTTCAAGGTTGCCTAAATCTACAAACAATTTCACTATTAGATTTTAGGATTTAGCAGTAGTTTTTTTAATACAATTTTTTCTTCAAAATTTCTTCTAGAAACTTCTTATCTGCTTTATTAGTACTTTTCATTAATTTTTGCTCTATTTATTGGAACATTACATAAATTCCTGTTTTTACTTATTCCCTACAATTAATCTTATAAATTACCAGAATTTTCATAGAGATCTTAAATTTTTCACACAGACAGAGTTTTCTAGAATTTTTCAGTATTTTCTCTTACAGAATTTTCAGAAATTTCTCTTTCAAATTATTTTTCAGACTTTTAGAAATTTCCAACAGTTTTTCTACCAGATTTCTAGAATTTTTCAACAATTTCCGTAGCAAATTCACTGAATTTCTTTTCTAAATTCCAAAATTTTGTTTCTTGAATGTTGAATCTTCCAGTAGATTTTTCTAGAATTTTCCAACAACTACTCTTCCAGAATCCTAAAATTTTTACAGAAATTGTTCTTCCTGGTTTCTAGAATTTACAACAGTTTTTCTTCAGATTTTTACGAAAAATTTCTTAAAGGTTTCCTAAATGTAAGAAACTTTGAAAATTGATTTATGGTTGAGGCGTTCATTTCGTCATACATCTTGAATATCTTGAATATCTTAATTAAAATTTAGAATTTAGCAAAAGTGTTTTTTAAAGAATATTCTCGAAATTTCTCATGGAGAAAATTCTACAGAAAACTGATGCTAAATTCTATAATCTAATGAGGAGAACGTTTGTAGATTTAAGAAAATTTTCTCAATTTGGAAAAAATGTTCTGGAAATTTTAAAGAAAATCTGTCGGAAAATATCAAACATTTAGAAGAGAATTTGAAAGAAAATTGGATTATTATATAACTCCTAGAAAAATCTGCTGGTAAATTCAAGATCTCGATAAAAATGCTTGCAATTTAGAAGATAAATTGTAGGGAATAGATAAAAACATAAATTTTTGTTTTTGAAAAAAAGTTTATGGAAGAAAATGACAAAATGAGAAATTACAAGAAAATATAATGGTGAAAAGGGAATTTTCGTAATTTCGTAATCTGTAAAAATCAAAAAATCGATTTCGTTACTTTGAAAAATCCCATTCTCCAACAAACGAAATCAGTTTTTGGAATTTGTCAAAATCTTTTCTTTTCTCTCTTTCTCTTCAGGAGCAGTTGTAGGAAATAAATAAACTTAAAAATACTAATGAAGTGGAATATCGAAAAAGTTTAGAAGGAAAATCCGACAAAAAGAGGTAGAAGTCTCTATGAAAAATTATTAAGAAAAATCTATTAAAGAAAAAATTAGGCAGTATAATCAATTAATTTGTCAAAAAAGACATGAAACATATAACATAATATTCTCTTACAAAATGAGCAAAAATAAGCCAGTAATGGCTAAAATATTGCCAAAAGTGGCTAAAATACACTGCTAGTGAGGATACCATAATCCAGTAATATGAATTTAATTATTGAGGTCAGAAAGGGATTTACAGAAAACAAAAAAATTTAAATAATAGTAAATAATTAAAAAGCATCCTCCCCTCACAATTCATCAATTCATTTGTGCGAATCATCAGTTAAGCTAGCTAGCAAAGATACTTTCTTTTTCTCACCTTAAATTCAAGACAGGGCAGAAAGACCTCAGGTCTATAGCCCAGACGGACTAACACCATCTATTTGTATTGTATCCATATTTATTGTTTCTATGTATTATGTTTTGTCCAAATAAAGATTATTGTATATATATAATTAAAAAATTAATCAAAAAAATACATTTTTTTTAAATAAGTAAATAAATAAAAGAAGTACGTCACAGTCTCCATGAGAAATTTTTAAGAAAAATCTATAAAAAATAATGTTAATTCTACAATATAATTGAAAAATTGTTTGTAGATCTAAAAAACCCTGAAAAAATGTTTAGAATTTGGAAACAATTTTCTGGGAAATTTTAAGCAAAGTTAGGTTGGAGAATTCGATTCTCTACAACGCACGAAATCGATTTTTGGAATTTTCCAAAAACTTCTTCAGAATACTAAAATTTTTCTAAAATATTTCTATTCTAAAATAATTGATTTTTTAGATTTCTTAAAATTTTCATCAATGTTTCTTCTAAATTCCTAGACAGTTTTTCCAAACTGTATAAATTTTCTTTAAATTTCTTTGTGGCGTGATTTACTTTCTTATAGAATCTTCTTTTCTACTTTATCATTCTTCATCATCATCTTATTGTTATTACATTTTACTCTATTTATTGGAAATGAACAGAAATTCCTGTTTCGAACAATTTATGTTCTAAATTGCTACTATTTTCATCGAGATCTTGAATTTTTAATTTTAAGCATTTTCTCTTACAGACTTTTTCAGAAATTTCTCTTTCAAATAGTTTTTCAGATTTTTAGAATTTTCCAACAGTTTTTCTTTCAGATTTCTACAACTTTTCAGCAATTTTTTTTCCAAATTCCCAAAACTTTTTTTCCCAAATTGCGAAAAGGTTTCTCAAGGTTTCTTAAATCTACAAACAATTTCATCGTTAGATTGTAGAATTTATCAGCAGTTTTTTTGTACAATTTTCTTAAAATTTCTCATGAATTTTTGTTGGCTCATTTTAACAGTGTTTTTTTATTAGTTTTTGCTCTATTTATTACAGAAACAGGAGTTTTTATGGATGAATCTACTATTTCATTTTTATATATGAGTATTTTCATTGAGATCTTGAATATTTCAGCAGACTTTTCTAAAACTTCCCAGCACTTCTCCTTCAGAATCCTAAAAAGTTTTCCAGAAATTTGTCTGTTTCCCTTTGAGATTTTTCCAACAATTTTTCTTCCAGATTTTTAGAAATTTTCAGCACAATGATTTATTTTTACCAAATTACGAAGATTTTCTTCAAGATTTCTCAAATCTATAAACAATTTCTCTAATAGATTTTAGAAACGGATTTTTATATAATTTTCTACCGAATTATCTTCCAGACTTCTTGATATTTCAAACAGTTTATCTTCCAGATTTTTAGAAATTTTCAGCACATCGATTTATTTTTAGCAAATTACGAAAATATTCTTCAAGATTTTTCAAATCTATAAACAATTTCTCCTTTAGATTTTAGAATTTAGAAACGGTTTTTTTTTATATAATAGGGATTTTTTGAGATATCCTGTAATATTGAGAGTTTGTTGCCGACCATATCAAACGAAAATTTATCTGCATTTATTTCGTTTTGATCAGATAGCTTTTTTCACACCGATTTTACATGATCCAATTAATTGTTATTGTACTTTGATAAAACCTTATATCAACATAACGTATTCTTGACTTACCCCAACTCAACTTGTGTTAATCTAGCGTACTCTTGACCTATCCTAATTATTTTTGTATTAGTCTAACGCACTCTTGACCTAACCCCATAAATTCTATATTAATCCTGATTTAGATTAATAAATAATTAATTGATACTGCATACTCTACACCTATGACAATATAAAGTATATTGACCTTTCGCAATAAATCCTAAATTAACGTAAGGTATTTATACGGTAGGTCAATGACCAGTTTATTGAGGTAGGTCAAAAGTACTCTAAAAGAAATTAAAAAAAAAACATAAAAAAAGTAATTGAGAAATAGTAGGAAAGTTTTTACTAAAAATTAGTGATAACTTAATAATTGATGCTCAATTATTATTTGAAAGTAGTTAGTAATCAGCAGAAAATAGCTGATATTTATAAAACAACAGTATTTCTTAATCGATAATAGATAAATACAAAAAAATCTGTTTAAGCACTTATTGAGAATAATTTCAATGATATTTAAGGAGAAAAAATACTTTTCTTCAATTGGATTGAAACTTTTTTTTAAATTTATTTTAACTATATAATTTCATTTATTTATATTTAAGTCATGAAATCATAATGTTGATTGGTGTGTTAAGTGAAGATGATGCAATATTTTATATTTTTATATAAGTTTCTGTGTGGCTGAACTTATTTATCTCCTATAAACTTTTCAACTCTCTTTAACTTTGAAATTATGGTAACAATAAGTCTATATTAGGTTTATCTTCAGATTGTGAGTATTATTGTTTAGGTCAGGGATCGATTATTAATAGAATAGAATGTATTTTACATACAAATTATGTAATATGTATTGTTTCATCCATAATTCATTTTTTAACTTGAACAGCTTATAAATGCCCAATATTTAAACATGCAAATTTTTACATAACCATTTTTATGTCCACTGTGGAGGAAATGTGAATAACAAATAACTTCACGGTCAAACGCATGTGTCAATTTTGTTCCGAGAAAACCAACAAAAGATTATTACTTAATTTTTTTTCAAATATTAATATAATATTATAAAATTGTATACCAAGTTAAAAATTGGTATATTGTTTTCACTAAACTACCGCTAAAAGTAAATATGTTAGTTTAGTGTTTATCACACGTATCATACGATTTATGTTTTCGTTTATTTATACAAAAAAATTGTTTTTTTTAATAATATCAATAGAGGAGATAAGTAATTGCATTAAATATAAACATTAGCGATGGCCTTACCATTTATTTTTACGTAATGACGTACAATATGATATCAGTTGAATTATTAATTAATGTACTGACCTGTAATTTCAGTCTGGAGCATGTGTGATACGTCGAATAAAGAGGCGCTCTTCCTGGTGAAGACGTGCGAGGGCGCGATCCCCTGGTCTGAATACTGTACCGGGAGCATGAAGCCGCCGAAATTGACCATTTTCCCACCATTCTCCACGTGGAAGTCGTAGAACGAGGTGACGGCCGCCTTGGAATCACTGGAAAACCGCCTGCAGCCGCGCACCAGGCCAGTGCAGCGCGATAGTAGGAGCATCTTCACCACCTGCAGCAGCACCACGAGTGACAATGAGCCTCCGTCGCGACGGTCATTATCTGGCCTCTAGGGGCCAAGGGTCATTACATAATGGCTACTTTATCACCATCGGCCGCAAAACAAAACTATTCGTCAGCGATGGATGTCGAAATTATGCTGAAATGGGAGAGTAGGAATTCGTCGCGTAGCCTATAATTACGGTTGTTATAAATCATGGGGGGAACAACCAGCGCATTCTCACACGAGAGAATTTCATTTTGGTGATATTGTCGCCCCAGGTGACGGTCAAGGTAAAGTTTTTTGTACTATAATAATAGGTCGAAATTCCATAGAAACATAATCAATAAATGTCCCTTTTTACATTAACACGTTTCGATTAACATTTCTGCATTAACTTCATAATATAGTTTTTAGTTTCTGCTATTAATTAATTGATCTTGATCTTTTTTTTTTAATAAACGTATATCCGATTTAAATTTTATTCGTTTATTCGCCTTGAACATTGAACGTGAATTATCATAATAATATAAAACACCCAAAAAATTATTTTTTTAAAAGATACTCCAAACAATATATTAAACCGTCATTTGTTTTTTAAACTTACCAGGCCAACGATCACACTATGCGAAGACTGGAACGAAACTGTCGAAACGCCTCGATTTCACTTAATAACCCATCCAAATACTAGCCGTTGCGTAAAAAAAAAGTCGTAAAACAACGTACCCGCAGGAAACTGATAACAGAAACGACCTCACGGCGCGTTAATACCTAATTCAATTATTAATATGGCATTCGATTTATCGATTAGTGTTGGTGTTATAAAACCATTTAAAAACGATTCGTGTGTGTATATTTTTTTGGGGAATAACTTTATTTGTACATACAACCATTCAGAGTCATTCGCGCCGGTCATCCATGGATTGTTTCGGTTTCAACGTGAGCAGTTCCGGGTCGATGGAGATCTCCGCTTGGGGGTCGCCTATGAGGTCGATGCGTTCGTTGAGTAGAATGCTGTCGTCGAGGATGGACGACTGCAGCGAGCCGGTGATTCGGTCCGCGATCAGGACGGTTTCGTTGAGGCGGTCGCTGAGGTGGTTCTCCAGGAGGCTGGAACCGTCGCCGGCCTCCAGGTTCACCGAGGAGAGGTTATGCTGGAATTGCAGCGGGTTGACCAACGAGGGCCATTCCAAGCCCAGGAATATGTTCGACGCGGAATTCGACTCGCTGTTTTGGAAGTTTAACAGCGGACTTTCCAGAGGTGTAGAACATGCTAAGAACAAAAACAAAAAAATAAGAGTAAATTCAACATGTATACGTATTACATATGGTAAATCTAAATTAATAGGTACTAAAACTCGAAGGTTATGTCTTGAAAATTAAAAAGTCAAGGTTAATAACCAAAAATTACTTTCATTTATATTAGTTAACATCTTAATGCTTAATAACGAGATATTTGCATTAAATTTTTTACTAGTTTCTTCTAAGTTTATCGTAACTGAACATTTAATGAATTCATTTGAGGATTAAAAAACAAAAGTAAACTTTGTTTATCTTGTTTTTTTATTTTCACTCCGACTAATTCTGACCGTTAGTCATTCTTAAGGAGTTATATTTATATGACACACTTTATTAAAATTTCTGTCAAGAGTATAATCACTAATTTTACTAAACTTGTATTTCTTGAATGATTTTCTCATAACCTCTTGGTGACACATTGTGAAATAATAGGTAGAATTAAATTAAAAACACTTGGTTTGTTTCACTGACCTTAAATCACAAAATTAAAGCCTCCACAATCAGTTATTCATTTGAATTTTTCTTCTTCTCTAAAATAAATTATTTGGTATCTTTTATAACATTCTGAGGATATTCTGAAATGGATAGGAATTTTCTATATCAAGATTTTACTGGAAAAACATTCGGAAGAATAAAGTTTGCTTAAAATTGCAATTCTCGAAATTAAATTATTTTGGCATTTCTATTTTTAAAATTAATTTTAAAAATAGAAAAAGCTAGAAATTTACAAAATTATTTTAAACTTAACTGTGTGTTTAAAATTTTACTGATAATAACATTTTAAATAGTCTTTTTTAGGGAATTACGGTCTTAAATTTCTAGGTTTTTTTCTGCTCTGTTTAAATTATTTGTTGAATATAATAGATAAGATACAGTTTGAAAATTAACAAAAAAAAGCTATAAACGTCTTAAAAACATTACATTTTCAAAATAATAATTATTTTCAACAGTTGAAATTTAATAAAGAGGATTTTGCTACTAATATTTATATTTTTATTTTTGTGTGGTATTTTTAAATATTTTTAAGAGAAGAATCGGGGTTAATATAATTTTGTAGATTTTTTAATATATTCATCATAAGTCATTTGTTCCTAAATTATTTTATTAACTCTGGTATTATGATTTTTAAGAGCTTCTCAAAAAAAACATTTCAATCCTTCCAAACAGTTAATAATATGCTTAAGAACAGTTATATTAAGAAAAATTATTTTACCTAAACCAAAAGAAAATTTGCTCAGAGCAGTTAAAAAATTGTTTTACAGCTCTTATTGAAAATATTTTATAAAGCCATGAGAATTTGCAGAAAAACGCTTCAAATGTTATCTATTTGATCTTTAAAAATAGTTAAATACTTATATAAAACATACAAAAATAAACTTAAAATCAAAAGTATTTAAATTCTTGTCTATTTTTTTAAGATACAGTTTAGAAATAACAAAAACATATATATATATATATATATATATATATATATATATATATATATATATATATATATATATATATATATAGACGAAATAGAATAACATTTAAGAACATACAGATGCTAAATATTAAAACATTAAAAATAATTCAAAACATTTTTAAGAAATAGTTCAAACAACTAAAATTTATTAAGAACGTAATATTTTTCAAAGAATAGTTCTTTTTTAACAATTGAAAATGAATCTGTTCATAAATTTACAAATATTACTATATTTATTAAAAAACAAAGATGTCAAGTCATTAGATAAATATTGGAAATCTCACATTTCTCAGATAATTTTAGATTTTATAATTTCCTTGGCACTTTACTTTTTTTAAACATTCCTAAATAATTTATTAAGATTTTATATGGTTTTTTAAGAGCTTATTTTCAGCTGTCGAAAACGTGTTTAAAATTTAGTTAAATTAAGAAAATTAGTCTTACCTAAAACAAAACAAAATTTTAGTAAAATTCAATGAAAAAAATTATATAATGTCTTACATCAGATTTTTCAATTTTTATATAATTTCCTAAATAATTTATTAAATTTTTATATGTTTTTAAGAGCTAGTTTTCAGCTCTTTCGAATTGTCAAAAATGTGTTTAAAAAATAGTTAAGAAACATGCTTTTCTTAAAACAAAACTAAATGTTACTCAAATCTGCTGAAGAATTGCTTTACAAAATTTATTGAACAAAATTCTAAATATATTCAAAAAAATTTAACACCAGAATTTAAGGGATAAAAGGTTAAATTTTACATTAGAAAATTGAATTTGTTCAAAAGTTAATAAGATTCACAAAAAAAGCTATAAAAAAAAGTTGAAAAATTCTATAATTTTTATGTATAACAGTTTTACAAAAAATAAACTTAAAATTTAAAACATTGGTAAAATTTTGAAAAATACTTAATAATTATTAAAAACCAATTTAAAATTTAAATAAGAACAAATTTCCAAAAAAAAACAGTTGAAAACTTTTTAAGAAACAATTTAAAAATAACAAAAAAATATATAAAAACGAAAATAGAATTTTAAAATAACAAAAATGGTTGAAAACGTTTTTAAGAAACAGTTTTATTAAACAAAAACTACTACTTCTTAGATCTATAATATTTTTAAAAGAGATTTATTTTTGCGTAGTTGAATATTGATTTACAAACAGTTTGCAATCATTATAACAGTTACAAAATCAAATATGTCAAGGATTTAAATAAATATTTGTAAATTTGTATTTTGAGAGAGAGAGAGAGAAAGAAATAAGTGAGTGCATTTAATTTAATGATTATTTTTGTTTATCACATGTCACTTTTTCAAATACATAAATAAATTATTTTAAAAAGTCGGGCTCAATGGTTTATAAAAACTTCTTAGTTCTTCCAAACAGCCACAAACTTGTTTAATAAAATATAAAATAAGTTAAAATAATATTCATCCGGAATTCTTTCATATGTGTTTTAACTTGCTTTTTATCCCCTTTTTATGGATGACAATTTAGCTGTTTATGACAGCATAACAGATATGAATTTTATATTTAATTTACTTTCGAAAATTGAATTTGATCAAAAACAGGTGAAAATTTGTTGAAAACATTTTTAAGAAAAAATTGATACAACATTTCCTAAGAAGATCTTGTTTACGGATGAAGGTACATTTACTACAAATGGTGATTTCATCACAAAACTGTCGTTGGTGGTCAAGAGGAAATCCAGCATTCCGAATTATCTGCAAAAGTCAATATTCTCGAAAAATAAATGTTTGGTATGTAACTTTGAACAGAAATATTATTATTAGGGCCCTACATATTTCGACGTGTTTAAATTTAAAAAAAACGCAATATTCCATTAAACACAAACATTCTTCAATCATTCTACATTATTTCATCAGCATGGTGTCATCCAGACAGTTAAGCTAGACAGCAAATGTATATTTTTTTTCACATAAACTATAGTCAAGGCAGAGCAGAAAGACCATTGGTCGATAGCCCAACGGACGGACACCAACTAACCCATGTTTTAAATTCATTTGTTTTAATTCTAAATATACTTATGTTTGTCCAAAAAAAGATGTTGTTCTCTCTAAAAAAACAAATTACTTTTATTAATCTTAAAAGTTAAATATCCTTTTCTTCGCTATATAATATAATAATATAATATAGTGAAGAAAGAGGTATTTAACCTATAATATTAACTTTTCTCTTCACTCAAAGATTCTAACAGAAATAACTTTATTAATAATAATAATAATATTCATATAGATCGACCCATTTCATATTTTTAGATTAATATTCCTTGCCTACTTTATAAATATTTAGCATTTTTAATGCACTACTTGTTTAGTTAAGTTAAAAAATGGTGATGTGGCCATCATAGTACTTTCCCTAGAATTACGCAAAAAGGCTATTCTTAATAATTTATTCATATTTTAATTCTCTACAATTATTTGTCATATAAATTTCATGTAACTACAACAGTTAATTAGCAATTAGTAAAAAATGAAAAAAAATCAGTTTTTCATTCTCTTTAACTTTTGTTTGAAACGTTTTTTAAAATTTTTCATGTTTAGAAAAATATCACCAAAAAACAATAAAACCTCTCGAGTAAACATCCACTCCCGGTCTATAAATGTTTACCAAACGCTTTTCAGTTCCAGTTTTTAATGACAAAACCTTAAGTTTAAAGTTCCAACTCAATCGAATTATTCTGCAAAAAGAAAACTTCAAAAAAATCACGAAAACAATACAATATTTCATACAGGGAAAGTAAAAAAGGTCAAAGACACGTAGTAGTTCATTGTTGTAGGTCAAGAATACGCTAGATCAATGCACTGTAAATTGAGTAGGTCAGGAATACGTAGGGATAAGAAAATTTTGTTTGGCGGTAGGTCAAGCGTACGTTAGTTCCATTCATGTCTTATTTAGGTTTATCCATTATTTATTGAGGTAGGTCAAGAAAGCGTTTGCCCAATGAATATACATGGTGAGTTTTTTTAGATGTTCACTATGGGAATCTCGGAGACTATAAAAGATAGAAAAATGGTTAAGGGGAGAAAAAGGTGTAGTTTTACGAGACGAATAAAATTCCACTTTAAAAGTTTTCAAGGATAACTAGATATTTTGAAAAATTAAAAAGTGTCAATTTTTCTCAAATCAATATATTTCGGTTATTATGACAGATAGAAAAAGTTGTAGATAACTTTACGCAGATAATTCAAATATATTTTGAAAAATTTTATCACTATTCGATAGATTAGAAAAAATTACTAGTTAATTTTCTACAAGTTAAAGGACTTTAATGCATTTTTATTATTCGATAGATTATTTTTTCTCTTAAATTTGTAATGCAAAGAACTTTAAAGGTCACTTGAGCGGAACTCATTTTCCTTTTTTTTTTGGATCTTTCCTATCTCATGAAAGATTTTATTTATTATTTATTATGATTCATACAATACAATAAATTTTGAGCACAGGAATCGCAGGCGGACTTCATTCTTCAGAATGTTCTTCCAGCCAGACTCAGATGGAATGTTCCTTATATTCCAGAATTTCTTCGGATTCTTTCTACAACTGTAGACATTTATTTTAATTTATACTTAATATATTAACCATTTGTGTAAATATTTGATTAATAATATTTGCAAATCTATTGCAAGCTCTTTCTTCGTTTTTGCCAAAATTTCCGCGAGCATCTTCTTCAATTCATCGTTGTCGCACATTTACGGCTTCTAGTTTGTTATTTGTCGTTCAAACATAAATCGCTGCTTTTAAACCGCTTTAAACAAAATGCGCACACATCGAAAATGAGCAAGGAACAAATAGATGAGAAAGGAACAAATAGATGCGCAAGCTATTGCAGCAATTTTTCCTTTTTGGAGTTCGTAAAGAATGCAGAATCGCGTATGTACCTCATCTGTTGTCATTTTCGACTGTACTAAACTGAACACTTTTAGATATTGGATTGATGAGGCTGATACTTAGCGAAACTCCATTATGCAATTATTAAATAAAAACACGACTGTTTAGAGTTTTGCTTTATTTGTAGATACACTGTTACAATTGTTCTGCCTGACGAAGCCACAGTGTGGCGAAACAATTGTAGCAGTGTATATACAAATAAAGCAAAACTCTAAACAGTCGTGTTTCTATTTAATAATTGAATACTTTTAGGTTATGTTAGGCTTTTAGGCATACCAACTGTCATTTTTAATCACTATATGTCAACACTAATCAATCAACTAATTTCTTGACTGCTCAAAATAATTTTCATAATTCATTTGCACACCTTAACTAACTCGATTGATTGATTTAATTTGCACTCATTATAATTAAATAATTATTTATGAATGTCAACGTCTCATATTTAGCCGTAAATTAACCGTAACCGAATTTGGTTATACATTGGTGAATAGTGTAAATTCAATGTAGGATCTTTGAGTAATATTTAATCAATAACTTAATCTCAGCTAATACTTTAATTATATCTAATGGTTTTGAAAAATAATATCCGTTTAATCAAAGTGTCAACCACATATATCAGAAAAAAATAGAATAATGTAGTTTCATTGGTCGTTCAAAAAGAGTTCAATAAATTCTTTTATTTTAAATTAACAGAACAAACCCTAATTTGAGTTATTCGTTATAATAATCAATCGGTTATGTTTATTATCATCCATTACTGGGTAAAACATAATTTAACGATAAGATAAATTAACAATTAGAATCACTTTTTACTAGTTTCATGATATATTTTTATACGTCTGTATAAACTGGTCAATTAAATGAATTTGTCTCTTTGCTCTCATAATAATAGCCAAATAACAGTACTTCTTAAAATTCTCGAATTCGCAAACTTCTTTAAAATTATACTATTATGTATATATATACAAAATTTTATCTGCATATTGTTATATATATATGCTGAATATATCGAATATCTTAGAGGTATTGACGATTTGCAAATAGTCCTAAACCCACCTGGCATATTCATGTTACTGGAACAATTCGCCTTGTTCAGGTACTTTTCCTGCTTTCGCCATTTCGCCCGTCGGTTCTGGAACCAAACCTGCACCCTGGCCTCAGTTAAATCGATCTTGAGGGCGAGCTCCTCCCTGAAGAACACGTCCGGATAGTGGGTTTTGTGGAACGCCCTCTCCAATTCCTCGAGCTGATAATTCGAAAATGTCGTCCTAAAAAATGTAAGTTCTGTAAGTGAAGATTCCGTAAATAACTTAAAATTTGAACCACAAATATAAAAACTATTAACCATAATTGTAATGCTCTTAGTGGGTATTTTCCTTAATCCCGAACGTAATTATTTCCGTAGAATTCAGTAATCCATCTCAGGTATAAATTCAGACCATCAGTCGGTTATATTTCAATATTGTGTCAGTTGCCGTACATATCTGAGTAAGTTATTTATATTTCATTATATTTTTATTTTAGTAAACCTTTTTATTTATATTTAAAATCAATTTTATAATAAAGCTGTACTGAAGAGATCGAGAGATGGAAACACGTGTCTGCAGATGGTTATAAATTGAGTATTGAATTATTTAATTGCTTTTACTAATTTATTTTAATTACATCAACTTAAATTAATTTTGTGTTCCAAATTTATCATAATATAGTCACTCACAAATTATTTAACGTACATTAAATAATTTTTAGTTCATTTTACAGAAAGAAATACGTTCAAACTAGTGTTGCTTTGATAGTTGTACTATTTGTAACACGCAAATTAATTTGTATTATTCAATGTCTGTCGAAGTATTAGCTAGAGAAGTAGTTGTTTCAAATTAATTTGTTTTGTAGTCTTAGTAAGACTCATTGTTGTAGATTCACGAAATGTTTTCGTATTTTTAAATTTATTATTTAATTTTCTACAACGAACTAAAGGATTTTAATACATTTTATTAAAATACTCCCTTTTATATAGGGTAATAAATTATCTTACAATAAAACGTTAAATATATACGCATATCCTCTTAAGGAAAAATAAAAGGTTAAAACAAGCGGATATATACGCAGATATCCGCTTTTTAACCTTTTATTATTACACACGACAACATTTCGTGTTTTTCTAATTATTAGTTAATTTTCTACAACATAAAGGATTTTAATACATTTTTGCTGTTATTATTGTTTATTTCATTTTATTTTAAAGCAAAAAACTTTGCACTTAGACCTTTAATGAAAAGAACCTTTTCTTTTGAAAGGTAATTTTGGAAGTTATTGATATGGCCATTGCAGCAACAGTTCTGTCTCGTCAAAATACCTTAATATTTTTACTTTCCCTATATGAAATATAGGGGAAGTATTGTGATCGTGATTTTTTTTTGAAAAAATTTTTTTGCGGAAATGTCCGTTTCGGATTCCCCTGAACCCATTACACTAATTTCTGGAAAAAAAAATTGTGTCTGTGTGTGTGTCTGTCTGTCTGTCTGTCTGTCGGTGGGCGCTGTATCTCAAAAACGAATAATCTGATTGAGATGAAACTTTAAACTTAAGGTTTTATCATTAAAAACTGGAACTGAAAAGCTTTTGGTAAACATTCATATACCGGAAGTGGATGTTTGCTCGAGACGTTTTTTTTGTTTTTTGGTGATATTTTTCTAAATATGAAAAATTTTAAAAAACGATTCAAACAAAAGTTAAAGAGAATAAAAAACTGAACAAGTTTTATTTAAACGTAT
This sequence comes from Ontholestes murinus, assembly GCA_963969525.1. Classification (NCBI taxonomy): domain Eukaryota; kingdom Metazoa; phylum Arthropoda; class Insecta; order Coleoptera; family Staphylinidae; genus Ontholestes; species Ontholestes murinus. Next base: position 11,001,319 of record OZ018396.1, read on the forward strand.
TTTTCATAAAATTTTTAACTTTTGAGAAAAAAAAAATAAAAAATGAAAATTTAGACATTTTTAATTGTTAATTAACTGTTGGAGTTACCTGAAACTTATGTAACAAATAATTGTAGAGAATTAAAAAATGAATAAATTATTAAGAATAGCCTTTGACTACTATGATGGCCACGGCCACATCACCATTTTTGATAATGCTGTAACAAGCGATATTAGTCGAGTAAATAAAAAAAAATACTGAATCATCAATTCCCTACCTATTATTTCATAATGTTTCACCAAGAAATAAGTGAGCAAATTATTAAAGAAACGTCCGACCGCAAACTGGCTTAAAGGAACTTTAGGTTTGCTAATGAGTTATAGTCACAATTTTCTAAAATCCTTACTAAAAAGTGTTTCACCTTACAAACGCCAACAACATTCAAGAATAAATTAGCCTAAATCTAAGCATAATTTATATATAGTACTGGTAATAGTACATTAGAAAATAATTACATCATCTACATAAGTCATTTCATTATTTATAATTTGAATCAAAATACTGAAGTGAAAAGAAAAACTTATTTGAAGCTGAATAATATTTTCCTACGTATTTAAACAGATTAGTCATATCACTCCTTAATGTATACTGTTTAATAGATTTATAAACAATATCAATAACATCAATAATTTGATTCATTATAAAACTATTAAATAATTATCCAATTACCTGTATCTTCTCTGTTTCCTTTTGGAAGTACCAGAAGGTCCTGAACCCTCCTCACCGTAGCTACCGATGCCCTCCAAGAAATCTGCGGGCGACAATTATCAGGTAAAAACAGCTGGCAATTAATCTAATAAAAGAAAGAAGAGAGTGGCGATCTCTCAAATCTAATTAACCCTTCGCGGAAATTAAATTATATATCGCCCCCTAATTGAATAGCGGCGTAATTCGATTTGAGGAGTACCCACCGTACTTCTGCTGCTGCTCGCAGTCGCCGCTCTTCAGCGAGCTCAGGAGCCCCCCGATCGTGTACGGAGGACTGGAGCCCGACAGCGTGATCCCGTCGCCCAGATCGACGTCCTCGTCTTCCTTGGCGTCCATGTCCAGCAGTGACGACTGAATTGTGTGTTTTCGGCGACTCTGAACGCGTAATGGATGGACTTGATGTATTTTTGTATTGTGTTGTGAAGGCACTAACCGTCGATTTTCCGCGCTCGCGAGTTTCCCCGGCGATTCAGATTCCTGCGAGGAAGCCCCTCAGGTGGGGTGTACCTGTATTTTTAACCCCAGCGACTTTAGTTGCCGTGGACGTTGTAGGGGTTCTCTACAAATAACGTAAAGAATAAATAGGGACAGCGCGATTGGGTATTATTATTATTGGCCTCTAAATAATGCGTGCGTTTTTTTTCCATCTGCATACTCTTAATTGATTATTCTTTTATTAAATATTTATCAATGAGAAATACAGGTATTAAAAATAATATTATAGAAACACGATCGGGGTGGTATTTCCATTCTGCACTTGTACGACTTAAAACCGCGGAGATAATGGGAATTTATCAAATCCGTCCACTACATCAAGTATCATTTACAGAGCGTGGAAATTGTTTTGTGATCAATTTCTTATGGTATTAATATTTACATTTTACATTATTTGCTGGTCTACTCAAATCAGGTACATTCAAAGCAAACAACAAGTTCTTTAAGACATAATTATTAAAAAACTAGAATAGGAATAACAAAATATTTTCTTTATATATATACACATCTTTATTGACAAGTATGTACATTTAAATAATAAATAATGAATGAGGTGTTAGTATGTTAGTCTGTCAAAAGGCTTTTTATATCACATGATTCAAGAATATAAGAATAGAATTTAAAATCTATAAAATTCCACTTATATAGGGTGACTGACGAAAAACCTTTGGTGCTGTATCTCGCTTATTTTTTATCTGATTATAATAAATAAAACATCAAATTAAACCATTTTTAAAAGACTTTAATAGGATCTGAACTGTTATTTTTTCTCGCACCCAGTTTTTGACAAAATACGATCAACATTTTTTTTTTAAATTGCACTGTATATATATTTTTATTGATTCGCAAGGAGATTTTTTTCTGAATATAAAATTGTAGACAAATTTATCCATACATCAAACTTAAGTCGAGAAATTGAGGATTAAAAAAATAAATAAAAAGTCAAGTATCCATTGTAAACAATATACAGACCCTATTTTAAATGTCAAAAGTGACAGTGACAGCCATTGATACAATACTGCAACGATTTTTAATTATTTCATAATTAAAATGTTGCAATATTTCAAACACTGTACTAGAATTTTGTGCTTCTACAGAAATCGTTTTTCAGTTTTTGAAATCTTGCAAGATTTTTATTATGAAATTATTAAAAATCATTGCAGTATTGTACCAATGACAGACACTGTCACTTTTGACATTTGGAATAGGCTCTGTATATTGTTTACTATGGGTATTTGATTTTTAATTTTTTTTTTAATCATCAATTTCTCGACTTTGGTTTGATGAATGGATAAAATCGTTTACAAATTTAGATTCAGAAAAAAATCTCCTTGCGGATCAGTACATAATATATATACAGTGCAATTTGAAAAAAAAAGTTGATCGTCTTTTGTCAAAAACTGGATGCAAGAAAAAATATCAGTACAGTTCATATTAAAGTCTTTTTAAAATCATTTAATTTGATGTTTTATTTATTCAAATCAGATCAAAAATAAGCGAGATACAGCACCAAAGGTTTTTCGTCAGTCACCCTATATAAGAAAATGAAAAGATGATAGATATAGAAATCGTTCTTGCTTGTTCAAAATAATAATAGGAAAATATTTCAAAATTATCCCTGTACTGAAAAAAGTATTAAACTAAACAAAGTAAACGTTTTGTTTAATTTTCCAAGATGTATCACGAACGCCTCAACCATTAATCAAGTATTAAACTAATTAATGATTCAGTTGAATGTTCTACCCCATTTAAACTTGAAAGTAAAAAACTTTAAGCACTATAGAGAGAATATACCAAGTAGAAGAGCGTAGCTCGACAGTCTTTCCATTTTATTCATGCTTCAAGGACATACAGAACTTATTTTGTCAGATCAGATAACGTCAACAGGAGGTTCTTTTAATTACAGTTATCCAATTGAAATGCTTTAGGTAAGAGATAAAACCTTGCAAGTAGAAGAGCGTAGCTCGATAGTCATCCAAAATTATTTAATCTTATATAGTCCATTGAGTATATAATATACAGACGTAATTTAAATATGGAGAATTGTTCTGAAAATTTTCCTTATGAAATACTTAAATATACAAAAGCTACACAAGTAGAAGAGCACTCAGGAAATATTAATAATTGTCGAAAATTATTAGAACATAATGGACTTACTTTAAAAAAAAAAAAATGGCAATTATTAAGATGTCCTGTAGACCTATAAAGAATGAACAGCAATTGGAAGACTATCAATCTACGCTTTTCTACTTGTATAGCTTCCTCTCTTGCCTGAAGCATTTCTATTGGATAACTCTAAATAAAAGAACCTACTGATGTCCGATCTGACAAAATAAGATTTGAATGTTCAGTTTTGAACAAATGTTAAGGTGTCTTTAATGTTCTTGAAGGATGTACAATAATTGGAAAACTATCGAGCTACGCTCTTCTACTTGTATATTATTCCCGTGAACATAGAGAGCACTTCTTTTAGACATTTTCTCGTGAGATTATACAAAAATATATCGATAAACATATGCAACCATGGTTTATCCTTAAACAAGCTGTTATTAAAGAATTTTATAGTATTGATAGGAATAGTGATGAACTTCCACGCCCACAGAGGTCTAAATGCATTCAAATTAATCTAGAAGCGTAATCATCTATTTCAAATTGCTTTTCCTATCCACAAATTATAAATATTTATGCACACTCCAGCGTTATCATTTATTCATAATACTAATTCTTTTGTTTTAAATTAAATTCATTTAGTAGTTTTCGAATAAGGAGAAGCGAGTCAAAATAAAAATGTAAAAATATAGGTGACCATTGTTTTAAATCAATTAATGATCATAAAAATGTATCGCAAATTAATGTCATCAACAATTTATCATAGATTATTTAAAAGTATATAGAGGCTCACTCAAAATGCCTGAATTACAATAGAAAATACTTTGAAAAGAACAAAAATAGTCTAAATTGTTTAAATTATTTCCTTGTTAGAAATGAATGGAATTTTTCTAACATATATATGTTAAATCAATATTAAAACTTAACGCAGTTAATTCTGATGAACTCGTTTAAGTGTGTAGTAGTAGTAGTGTTAGGCTATCGACTACGTGATACTTCCGCTGTGTTATTTTTGTAAGTGTAAATGAGTGTTATCTGTCCCGCCGCCATTAATTATATCTCGATGGCGAATGGTACCGGTCATCCATTCAAAAGTCGATCAATTTTTTTTCTGTGAGTCATGTAATAAATCATCCAGAAAACAATTTCAATGATTTTTTTTAAAATTGAGTATTACCATCTACTACTTTCATTTTTTTTTTCTAATTTTATGAAAATAGTGCCACAACAAAATTATTGACACCTAGAAGTCCATTTTTATTTTTTCTCCTCAAAAATCTTTTGTGAAAAATTTCTGTTGAAGTTTTTAGTTTGATTTTTGCTAGTGAGATGCCAAATAGCCATATTTTAAACTAATTTATTTATTAATAATTCGGAACATGTAAATCTAAAAAGTTAAGTCTTTTAACACTACAAAACAAATCACCAATTGATTATGAATAAGAACATAATAATTTCAAATAACTAAGAGTAATTGATCATTTAATTAACAATAAAATTATCTCACCTCAAATTAAACATATTTCAAATGGCAATAGACAAAGCAATTTTGCATCCCCAATCCTTAAAATTTGCTTATTTTAAAAAATTGCCACCGCATGTAGACAATTTTGTTAATTTAATATTAATTTGTATATGTGGATCTTTATAATATCGGGTAACAGAATGATAGGATATTTAGGGCAAAAAAGGATCTTCTAGTATCAAAAATAATTCTCATAGGAAAAATATACTAGGAGATTGATCAAAAATATTTAAAATAAAAATGTATTTTATTATATCTTCACATTTCACATTTGCTTTATATACTCACAAATTCATCTCTGATCACCTGAATATATTTCATTGTAGGAGATAATGCCCACAGACTTGAAGACTCACCTTAAAAAGAATAGAAACGCAAATTAATTACAGTTTAAAAAAATCTATTGATACAAGAGACGAACTGCCGATTGTTTTCAGAAGTGTATAATTTGCGTCTTAGGGAACAAGAAGTGTCTTCATGTTTGTATCAAAGCGAGCTGAGTGTCTCATCATATGAAAATCGAGCAAATAAAAACAAATTTTAAACAATTAAAAACTTACCTTGTACAAAAATCTTAGAATGTTTCTTTGAAGAATTCCAGTTTAAAATGGTTAATTGTTAATTTTTACTAATGAATATGCAAGAACCTTGTACTGGTGAATAATGGTCAATTTCCACCTTAAAAAGAAAGAAAATTAAATTAATAAACAACATTCACACACAAAAATTCATTGCAAAAGAGCATCTCTTGGTTTTCTCAGAAAATTATAAATTGCGTCTAAGGGAACAAGAAGTTTCTTCATGTTTGTATCAAAGCGAGCTGAGTGTCTCATCATATGAAAACCATATAAAATTTTTAGAAATCATTTTTAAACAAACACAAACTTACCTATTAAATGAAAAATTCCTCCTCCTTTAAATATATATAATCAAAATACCCTTTCGGGTGTTGGGTCCTCCTTTAAATAATTATTTCAAGATTTTTTTGATAAACCAGTAATGATTTAATGAAAATGGTAGAGACTGTTACGATGTGGTAGTTCATTCACCCTTTTTTCAGTAATAATTATTTTACTAGTAAGTAGAAATAATGGCCATGTTTCACCCTGAAAACAAAGAAAGCTAAATTAATAATTTTAATGCACAAATATTTATAACTAAAAAAGTAAATATTGATTTTCTCAGAAGTGTATAAATTGCGTCTTAGGGAACAAAAAGTTTCTTCATATATGTATCAAAGCGAGCTGAGTGTCTCATCACATGAAAATCAATAACATTAAAAAAAAATTGTTTTTAAGGAAAATCAACTTACTTTAATCATCAGAGCAGAATTCCCTGGCAATATCCTCCTCAATGATGTCAGATGATTTGAGAAATCCTTTTTGTAGTCCTGGCAGCAGAATTACAATCCCTCGTTTGCTTGCTAACCTATTAATTGTTTGTGGGACTAGGAGAAATTAGGAAATATTGGGAAACACAAAAAACAATCCAAGTTTGAAAAAACAAAACAAAAATTGCAATAGTTTAAATATTAGAGTTATTGAATAAGCAGATAAATTTAAAGTTGAAATAACCTGATGAAACACCAAAGTGATAAAACTACATAATACATCAAAATATAGGGTTTCACTTTTATTGATCACTGCAATATGTTTCACCACACATTGGCTTCATTAGGCAGATGAATACTATAATATGCAGCCACTGTGTAGTGAAACATGTTGCAATGAATTGAATTGATTGAATAAGGCACTAATGACCTTTCATTCTAATAAAAGTGTGAAGAAAGGTCATCAGTGCTTTACTCATCAAATGTTATAGTGATCAATTCAAAATGTGAAACCCTACCTCCCTTACTGTGTTATTTTATATGAACTAAGATGAAATCATTAAATTAATTAATTAATCTATATGAATAATAATACTGAACCCATTAATAAGGATAAAGGATCACAATCAGGAAACTACCCTTCAGTGGATGACTTTAAAAACAAAATTGTACCAACATATAAACAATGTTTTTTTTATTATCTTGTATAAATTACACGGACTCTTGCACCGGTGGCTCGTAACCCTCTGGGCGGTCTACCTTCACACCACCCTCACCTACCTCGGTGGATCCTCCCTTACCTCCGTCATTGTGCAACTCAATGAGTTTGGAAACATCGAGACGGGGCTTCTTCAGTACTTTCACCTGTAAAGTAAAAAAAAACTCTAATCAGAAACTTTTTAACACACAAAAACTGTCTCATTGCAACAGTTTTTTGTCACAAGGTTTTCTCAGAAGTGTATAAATTGCGTCTTAGGGAACAAGAAGTTATCTTCATGTATGTGTCAAAGCGAGCTGAGTGTCTCATCATATAAAAACCATTGTAACTTTTTTAATTCACAAATTACAAAAAAATGTACATTTATATATTGTATAAAATATTAAATTAAAATAAAATTAGGATTTTGAAATTGGTGAAAATGTAATTATTAAAATCAATAAAACAATAACTTTTTATATCACTTTGTTTACAAAAAAGATAATTGTTTTCTTTGTTTTAATAATTGAAACCCAACAAAATTTAAGAAAATTGTTTGTTTAAATTAACTTAATACTTACTTTACGAATGTACACATCGTGCAATGGGTAGATTCCTTGGCACGCCTTTTCAATATCCTTGGCAATGGAATCAGGGATGAGTTTGTTGACAACTTCCTTCAATTCACTGCCGGCAATGTCACGGTTGATAATTTCCACCATCTTCTTGCGGATCATGCGGACCTAAATGACACACAAATTTTTTATTTTTTTTATTTTATAAACTTAATTCAAATAAGTTTTATTTTTCTAAATCTAATAAATACTTGGTTCTAAAACGAAAATTGCATTAAATATTTGAACAAATTTATTTCCAAGATTTTATTTGTATTTATATATTTTATTTTATTAAGTTTTTGTTTAATAAATACAATAAAACATTTGTTTAATATGTTATCAATAACTAAACAATTTGAGTTTCTATTGTCACCAGTGTGCAAGCAAATAAAAAGTGACTTGAAAACAGGTGACTGAATTATTGACGTAGTTAATAAAATGCTTCTTACAACTCACTTGTGTATGTTGGGCATAACAGGTCTTCCTCTGAGACAGCTGGTCCTTGTTGGTGAATCCAATGCAGAAGACACGGAGCAAGTAACCGTCGCTGGTCTTGACATCAGCAGAGGCTTCAATCAGGGTCTGCCATTTCTTAACCATCGACCTGAGTTTGTCAGTGGTCAAGTCCATACCGTGGAAGTTGGTAAGCACTTGCTTGCCTTTAAGATTAAAACAAGAATTTAATAACTGTTCCAAAAAATAACTTGGAAAAACTTAATACGACAAAAAAACTTCAGACATTTATTAATTGCGTCTTAGGGAACAGAAGATTTCTTCATGTTTGTATCAAAGCGAGCTGAGTGTCTCATCATGTAAATACGAATTATGTTTATAACATAAGAAAAATATAAAATATTCGTTTAAAAGCCTAATCATTTGCAGAATTCATTTAAAAAAATCCTTATATACAGGGTGAGTTTTTTTCGATGTTCTCTATGGGGATCTCGGAAACTATAAGAGATAGAGAAACGGTTAAATGGGGAAAGAAGTGTATTTACGAGACGAATAAAATTCTACTTTCAAAGTTTTTAAAAAAGTCAAGGGTAACTAGATATTTTGAAAAAAGTAAAAAGTGTTAATTTTTTCAAATCAATATATCTCGGTTATTATAACAGATAGAAAAAAACTATAAAGGACAAAGTTTTAGATAATTTTATGTAGATTAATAAACAATAATCAGAAAATTTTTATCGGCATTATTTTCCGAGATATGACACAAACTTACATTTTCTTAAATGGAAACCATAGTTGGCTATGGCCCCATTCAAAAGGTATTTTTTTTCTCTTTAATCCAATACGACATACGATATAGTTATTTCTAAAAATAAGTGAGTTATAGTCATTTTAAATTTTATTATAACTAAAAAATGGGTAGCCATGAAAAAGGTGAAAGTAAAACAATTGCAGTTGTTTCTAATAATAGCAATATTGTAATTATTAGTTCTACAAAGTTAAATGAAAATGAAAAACCAGTATAAGAATAATAATTTTGTAATTATCAAATGACCTTCTGTATGTGGTATAAACCCATTTGTCAAGAGGATAATACGTTTCTTACAAAAATATTATGAACAGATGAATCACGATTCACTAATTGTGGTATTTTTAATCGCCACAATGAACATAGATGAACTTAAGAGAATCCACGAGAAGTTTTACAGAGATAACTACAAATTAAATTTGGGTTTAATCCATGGTGTGTTTGGATTAATAATTCTCAGTCCATATATTTTTGAAAGCTCACTAAGTGAAACTGATTACTTTCATTTTCTTCAGAAAACATTTGAAGATACGCTCGATTGTTTAAATTTATCATTACAAGCAAGATTGAAATGGTTCCAATATGACGGTGCTCCACCTCATAACATGTTGGCTTTACAAATTATTTAAATGATGCTTTTCCTAACTCATAAGTGGGAAGAAATATACCAATCCCAGGGCCACCTAGATCTACCGATCTACACGTTTTAGAATTTTTTCTGTGGGGTTATGTAAAAAACAAAGTATATGAAAAATCATATCAATCTGTGGAGGATTATAAACTAGTTGTTATTGAAACATTTAATTCAATTTACATGAGAATAGTCAAAAAGCCATAAATTCAATTTTAAAAAGATATAATTTATGTCATAATAGTATTAATAGTGGACTCTTTGACCATATTTTTTTAATATTAAAATTTCTCTCCCATTGATATATTGATAATTACAGAATTACTTTATGCAGTTGTTTCATTTTGATTTATCTCTGTAAAACTAATAATTACAATATTGCTAATATTATAAACAACTGCAATTGTTTTAAAAAGATGAAATTTTCATGGCTATCCATTTTTTATTTATAATAAAATTTAAAATCACTATAACTCACTCATTTTTAGAAATAACTATGTCATATGCCATATTAGATTAAAGAGAAAAAAATTACCTTTTGAATGAGGTCACAGCCAACTATGGTTTCCATTTAAAAAAATGTAAGTTTGCGTCATATCTCGGAAAATAATGGCGATAAAAATTTTCTGATTATTTTTTATTAATCTGCATAAAATTATTTAAAACTTTGTCCTTTACCGTTTTTTTCTATCTGTTATAATAACCGAGATATATTGATTTGAAAAAATTGACACTTTTTACTCTTTTCAAAATATCTAGTTACCCTTGACTTTTTTGAAAACTTTGAACGTGGAATTTTATTCGTCTCGTAAATCTACACTTCATTCCCCCATTTAACCGTTTCTCTATCTCTTATAGTTTCCGAGATCCCCACAGAGAACACCGAAAAAAACTCACCCTGTATAATAAGCCTATTTATTATAATACCAAAACCCTTTTTTATTTACATTCAAGCTGATTAACCCCTTCCTGCACAATTATTTTTGAAAATAATGTGCTCGTGCCCGAGATATCTGACGTATGCGGAGAGTGGTTAAGTAAAAATAGTTAATTGCTGTGATTATATGGTTTTTTTATTTAAATATTTTAAATTGCTGAAAGAAAAATAAAATTTTAGATAATCAAGATAATTGAAAAATATTTCACCGTGTGAGGAATTAACTAATCATAAAATCATTTTTCTTTTGGTTTTGAAAATTTAATTAGCATTTACCTTGGACATCTTCGGCGATGAGCTTGAACTTCCTGAATGAACGTTCAGCATCATTATCGTTTTGCAAATCGGCAAGGGAGACCTCGAACACCCTGAATTTGAGACCTTCAGAGGCGATCTTGGTACCCTGGGTACGATTGACTAAGGTCTTTCCAACCTGCCTGGTTGCGAACATGCATGGGGCCTTAACATCGTACCAATCTTTCCTGGTGAAGGGATCTACACTGAAAAATAAAATGAAAAAATAAATATCGATTAAGACATAATTATGTAAAATATGAAACATTAAGATTGATACTTAAATTTTTTAACAATGATGAAAAGAACAAATATTGTTATTACTATTATTATTGTGATTATTATCAAGACAGAAAAGTGCATAAATTGTTGTATTGAAGAAATAACAAGAAAATTATAGATTATAATTTTTGAAACATATGAAAATAATTAAGAAACTACATATTTAATGTTTTGATATTGTTTAAAAACGTAATATTAAATAATAAAATTGTATTAATAAAACAATCATACAACTGATAAAATAGATATAAATTTCTCACTGTAAAATTATACAAACAGAACAACTCACGATCTTAAATAGACAGCCCACAATATCTTTAGCGAATTTACTCAAAATAAAGTCTTTCACAGTCACGAAACCCGCTTAAAAAATAACGTAATACTGCAACGTTTCCGGCTTTCAAAAAGCAAAACTGGGACTCGTTACTATTGTGTAAAATTTTTTAACATATTACCAGAAAGCATCCAAGAGTTACAAGCTTCCCAATTTAAAATATGGTGTAAAAACTACCTAGTTAAAAATGCGTTCTACTCCTACGAAGAATACATCAATAGCTTCAATGTTTAAATAATTTTAATATGTCTGTTTATTGTCCCTTGTACAAAATATTTTAAAGTGTTATTATTTATATTTTTATTTTTATTGTAAGTTTTTATTTAAGTATATTTTATCCATAAATTAATTTTATCTGTATTTATTCTTATAAATTGATCTTTTTTATATATTAACTTTTTAAAATTATTAAATTTTAATATATTAGCATTTATTTAAGTTTAGTATTAGTTATGTCTTTGTGCGCGGATGTAATTGTTATACGTTTTAAACTATTAATTTTAAATGTGCTCTAGTTTTAATCATATTTATTATTTAAGTCAATTCTTATATCTTGTAAAATTCTACTATACTATGTTTCGCTTTTAATTTAATTTTTTAATTCGTCTGCCTGCTAAGTACTAAATATCTATTTCTTAATTGTATACCGCTGTTTTTTCTTTCTTGTGACCTGTGTAAAACTTTATAGTTATTAACACCAATAAAGAATTATTATTATTATTATTATTATCCCACAATATTTTTGATACTTACAAAAAATAAAATGTAGGGTAAAGTAAAGCACATGTTAAGTTCTATAATTTTAATTTGTTACCTTTCACATGTTTTGATTTAAAGTCAAAACTCAAAACACATGTCAGATAACTGAAAATAAAATTATGAAACATAACAAGTGCTTTACTTTACACAATTTGAATATTTGATTCCAACAAGAAAGTATTGAATATATACAGAATATACATAATTCAAATAAAATACATATGATGTATCACCGATTGATAAATTTTTCAACTAATCAATTTTTCCACACTCTGCAGAAAGATGAGTTGAGTTTATATAGAAGAAACTTAAACTTATCATAATGCAAGATGTACTACGCTAACATGATTTTAAATTTAAATAGAACTAAGATTAATATACTTAGGTATCACAATTTATATTTATAAACAAACTCATCGTATGTTTAACAATTGCAATACCAAACATTTTACAAACAACGGCACGTTTTTAATTTAAAAACGAAGGAACTTGTTTACAAACGCATGGAAACATTACCGAATCTAACCTCAAAACAACTATCTCACAATTAACCGGACTAATAGCTCATGTATACGAAGAAATAACATTAAAACTTATTAACAACTATTAGCCACCATACCTTCGCGGATCAAAGGAATCTTTTAAACATCGGTAAACAAAACAGACACACACACATCCACCTCACTACATCCGGGAATATCCATAAAAATTAGCACAATCCGCAAATGAATCGCTCGGAATATTATAAAAACCTTTATAAGGAGTTTATTTGTTGCGATATTTACTACTTACATCTTCTTCTTAACTCCCTTTTTGCCTCCTTTCGACAATCCCTTATTTTTACCGACCGCCATGATCACTACTTGACGTGAAAGAGAAACGCTCGGCTCGAGCGACGTAGAAACGGACCGTCCGCACTGCCGCCAACTTCGAAAAAGAGAACGTTCGGCAATGGTGCGTTCAGAAAGTAAACATTGGTCGAAGGGTGGGGAAATGGGTGAAGGTGCGCTGAGGGTGGAATTCCTAATAAAATTTAACGTCGCTCGTTTCATGAAATAAATTAAAGATTATGTACATAAAATAAAATTACATTAAATGTTTTTATTATTAATCATAGTATTTCGAGTTAACGAATGTTATAAGTATTAAAAGTTGATAATTTAATTTTTCAAAACAAAAAATTAATTTTATGTATTTAGCTATTTATTAATTTTCGTTATAAAAACTAATATTATTAATACTAATACAATCTTCCTACCTACATATACCATAATAGTCTATATAATTTTATTTTATTAGTCTTACCAATTGCACAACTAATTACAATTCACAGTACACTAATATAATATGGGTAGTAGTCTGTGTTACAATTTTTAATTTATTCAGAAACAAGTTTATTTAATATCCATGATATCATACAAAAATTAAATGAATAGAAATGCAAAAAAGCTTCTAAAATTGATATAAATAGTTCTTACTATAGTTAATGTATTACATAAGGTTATAGTAATAGAGAAAATTAGTAAAAAAATTATAGAATTATCGATTATACTAACATAACCTTAATTTAAATTGAATTTCAAAAATTAACTTTTGTATTCTATAACATAACCTGTATTTACTGAACAACAGGGGCTAGCTGCCAAGGCCTTTAAATACCCGTAAAGAGGAAGAAGAAAACCTGTATTTAAATTGTAAGTAAATAAGTGCTCTTAGTGCACTAGACAGATCTGTACGTACAGCTACTGAATGTTGAAAAAATTACCAATTAAAATTACAGCGACTGTTCAACAGGTCCTAATAACCAAAACCACTAAACACACATTAAAAAGAAGAAAACGTGCTCTAAATAATTGATGGAATTTGATAGATAAAGTAAACCCAATTTATTACTTCAAAGACATTTATAACTGAAATTAATCAGCTCCTTGTTAGGAACAATTTGTGATGTACTTATACTTCATTTATTCATTAATTTTAATAAGATTAATACAGCTGCGAAGAAAACATTTTTAAATTAAAACAAAATTATGTGCACATTAATGAAATTTTTAAGTAACTAAATGATATTGTTTTTAAATTATACTTTTGTTGTTACAGACCCAGGTAATGTACTTAATGAAGACTGTTTTCAACAAAAGTATGATTTAAAAATAATATTGTAGTAGTATATACATAATAATTGTAGCAATTTATTTAATTACAGGATTATTATGGTATTATTTAATTATGGATTTTTGCATAAACACCACACAAAGTAATTAATAAATCGATTATTTACTACACACATGTATGAATAATTAAGTACATCATTTTGTATTTATTTAATGGAACCTCCAGAAAAACCAGACGAAACAGACTGCTGCAATTCAGGTTGCCACCCTTGCATATTCGACGTATACGAACAACAACTGAAGCGATATGAGGACTCCTTAAAAGATCCCATCGAACAAGCAGAGTGTTTTTCGAATTGCATAGACCAGCTTAAGTACACTGAATTTAAATTGATTTCAAAAAAGCAATTGACTTCAGAGAGTTACATTTTTATTTTTGAATATGCAAAAACTAGTGATGAAAAAAGTGTACTGATTTACAAACCCGGACAACATTTTTTAGTCAAAGCTTACTCACAACGTGATAAAAACTATTTTACACGTGCCTACACACCAATTCCTTGGGATAATTTACAATCCGATCAATTCGCCGTTTTAATTCGATTGTATGAAAATGGGGAGATGTCCAATTACCTTAAAAGAATGAAAATAGCAACTGTAACATATTGGAGAGGTCCTTATGGAGACTACGAGCTTAATTACCTTTCAAAAAATTTATTAATAATCGCACAAGGAACTGGAATTGCACCGATTTACTCCGTGTTGAGTGAACTATTGAAAAATGAAGATTGTGAAACGGTGATTAAACTATTTTACTGTTGCAGAGATTGTGATGATATATTTTTGAGAAACGAATTGTATGATTTGTGTAAATATTGGAATTTCACTTACGAAGTGTTTGTTTCCCGGGGTGTAGTTCATGGGGTAAAATATAATGAAGTTGTGCATGGTAATCGACTTGGAGCAGATGCTATAGAGAAATATTTGGGTGGGAGGACGGATTGTGAGGTTTTAATTTGTGGAAGTGAGGTGTTCGAAGGTTTTATGAGTGACTACGTTAAAAAATGTGGTGTTAGTGGAATTTATCTCTTTTAGTATCAAATATTGTTAATTAAATATGGTGTTGTTATTTTATTTATCCAATCAAAAACTAATCTAATTCTATATATGATTGAAAATACCTTTTCTTAATACAGTTTTAGCCTGAAAATGACTATACTTAAGTATAGTTTTGAAAATGACATGCTAAAACTATAGTTGCTAATAAAGTTACAAAAAGTGTGTGATATTAAAAAAGGTATTCTTATTGATATATATACTGGGTGAGTTTTTTTAGATGTTCTCTATGGGGATCTCGGAAACTATAAGAGATAGATAAATGGTTAAATGGGGAAAGAAGTGTAGATTTATGAGAAGTTTTCAAAAAAGTCAAGGGTAACTAGATATTTTGTAAAAAGTAAAAAGTGTCAATTTTTTCAAATCAATATATCTTGGTTATTATAACAGATAGAAAAATCTGTAAAGGACAAAGTTTTAGATAATTTTATGTAGATTAATAAAAAAAGAGAAAAAAATTACCTTTTCAATGAGGTCATAGCCAACTATGGTTTCCATTTAAAACAATGTAAGTTTGCGTCATATCTCGGAAAATAATGGCGATAAAAATTTAATGATTATTTTTTAATAATCTGTATAAAATTATCTAAAACTTTTTCCTTTACAGTTTTTTTCTATCTATTCTATTATAACAGCCGAGATATATTGATTTGAAAGAATTGACACTTTTTACTTTTTTCAAAATATCTAGTTACCCTTGACTTTTTTGAAAACTTTGAAAGTAGAATTTTATTCGTCTCGTAAATCTACACTTCATACCCCATTTGACCGATTCTCAATCTCTTATAGTTTCCGAGATCCCCTAGAGAACATCGAAAAAAACTCACCCTGTATATATAAATGTATCACAAAGTAGAGGCCTCCACAATTACCTATTTAATGTAATTCTAATTATTAGTTAATTTGCTACAACGTAAAGGACTACACATTTTTATAATCAAAAACTTGTTTAACTATTTGCTACTATTTTTTATAATGCATTTTGGTGCCATAATTTATTTGTTTTTCTAATAGAAGTTCTTCCAAGCACTTCAGGCAAAAATGTTCATATAAATATAGGACCTGTGCTCAGATTTATTGAGCTATGGACATTTTAAACATAATTAATTTGAAATAATTTTTATTTCTATGACATCAAAGAAAAGAAAATAAATGTCTAGGCTAACAATTTATATAAATAGTCATAAGTGCAACAAAAAATCACTGATATTAATAAACACAAGTATCTTTATAAAATATTTTCATTCGAAACTAAATAGCAAAATAATTGGATGATTCCAATAATACATTTTAATCAACAGGACCCTATTAAACACTTGTTTAATACTAAATTTATTTCATTTGACACCATGCATTTTGAGTACGTAGTGCTATCAGAAGCTATTTCGAGAAAAAGGCTTAATAGATTTTATATTTTCTATACATAAATCAGACTAGCTTCTGTACATGGAAGTATATATGGTTGCATATACGATTTTTTAATTGAGAATATTTAATCAACATTCGCCTCTGTTAAAATGAAAAAGATTATAAAAGTAAGGCCAAAATGACGAATATACATAATAAAAATAATTGAATGTTACTCTCTTTTCATATCAAATAGTTATTGCGTCATTTTATGAATCTCTTTTCCCTTATTAGACTAATCAATCAGGCAATTATTTGGTGAAATTCCAATATATAGGTGATAAATAAAACACTTGGGTTTTGACAATTTACTCAATTTAATGTCGATGCACTGCGACAATTGTTTTGCCACACAGTGGCTTCATCAGACAGATGATAAATTTATTTATCACCCTTATTAGACGTTGGATGTTGGTAAGGGCATTGGATGAGTTAATAAAATTAATGTATAAAGCCTTTATTTTAATTATTTATCTAAAAAAATAATAAATACCTGACTTCTTAATAGAAAACAGCTCTGTTATTGTGTTTTTGTTGGTCCTGCTTCCCTTTATTAGGCCATAGAAGTTGGTATGGGGCATTCGATTGGCTGGAAATTTTTAGAATGTATAATTGCTGTAAGTTTATATTACATAAAGTAGGTTAAAAGACAGGAATCATTATTGTTCTCTAGGAATTTTTATCACTTTGTACTGTAGGGCCTTTAAGTCATAAGAAATTAGGTAATTAAAAACTATTTTGCATGTGCAATCGAACTCTACCCATGAATAATAATAATTATTATAATCTTTATTTAGCAGTGTTGCTATCTAATATACATTACTCAAACATATAAAATGATTGCATTTAAAAGACGGTTTTTTTTCATGTTGATAGTTTATATTGATTCCATACAAATATATCTAATTAAACAATCTTTAAATAAGAATCAAACAATTAAATAATTGATTATGGCTTTAAACCCAGGATGTCAAGCATTAAAGTGATTTTTAAGACATTATTAATAGATATAGGTCTATATTAAAGATAGGGGATTATAAAAATAATAATCGATTGGAATTTATTTTGAAAAATTGATTAATTAAATGATCGATTGATCAAATGATGAAATAATCGATTATTTCCAAGTAATAATCAAACAATTAAGTAAATAATAAATAAATAATTTCCCAACTGGCTTGGTTCTGGTCTTTAGTACCATAGATGATCATTAGCAATGGGGATACAATGATTGAGGGCAGTTCTTTAAATAAACAGCTTATTTTATAGATAGATATACAGGGTGACTGACGAAAAACCTTTGGTGCTGTATCTCGCTTATTTTTTATCCAATTTGAATAAATAAAACATCAAATTAAATGATTTTTAAAAGACAATCAACTTTTTTTTTTCAAATTGCACTGTATATATATTTTGTACTGATCCGCAAGGAGATTTTTTCCTGAATCTAAATTTGTAAACGATTTTATCCATTCATCAAACCAAAGTCGAGAAATTGAGGATTAAAAAAAAAATAAAAATCAAATACCCATAGTAAACAATATACAGAGCCTATTCCAAATGTCAAAAGTGACAGTGTCTGTCATTGGTACAATACTGCAATGATTTTTAATAATTTCATAATAAAAATATTGCAAGATTTCAAAAACTGAAAAACGATTTCTGTAGAAGCACAAAATTCTAGTACAGTGTTTGAAATATTGCAACATTTTAATTATGAAATAATTAAAAATCGTTGCAGTATTATATTACTGGCTGCCACTGTCACTTTTGACATTTAAAATTGGGTCTGTATATTGTTTACAATGGATACTTGACTTTTTATTTATTTTTTTTAATCCTCAATTTCTCGACTTAAGTTTGATGTATGGATAAATTTGTCTACAATTTTATATTCAGAAAAAAAATCTCCTTGCGAATCAATAAAAATATATATACAGTGCAATTTAAAAAAAAAATGTTGATCGAGAAAAAATAACAGTTCAGATCCTATTAAAGTCTTTTAAAAATGGTTTAATTTGATGTTTTATTTATTAAAATCGGATAAAAAATAAGCGAGATACAGCACCAAAGATTTTTCGTCAGTCACCCTGTATACATAAAACAAGTCTAAAAGTATAGAGATTTGTTGTTGAGTTACGTTAAAATATGATTAAAACTTGATTAAAACACTAACACTTTCTTCACAATTAATTTTTATTTCGCTAGATGTACATTTCGGGTACTATGCACCCATTATCAATAGCTTATAATTAATTGATAATGGGTGCATAGTACCCGAAATGTACATCTAGCAAAATAAAAATTAATTGTGAAGAAAGTGTTAATGTTTTAATCAAGTTTTAAGTGTAAAGTATCTTATCATTGTACCACCACTTATTATTATTTTATTTACACACTCTCTCTTAGTTTTTTCCAAATTATCAATTAATTTAATGATGACATAACAATATATATTTGCACTACTCACCTTATCACAGTTGGGACATTGTCCATTTACAGTATTAAAAAACGTGATGCAGTTTAATGAGCTCAACCACTGAAAGAAAATTATAAGCAACAATATTAATACATTTAATTTTTGATAAATATTAATAGATATAAAATATCTTCTATTTAATCTCGGGTGTTTCTAAATGAATAACGGGGTTTTAACGCTTTGTAGTACTTATTACGTAAAACTTAAAATCACAATTAATATATGAAATGAAAGAGCAACTCAAGAAGTTCTGTTTGTTTTTACGCTCAAGCATTAGAGGATGCCAGTAGCAAAAATAGCATAATCAATACTTGTTCTGCTACTCTATTAAAGGAATCATTTTCAAATTGGCAGAAGTAAAACTCATATTATATTCCAATTCTTTGTTTTCAGGTAAGTGACACGTGTTTTGGTCCTTATAGATCATTATTAAAGTTAGAACTGATTTGATAGTAAGGACTGAAACACGAGTCAGTTGCTTAAAAATAAATAAATGGAACATAACATGAGTTTTACTTCTTCCAGTTAGAAAACAGACATATTAATAATAATAATGTGCTCATCTGGGGCTCAGATAATCATCACGAGATAGTACAATTGCAACAAGACTCCCCTAAATTAAATGTTTTTTTTTGTATCATATCTCGGTGCAAAATTTATGGGCGCCTTTTTGTTTGGAGAGACAACTGTAACTGGTACTTCTTATCTCGATGCCCAGCAACCCTGATATTCATTTAGAAACACCCGGTATAACTCTTATCAATAACAGTTATGTCCTTGTAATTAGTTCTATCTAAATTAGAATGAGTGATAAAATTGTTGATAAAGTTAATAAACAATAATTAAAAATGACAACTTTGTTATAATTAGCGCTAGAAATTATTGAACGAACCTGATATAAACACTCCGTGTGGAAGAACTGGCTACAAGAGGGATTCGGGCAGATGATTTCGGGCAGTTTGTCTTCAAGACGTAATGAAAAACAAACGCAACATTCGCCGGTGTTGACTAAAATAAGAGCCTCTTCGGAATCCTTAAATGGCTTACCGGGAAATTCTTCTAATTCTAAACAAGTACATACATTTTTATCGAATTAATATTTAAGCACAATCGATACTGTTTAATTTTGAAAATAATAAGTGTACAATAGATTTTAATATCAGACTGAGGAGGCAGTTACTTAGTGAAATTCCAATATATAAGTTTCTCCGATATTTATACTTTATAAAACATGGAATATATAGCTTTTCTATTCCTTATTCGGATTTGTTGGCGGAATTTGATTTTATATCCGTCTTTAACAGACATATTTATATAAGTTTATGTCATCTCTATAAATTAATTAATTTTAGTATTGATGCTCAGAGAATACTAAGTATGTTTAATTTTAAAATTCCGCAATTATCAACGAGAAATTGTGAAAATTTCATGTACACAACTCCACGTGTAAATTATTACTTAAATTCACCCATTATAAGATTATTTCGCCTTTATAATAATTATTCAAGTACTTTGGACATATTTAATTCTTCTTTCTTTAAATTTAAAAGTGATCTTTTGGCGCATTTGAAGACATCATCATAATGTAAATTTATGTTATATAAGATACATATTTGTTTTTTTTTGTTTAATTTAGGATTATCATGTTTAATTTTAAGACTTAAACATCGTTTGTACTCTTTTTGTATGTATAGTAAACCCTTTAATTGGACAAATGTCTGTTGGGTTTTTGTAAATAAATAAATAAATAAATATACCATATGTGTAGTACATGAAACACTCTGGTTGAGAATTAACACAGTTTTTAATGTCGGAACACTGCGACAATTGTTTCACCTTAAATAAAACACTAGTTTGGTACTTTTTTCACTTGGTTTATTTAAACATTTTCACATACTCTTACAATCTAAGAAAAATTGTTTCGCCTGTTGAAGATACTGTGTGGCAAAACAATTGTCGCAGTGCTCTGACATTAAAAACTGTGTTAATTATTAACCACAGCTTTTCATTTATTACATATAAATTTAATAGTTTTTTTATACTATACATTTTTAAAATTTGATTAAAATCACTTAAGTGATTTATAGGGTTTATCAGTACAGGGCTTACAAACTTTCAAGAGAGATTAATTTGTAGTAGTTTTGGATATTGTTGGTAGATGACACAAGCCACAACAATGAAAAGGAAACGAGCAAGAGGAGAAAATACATTCTTAATACAGCAAAAAACTGAAAAAATAAAAAGACAACGATCGTTACCAAAGTAGGAGTTATCCATAGTTTATATATTTCAGTGGGAGTCTTCATAGGTGCATAGCGACATCTATCGTGTGCATTATTATGTGATTTCCCGCCTTATAGGTATACTCTATCTCTCCTAAAAATTTGTAACCACTTAACTTATACACCCTATGTATTATAGTTGTATTGATCGAATTAATTGTCGTGAAATTCCCACAAAACGCTCTTTATTTATTATTATTAGTATACAGTTCTTGCACAGTGGATTACTTCACGATGAGTTCTTTGTAACCTCACCTTTCTTTTCTGTTTAATTGTATTCACTTTTTGGTACATCTTGAATATAATTAAGGAGGCACGATGACTTTGTTTTACCACTTTAAAAACAAAATCAATGTGCCTCCTTTTTTTTCTTTTTAATGTTACAATATAAACACTTTTGTAATTATAAAAAAACCTATTACTGCTTAGACCACACTATGACATTCCATTTCTTTACTGACCAAAACGCATCTATAGATCATTGCACATTGGTTTTAATTAATTTTTTTAATGTTCGTTGTAATATTAAATCACTAAATTTATTATTTTCTTTGCTAAATTTTCTAATATAAATTCCTTAATTACTTTACCTGGCTAAGCTCTTACCTAATAATTTGAGTATTTCATT
The DNA here is from genome assembly GCA_963969525.1 of Ontholestes murinus. NCBI lineage: Eukaryota > Metazoa > Arthropoda > Insecta > Coleoptera > Staphylinidae > Ontholestes > Ontholestes murinus. The sequence goes on from OZ018396.1 coordinate 11,023,364, forward strand.
AACAACATTTCCATCCATGTCCCAGTTGATGAAATTAGCATTGTATTTATCTGTGAGAGGCGTGACCATATTTAAAGGGCCCAGAAACTTGATATTTGGCATTTGCTGCAGATTCATAGGGCTGAACTTTACGACAATGGACAGTTTATCATCTGCAAAATAAACAAAATGATAATCATCAAGCCATACTGTTTTTTACTAGCCCTAGATAGAATATATAGGGAAAGTATTGTTTCTGTGAATAAGAACGCTTGTGGGCGCAAAAGCGAATGATCAGTTTGAGGTGAAACTTTAAACTTAAAGTTTTATCATTAAAAACTAGAAGTAAAAAGCTTTTGGTAAACTAAATTTAAAAAATATTACATAACTTTTCAAACAAAAGTTAAAGGGAATTAGAAACTGAACAAGTTTTATTATAGCATGTTTTCCGTAAAGTTCTTATTTTGAGAGAAAACATTTAAAATTTTGACATTTTTTGCCTGTTGCTAATAAAATATAGGAAATTTATATAACAATTAATTGTCAAGAATCCAAAATTGAGCAAAATATTAAGAATAGCCTTTGTGCGTAAACTTCATAGATTTCGAGAAAATATAGGGAAAGGACTATGATGACCGCATCACTATTTTTTTATTAGAAAAGTAATAACAAAGAAGTTTACAGCAATGACAAAATAGGAAGGTAATAAGATGACAATCCATACTTTTCATTAATAGAAAACTAAATATAAACGAGGATGACAACAATAAAGAAATAAATATTCTTATGCATAATTTTAAATATGATTTGTCATAACTGTTTATGTAAGATGGACACATGATTGAAAAAATATGATGAGGCCAGCATAGTTATATTATACAGTTCAAATTTTAGCAACTAAAACTTTTCCAAAGAAATATTTAAAATTCGCTTAACCAGTACTCGTCAAACTCATACTAGAGAAGTATACTCGTCATCGATCGATTTTCGTGACACAGAAATTCGCAGATTCAAAACGTAGGCACACAGTTAAGTGGTTAAAACAATAAATATTAACTATTTTATAATAAATGTTTAATTGTGGAGACGTTTACTTTGTGGTACATCTTGAATATACTGAAGAAAGAAAACATAAAAAGTGGTAAAACAAAGTGATCCTGTTTTCTTTCTTCAGTATTTTATAATATTATATACACTTAACTTACTTAAAGCTATCCTTCGATAACAATCCTTCCTCGCCGGTTTCTCAGGATCCAACACCCAACAATTACGATCGATATCATCCATCAAATCGAAAAACTCCTGCAACCCCTCGACAGTACCGACAAACTTATCATACAACGCCAGTAGCGAATCGTCCGCTTGAAAATTACAACCTTCCGGTAGATCGTACCCCACGACCTCAAACAGCTTGTTTCCTTTTCCATAATTCACTTTAATCAGCACCTCGTGCGATCTCCTACAACTATCGACGTACACCACCGTTATCTCTTTTAAATCTGGTGACAATTTCGAGCACTCGACGGTGACTTGATAACTGTTAAACTCTGTATATTCCTGCAGGACCTTCCTCCAAATTTCGGTCGGGTTACTGCAGGTTTGCGGTTCTTTTGCTATTTTGTTTGTGATTACGGATTTCAGGGCGTTGAGAATTGACACCGGGTGTTTTACGGAATGCGGTGGAAGTGTTGAGTGAAATTCTTCTATTTTGGGATTATTTTCGAGAATGTATTCGGTGCCGTCTTCGTTTGGAGTTATGGAAACTGGATAGGCTATGTCCTAATAAAAATAAAATATTAAGTATTGCTATACACTAAATGAAATCAAAGTAGCTTTGTAGATTGATCAAAAAGCCCAGAATGTGTCCTAAATTATTTGTTTATTTTTTAGTAAATGCATGTACATCACATAATATTTTTTGTAATTTTGTAAGCAGGAGAAGCAAATCTTTAAATAAGAATCAAACAATTAATTGATTGATTATGACTTTAAAGGCAGGCATTCAAGTGATTGTTAAGAAATTATTAATAGATATAGGTCTATATTAAAGATAGGTGATTAGTATTAGCTCAGAATATTGATGATGATAACAGCGCCATCTATAAATCATATTACGAACATACTCGTTGCTTCTATCTAACGACGTTCTAAGGAAATTTTCCCCAGATTCGCGACTTTTGTCGACAATAAAAATCCAATGTACGAAACGGTTGGTATAGAATTAATAAAACTTACTGAGTATTTTGAATGAATCAAACGAAGGTACACAGACTGAGGGGCGCATTGAATGAAACATGTTCAGAGAGGGCGCTGTTATTAGTGGCAAATAATTAAACAATGTTTAGTATATTATACTAATATAGTTAACAGCATATTTTCATCTCTGGTTGTATTAATGGATCTTTAGTTCTTTAAGTATGCTTCATGAATAAATAAATTGTCAATATATCTTGTATTTGTTTACCATTTTTCACTTGGTGAAAATGTTAATAAACAGGTTCAATTCACCAAATGAATTTTTTCAACAACCTATTATAAATTGTCAAACCTAAGTTTTATTAAAATAAATGTAATAATTAGAATTAATTGTTTCGAGCGTTTCTGCGCCACAGTTTTACATTATTAAAATGTAAAAACTACAAAAACCAACACTGAAGAAACGCTCAGAATAATTAATTCTAATTATTACTTTGATTTTCATAATACTGCACCTGTAAACCAATATTTAATATACACTAAGTTTTATTTGTCTATGATGTACATGCGAATTAATTGATTTATTTAGAGAATTAAATATTTTTTATTTTAAGACAACATTGACGCAATTTCACTTTATACAGTTTGTAAATGACACTTTGAAATAAAGATACTTTGAAATATTGTTATAATATCTGAAGGAGAAAAAACAAAAAAATAAAGTTTCACAAAAGGAATTTTCATAATAGGTGATAATTTGTATAAAGAAAAGACAAAGACTTTAACATATCTAGAAAGGTATGGAAGAGCAGAGTGGATGAGAAGTATGAAAAAAATATCTATTCGTTAATAAGGAAATAATAATAAACAAAAGAAGAACAAATCAACGGAAATAATATTTTAAAGTTTAATTGTCGCTATTGATGGATCCTTAATTGTCTGTGGTTTATTTTCAATTTCTACAGCTGTAATATTGTTATTCTTGATTTTTCATAAGCTTTGTTCCACCTGATTACAATCATGATAATTAATTATACAAATATATAATAGGAATACAAAGAGTTCCGGGAGGAGTTTTGATACAGTAATCAAATAATTAATGATTATTAAGTAAAATTTAATTTACAATTATGCTGGCATTCTATTTATTGTAACTTAAATTCAAATAACACAAATTAAAAAAAATAATTGTTGGGCCTATACAAATATTTCTAAGAGCAATTATTTTATTTATTTACATCAGTAATATGGATTACACTACTAATTTATTATTAGACACAATCTACACTTGAAATTTATTTGCAAAGATCAAAGCTATAGTCAATAATTATTTCCTGTAATATAATTTAAACTTGTTCACGTTTATATTACATAATAAATTGATAAGTGTCTCTTTTTTTAATCAGCTATTAATTCTACCAGACTATAGCCTAAATCACTTTCACTTCATAGAAAATTACTGATTTTGTTATTCATTTTCAAAAATCTTGGCATACTAATGATATATGGGGTATATATTTGGATCTGTAAAATTCCTGTGGAAACATCATCAGATGTTGACAAATAATTCTGTAGTTGATGCTTGAAGCCATTACTTTGTGATATATTTTGAAAATTAGGACGATAAATAAAATTAACTTTGTTGTTATCACACACGGTTTTTATTATTAGTGACTGGTTTCGACCATTACGTTAATTTCATTTATCGTCCTAAATAATTCTGTATTAACACATTAGTCGAACAGACATGGGAGTATCTATATTATACCAAAAAAATATTTAATCAAGACTGGGAACTTAACGAAACAGTTAAATAACTTGATTGATAGTTGAGGCACTTAGGCGATGAAAATCCATATTTAATATTAAGATAACAATACTGTCAGATTTTCAAATTTGATATTTGATGCTAGGGACGTTTTCTTTGTGGTACATCTTGAAAGAGTTGTAATTGAAACACAAAGTTATCATGTTTCAAATACAACTTTTCAAATTTGGATTATTTAAAGCAAGAAAATTTTCTTCACCTGGAAAAGCCGCAGTGTGCCAAACATTTGTAATGTTGTCGTCTCTTTATCTTAAAGTTTGATAACTATATGTTCATGCAAGGTAGTATTTAACAATCAATACTAATTATATTAAACAATTATTCATAAAATTTTAAAGATATTCTGTAAAATAAGTTTTTTCTTTCTTACAATATACCTTATTTTTTAACAAAACATTATATATAATCACGTAATTATTATAACTGTATTAAAATTTATTATCTCTAGTTAAGGTCACCAAAAAATCCACAAAAATATTATTTTCATCGCATTTTTTAAACTGAATTGATTTTAACTGACTAATATAGTATATATTTCTGCTTAATACTTTATAAATATTATTGATATTAAAACCATACATTTCACCCTTAATTAAAACTTATTTGCATTTTATTTGTTGACAAACTCTACCCTAACCTAAAAACGCGTCGATTTTAACCGTGTGAATAACATCTTTTAATACTTACGTTCACAAAAATGTAACCGATGTATTTACCATCTTGCAGTATCACAGCGGGAAAATTCATCAAAAAATCCATTTCCAGCGTTTTTTCCATTCTCAAAAACTTAAATTAAAATACGTCTTCACATTTTTAAACGGTGCGCGCCATGATGGTTTGTTATTAAAAGCAGGCTGGTAAACTACAAAAAGTAAAAATCACCAAAATTAATTTATTTATAAATGTTTAGAAACGCAAAATTCAATTTAAATATTTATTATTATGTAATGTTTTTCATGAGAGTATCATCGTATAGTCAAAACGAATGTAATATTATGGATAATTAAGTATGAAAATACAGAAATTAATAAATCAAAACACCGATGACTGACTTTTCTCTCTTTCTCTCTCTCTCTCTCTCTCTCTCTCTCTCTCTCTCTCTTACACACTTACTCTATCATAAACAAATTAGTAAATAATAACATACGAAAGTAAGAATAATTTTGATTTACACTATACGTTTGGTAAGTTTTTAAATTGTTGCATTAATTTTAAGATTTATGGTTGATTTAAAATTTAGGATAAATATAAGATATAATAATAAAATCAAGCCATACTGATAACAAGAAAACAAAAAGCATGCGATTGTTTATTGTCAATAATGGCGCAACCAGAATGTGTTTTAACTTCCCGTAGAATTGTGTCCCCAATATTCAAACAGTGCTCTGTTTCCTGATTTATATAAAAACCCATTGGTAAGTATAACACGCATTTATAATTAAAGACATTGTGGACCGAAATATAATATCGAATTAAAATTACGAGTATAGTAGGGTAAAATATTGTTACAATCTTATCGTTACTTCTAAAATTTAGTTGTTTGTTTAAATGACATTTTATTAACAATTAAAAGTAGGCTGTATTTTTAATTTATAATTATAAAATGTAAATATTTATGCAATTCATAGGATACATTACAGTAATAAAGCACGCATCCGCGAAAGTTGCCATTTTCGAGACTGAATTAATGAGGGAAATTAATTTACAATTTACCCCCAGAAATTTCAAAACTAATTTAAAGGTAAGTTTATATTGAAATATAACAACACAGTCGAGAGGGCTTCACGTAGTAACGGTCGCAAACATTCTTATGATTAATAGTTATTTAAGGTACAAGTGTAAACAGTGATGCTTTATTGCACGAACTGGCGTTTAAAAACACGAGCGAGGAACGAGCGAGTTTTTTTAAAGCCAGGAGTGCAATAAAGAAACTTTTTACACGTGTGCCTTACAAAATTTTATCTTCGATCGTAAAGGATATCAAAGAATATATTCTTGAGTAATATTTTAATGTCATTTCAATAATTCAATTAATGAAAACATATTTTACCCGCAGTGCACTAATGAGAGCGTTACTTAGCAACCAGTAAACAAGTTGCACAAATGTCGGCCGCCATTATTATTTATGGAAAAAATGTTCGCTCTATTGTAATCGCTTCGACTTGCATTAAATGAAATCTTCGGAGTTCCTAAATTTGCCATTTCGTTTGTATTATATACTTTATTTATAGTTTATTAGTTATTTGTATCAATTAATAAAAATTTAAGTTTTTCGTTGAAAATTTGTGCTATTCATTCATCTGTCAAATTTGACATTTCTGTGCAATAAAAACAGTTTGACATTACCGTGCAATAAAAACGTAAAAAAGCACTAGTGCTTTAAAAAGCCACTTTTACAATGAAAAATGATGCAAAAAGCGTCTACTTTCTGTACGATCGTAGATAAAAATACGATATTTTCCATAAATCTACAAGAGATTTATTAAGACTTTTATTATAAATTAGTTTCGTATTTTTGAATTAATAGTTAGTACATACCAGTATGTGTATTTTCTAGGGTACATACGACTACTGAAAAAAATATATACATAAATTATAAAAAGTTGTGACGACAGATGGTGTTTATCTAGTTTGTAGTAGGTACATTTAGTGAACTGTAAAATAGGTTCAGTTGATATGAAATTAAAGCTACAGGGCGTTGCACGATTCACGTAAATACCACTAGATGGGCGCACTTGTCGCTAGTAATTTTCATAGTGGTAATTTAAACAGTAATATATTAACAGCATGTTTGTACCTTAAATGTATACGGGGTTGGGATAAAGTATGTCACTAAGTAAATATCTTTAAAACAAAACGGACGATATGTTTAAAATTTTGCAGGTAAGTGCAACGGGATAAATTGCATTTGGCGTACGTTTTTTTGTTAATAATATACTTCCGGTCTAAGCGGAGATACTCTCAACTTTTTTTAAATTTAAACAGGATATCCGTATATTTCTGCAGATTTTTAAAGTGCATGTAAAAATCTGTAAAAACGAAAAATAGCTCACTTTTAGTTGTAGATTAAATAAATTTATTTACTATTATTATACTAATGAAAATAATAATTTAAACAAAATTAAATCAAATGTTTAAATTGTTTGCCGTTCACTTACAGATAACGTGCCAGCCTATTAACAAATGTTTGAGTCACTCTTTCCACGATTATTTTACGTATTAGTTCACATATTTGTTGAATTTGGTTCTCGTTTATCACGTGGTGAAACATTTTTAATATTATCGAATCGAAACTAGTCGGAGTAAATTGTAAAAAAAATGTGAAACCAACCAAGCGCCACATTATAAACAACCCTTAGTTATAGTTCACATTCATCAATAATTCTTTGTCTCAATTCCTGCAAGCGTGTTTTTCGTTTAACGTAAACATGTGATTTTAGATAACCAAAAAAAAATGCGGAAAATGAATTCTCCATTTCCAATCCATCGATTTGGAAAATGCGCATCTAGAAAATCCCTAATCATCTATTATAGTAGGGAGGTGTACCATCTTGTTGAAACCAAATATTTTGTGGTAACCGCTTATTCTGTTGAAGTGCAGGAATAATTTGGTTACCCAGTAAATCTAACCTATAACCTCTATAATTTATTGGTCCAAGAAAATTACTCTGGCAAGGGCTAGATGTGGATCGGAGGAGAGAGGAAGGAAGGTATGGATAGGGATGGGACGGGAAAAAGGAAAGAAGGAGGGGCGACTAAGGGAGGGGGCTGAGAAGATCGGTAGAAAAAAGAAACCGAAGAAAAAGAAAAAATACTTGTATTAATTCATAGACCTTAAAGGCATTCACTTCGTTGTACTGCAAATAAGGTTTAAAGTGGTATAAAAAATTAAAAGTGTTTTCCTTATTCTTAACTATTTGTCATTATTCAAATTTCCGTCTACTGTAGGTTTATAACCCTATTTTCGATAATTTCCATCCAAACATTCAACTTCTGTGGGTATGTGCTTCATTTAGATTGTTTGGGAAGAAAATTGGTTCTATAACTCGTTTACCAACAATGCCTGCCCAAACATTACCATTTTCTGGATATTGAGTGTAACCTTCCCTCACCCAGTGTGGGTTCTTGTCTGCCCAATAACGACAATTTTGACGATTTACCTCACCATTTAACATAAACGTTGATTCATCAGAAAATGTGTTTTATGTTTAGAACATTTATATCTAGTAGATCCATAATTTTTTCGCAAAACTGGAAATCATCTTCGGTGAGTTCCTGGAGGATTGTCATTTTATAAGGATGAAATTTTGCGCTCTATGGATTCTTGACACTGAAGACTGGCTAATTTTGTGTTCCCTAGCCATCTGCCTAGACGAGACATGATAATTTTCCTGAACAGAGAGAAATACATCAATTTTGACATCTTCACTTCACTGATTATTTGTTTTTCTTAAATGCTCATTTTCCCGAAATTGTCTTTCAATCTTGCTTACGGCATTTTGCGATATGGCTGGTAAATCAGGATACTTCTCTCTAAATAAATAAATACCTTCATTTTGGGTTCTTTTCCTATCTACATAGCAAATCATGATTAAAATTTCGATTTTGTGGGTTTCAGTTAAGTACCGCATGTTGGTATAATTTTTCGTCCTTTTCCGTGGCTTACTACTATTCGGATGAGGATTTTGTATATGAGGGTTTTTATGTATCTATGAATGTTTCTAAAGTTTGTAATTTGTAGCAGGGAGAAGAGGGCTCGGTTGACGCTTGCTATTCGTTCATTTATCTCCATTGTTTTATCATTTATCAAACTATATGTTTTCTTCGATGATTTCCCTTTTTCTTTTACTTTGACACATGAATTTTATTTTACTTTCGTTGATTTTCAATCTAATGTCTCCTGCCCTCGTTTCGATTTTTACGAAAGCTTTCTTGACTGCTGTCGCTGTTCTTCTCAGGATGTTACAATCATCCGCACATGCCGCTATTTAGACGGGCTTGTTCATAATGGTGTCGTTTAGATTGATTCCTGTAGTTCTCATTACGTTTTCGAGTGCCAGGTTGAAAAGCTAATCCGTCCCCCTGTTTTAGTCCTCTGTGTGAGTCAAATTCGTCTGTTAGGAGTAGAAGGTACTCTGCAATAGGTGTTTAGCATCGTTGTTCACACTAGTCTTACTAGCTTAGGGAGTTTATTAAAATCAATCAGGAAAGAGTAGAGCTTGTTTCTATCATACTGTCATACGCCTGTGTAAAATCTATGAAGAATAAATATCGACGTCAAATTCCCAGAATTTTTTGTGTGTAGTTGGTAGACCGAAGTCCTCGCAGGTCTAAATCCTGCATGGTATTTTCGGTGTATTGTTGAAGTTTTCCCTTGATGATCGTTGTATATATCTTGTATGTTGTGTATGCATTTCACTATAGTTGTTACATGTGAGTTTGTCTTTTTTTATGTAAAGGGTCCGCCAATAGGGACGCGCGAAGTTTACCGGAAGGGTGCGGCCATGTTGTTCGAGGTAGAGCTGTCAAAGTTGCTGTTATTTGTTCAGTATATAACCCCAAATCACCATGGCAAGTTTGAGTGTCGAGCAGCACGTGCAAATTATTAAATTGTTTTACGAAAATGGGTCATCAGTTCGAGCAACGTTCCGCGCACTTCGCCCATTTTACGGTCGCGATGATCGGCCTGTAGAGTCGACTATCCGTCGATTGGTGGGCAAATTCGAGTCGACTGGTTCAGTAAACAACCAGCCAACACTGACACGTCGACGAAACGCCCGATCGAACGAAAATATCGCTGCTGTCCGTGAGAGTGTGCGCGAGAACCCGAGGCAGTCCATTTTTTGTCGTGCACAGGAACTTGGCCTTTCGGAGACATCAACTCGCAGAATTTTGCATCTGGATTTGGGTCTGCACCCGTACAAAATCCAATTGACCCAGGAGCTCAAGATAAGCGTCGGGCGTTCGCTGACTGGGCTCTGGAGCAGTTGGAAGCAGACCCCCATTTTGGCCGAAAAATCATCTTCAGCGACGAGGCTCATTTCTGGATGAACGGGTATGTGAACAAGCAAAATTGCCGCATTTGGAGTGAGAACAACCCACACGAGGTCCACCAAGTGGCAATGCATCCCCAGAAAGTCACTTCAACTTCTTTTGACCTAAACTGGATGATATGGACACGGACGACATGTGGTTCCAGCAGGACGGCGCCACGTACCACACAGCCCATGCCACAATGAACATTCTGCACGAGCGATTTCCGGACATGGTCATCTCGCGCGGAGGCGATATCAACTGGCCACCGAGATCGTGCGATTTAACGCCTTTAGACTTTTTTCTCTGGGGCTATCTCAAGTCGCTGGTCTACGCCAACAAGCCTCTAAACACCGATGACCTCAAAGTCAACATACGCAACGCCATCGCTCAAATTGAGGCCGATATGTGCTCCAGAGTCATCGAAAATTGGACCTCCCGGATCCGGGCTACCAAACGGAGCCGCTGTGGTCATTTAAACGATGTTATCTTCCATACTTAATGGGGTCGAATACCCTTTCGAATGAAAAATAAATTTCGTTTCTACCTCACACACAACTTGTTTTATTCAATTTTAAAGTTCACGCGCCCTTATTGGCGGACCCTATATAAGGTATATGAGGCAGGTGTTCATTTCTTGCGGCATTTCTTCCAGTTTTTTATTATTAGTTTATGCACTATTTTTACTAGTTGTTCCCCGCCATATTTTTCTGTAGTTCCGCTAAGACACTCTCGGGTGCTTTATTGGTGTTTGCCTTTTCGAGTGCTTTCGATATTTCTTCTTAGGTGAGTGGCTCGTCAATTTCCTCATTAGCAGTTGCTTCTAGACGTTGGTCGCATTCTGGCGGCGGTGTCCTAGTAGGATTGAGAAGTTCTTGAAAGTGTGGTTTCCATCTGTGTATATTTTGTTGTTTTCCTGTTTGCAGATTTGCAAAGTAATGTTCTTGGCTGGTACCCTCTTTTGAAGTAGTTGATGTCTTTTAAGTTAAGTTAAGAAATCACATTGTAAACCCAATATCTTGCCATAGATGTATTTTGCAAACAATAGCCGAAAGGAAAGTTTTGAAGAGGAACACTTAAAAATGTTTAAAAAAAAATACATTTGGCAATACATAAATTCGTAAACAATTGATAGGAAAGCTATAAGAACTGAATTTAAATTAAAAAAAAAACTTAATTTAAAAAAATGGTAATGTGGTCACCACACTTCTTTTCCTGTGCTTATCATTTATTTATTGTCCTTAGAAAGTGTTTCGAGTGAATATCTAACAATTTTCATAAATTTAAATTCAATATAAGATACGAGGGCGGATCAAATATAAACCGGAATTTTGTTTTAAAAAGAAAGTATGTATGTATTGTTGTAAATAAATTAATATGTTTTATTTTTCTATATAGTATCCGCTTTTATGTACATTCCTAGGGATGTGGAAGTGTCTTGATGTCATTATCAAATAATGTAATCAGCCCTATCTTCAGCCAATTGCTCACAAATGATTGCACATTTTGGTCACTATAAGGCGGGTATTCCACTATTTCCTAATTAATTTTCTGTGAACGAGCTTTGTCATAAAGGAGAATCACACCTAGGATGGGCATGCCTCGTCTTTTCAATAGATAAGCCAGTTTGGCTTCATCATGAAGCATTGACTGTACGTCGCTCATGAAGGAAATTAAAAAGCAATACGCCTTTTCTATCCCAAAAAACAGTTGCAAGAAGTTTTCCCGCAGACAGACTGGTTGTCTACGCCTTCCCGTGCTAAAAATTTAATGATGATGCGTTGCTCAACAGAGCAACCTCGTGCTCAGACATGGTGCTACTAGCGACAATAATCATTAGTGAACCAAATCGGCGTCCTCCCCTCCTCTTGACAATCACCACCAACACATTCAGCGGTCCCGCGCATAACATCATTTAGCGACCGATAAATAAAAACATCCGGTTTATATTTGATCCACCCTTGTATACTGAAATACTTAGTTTCTATAATTCTATTGAATTTCTTTTATAATTCAAGAACTTACGAAATAACCACCAGGAATTTTATGATGGGTATAAGCGCACTTAATTAATAGTGACCTCGTCATTATATCGGAAATCTAAAAAATATTACAACATTTTTCAAATAAAAGTTAAAAGGAATGAAAAACTGAACAAGTTTTATTTTAACATATTTTTCATAAAATTCTAAACTTGAAAGTTTTGACATTTTTTGCCAATTGCTAATAAACTATTGGAGTTACATAATTTATATAACAAACAACTATAGAGAATTCAAAATTGACAAAATTATTAAGATTACCTTTTTTACGTAAACCTCATAGTTTCCGAGAAAAATATAGGGAAAATACTACGAAATTCTAAAAAACAAAAAAACATCCAATGCATGAATTTTACTACTTTTAAAATTTTTGATCGTAGAATAAGAGGGCAAATTGAAAGTTTCAGTTGAAAATTTTTAGCGGATCTTGAGATACCGCCCTCAAGGTGAGACGCGCGCAGACGCATTTAAAAAATGGTCGAATTGGATATCAAAACAAGTATTTCCGTTGAAATTTCGGATTCAAAAAATATCACGATTATAATACTTTCCCGAACTTTTTACAGGGTAAGTAAAAATTTTGTTATAGAGAAAATTAACAAAAAATGGTCTGGTTATATATAGTACAAATAAAAATGGGCTAAGTTACAGAAACACGATAAAAAGTACATTATTAATATAAAATTTATTGTATATTTTTTCTGAATAGTGTTGAAACTAACTAATTCAAATCAATATTTTAACGCCGATGGTTGGTGATTACTCATCACAACTGTTACTATAAATTTTACATTTCAATTATCAGATTGTACATAACCTAACCTAACCCGAGCATAACCTAATCTAACCTAACCTAAACATAACCTAATCCGAACATAACCTAACCTAGATATGCTTCACTTTTTCTACTACTAGTTAGGTTATAGATGCATGGTTTTCTAGAAAATACAGGAGAGTACGATGATGGATACATGACCATTACGTAGTCATCAAGTCCCTTTCGCGACCCGGAGGGGGTGGGTCCTTTCATTAAAGACGGTGACTAACCCCTACTTGTCCTTTACCTAAACTTGTGTAAAGTATTGCTAAAGGACCTATGATAATGTCAACCATTTCTACAAAAGCTTTCAATACGAAACGAAAAGAAATATAAATCTGACATATAATTTTAATAATTTATCACTTCTAAATGTCTGCTATAATTATTTTTATCTACGATCGTACAGAAAGTAGACGCTTTTTGCATCATTTTTCATTGTAAAAGTGGCTTTTTAAAGCACTAGTGCTTTTTTACGTTTTTATTGCACGGTAATGTCAAACTGTTTTTATTGCACAGAAATGTCAAATTTGACAGATGAATGAATAGCACAAATTTCCGACGAAAAACTTAATTTTGTATTAATTGATACAAATAACTAATAAACTATAAATAAAATATATAATACAAACGAAATGGCAGATTTAGGAACTCCGAAGATTTCATTTAATGCAAGTCGAAGCGATTACAATAAAGCGAACATTTTTTCCTTAAATAATAATGGCGGCCGACATTTGTGCAACTTGTTTACTGGTTGCTAAGTAACGCTTTCATTAGTGCACTGCGGGTAAAATATGTTTTCATTAATTGAATTATTGAAATGACATTAAAATATTACTCATAAGAATATATTCTTTGAAATCCTTTACGATCGAAGATAAAATTTTGTAAGGCACACTTGTAAAAAGTTTCTTTATTGCACTTCTGGCTTTAAAAAACTCGCTCGTTCCTCGCTCGTGTTTTTAAACGCCAGTTCGTGCAATAAAGCATCACTTTTTACACTTGTACCTTAAATAACTATTATCTACGATCGTACAGAAAGTAGACGCTTTTTGCATCATTTTTCATTGTAAAAGTGGCTTTTTAAAGCACTAGTGCTTTTTTCCGTTTTTACTGCACGGTAATATCAAACTGTTTTTATTGCACAGAATTGTCAAATTTGACAGATGAATATATTTCGACTCGCTCGTGTTTTTAAACGCCAGTTCGTGCAATAAAGCATCACTTTTTACACTTGTACCTTAAATAACTATTTAAAACTCGTAAACATTATTTAAAGTTTTAAAAATATACCATTGCAAAACTATTTTAATCACAGTTACTATATTGTTCAATAGTTGAGCGTTACTATAATTAATTTAATCAAATCAGCTATAATAGACGATTAATTAAATTCTCACTTAACCCGTCGTGAAACAATTTTATGTTAATTAGAAGGTTAATTAAACACTTGGTTTCTTTTCTTGGTCACTATTTTAGTAAAACAAAACCAAGTGTTTATTTAGCCTTCTAATTAGCTATAATAGAGTTAAAGTAAAATAATAAAAAAAAATTAAAATTGTAATTTGAAAATGATCTTGTGAATGTAAAGCCGGTCACCAATTAAAACAACATAGTATATATTTTATTAATCTACATAAAAGTGATTTTTGATAGAATAAAAACAATATTAAGTTTAGGTTAGCTAAGTTTTTTCTTTTATCTAAAAGTCACACCCTGTATAACTTCCAAGTATAATTCCAATAGACTCGATTTTCATTGCAAACACTTTGACGTGCGGTAATTTCGTGTACGTTGTATTTAAATGTGATTGTTTAATTTCGGATGGTGTACTTAAGGGATCCTGGCTGTGGACCGTCCGGGTGAGCGTCGCCATGGCGACGGCGCCGGGTTAGTAAATAGAGAGAGCGTCGAGACGACCTGGTTCCGATTGGGGGGCAACCTACAACGAGCCGCTCGTTACGTAAGGTCAGTGTCTCCGCCGGCATCGATTTAACCGCCCTGCCCCGCGCCGCCCCGGTAGCGCGCGCGACGACGCGACTGTCTGCTGCCCCCCGGAATCGACCCCCACGTCCCTGCAGTTACGCGAGAGGGGAACGGCAGATATCCCGTTTTATCGATCGGCGACGCCCGCCGCCACCGCCGCCGACCGCGTCGCGACGTCGCTTCCGCCTCCGCTATCCGAAAATCCGAAAATATTAAATTTCCCGCTGCGCACCGCAACGACAGATGTCTCTCCTAAGACAATACGGAACATTTAATAATGGAGGAAATGTTGGTATTTTGAATGATGGATTTATTTATGGGGTTGATTTATGCAAAACAGTGAATCTACATGTTTAGTAGGTTAATTACATGTATAAGATAATGTAATTCCGTGTTAAAATTCAGCTTGATAATAATAATATTATGTATAGTATAATTAAATTCTTTACGTGGTTGCAATAATTGTTTTGCTTTTTTTATCAAGTTAATAAAAAAAACGGTACTAATGAGATATAAAAGATCAAAATACGTGTCTACAAATGATATTTACATTATTTAATTTTTGCCAATTCTTACACCATATTCACTCAACTTAATTTGACGAATAAAGTGCAAATCCACTGATAATGGTCACATGGTCCGAAATGTACATTTGGTAATTGAAATAAAAGTGTGAAGAAAGGTTGCTCTATTCGTCAAATTAATTTGACCAATTCAATTCACTCAACGTAAATTAAAATTCTTAAAGTATTTATTACTTTCCCTATATAGTATATATAGGGGAAGTATTGTTTTCGTGATTTTTTTTTCAAAATTTTTTTTTGCGGAAATATCCGTTTTGGGGTCCCCTGAACCCAAAACACTAATTTCTGGAAAAAAAAAATCTGTGTCTGTGTGTGTGTGTGTGTGTGTCTGTCTGTCTGTCTGTCTGTCTGTCGGTGGGTGCTGTATCTCAAAAACGAATGATCCGAATGGCATTAAACTTTAAACTTAAGATTTTATTGTTAAAAACTCGATCTGAAAAGCTTTTGGTAAACATTCATAAACCGGAAGTGGTTGTTTACTCGAGGAGTTTTTTTGTTTTTTCGTGATATTTTTCTAAATATGAAAATTTTTAAAAAACGGTTCAAACAAAAGTTAAAGGGAATGAAAAACTGAACAAGTTTTATTCGAACATGTTTTTCATAAAATTTTAAACTTCCGAGAAAAAAAAAATAAAAATTGAAAATTTTGACATTTTTTGCCAATTGCTAATAAACTATTGGAGATAGATGAAATTCATATAATAAATAATTGTAGCGAATTCAAAAGTGCACAAATTATTAAGAACAACATTTTTGCTTAAACCTCATAGTTTTCGAGAAAAATATAGGGAAAGTACTATGATGGCCACATCACCATTTTTAATATTTATTAGCTTCGTTTTTCCTGCTAACATATTTAAATAAATATATACATAAAACCATGCAGAAATCACAGTTCACTGCTTCTCAATGATCTTCCACTAGACCTATATAAATAAAAAAGTAAATTTGATAGAAATAAATACATTAAAACTAGTCGTGTTATTTGTAACCAATTACTTTTGCATAATTCAATTTCTGTCCTTGTATTACCCAGGGTATTAGTATTTCAATAAGTGATTTATTTTATAGTCTTAATAAGACTAAAAGAAAAAAAATATTACAGAAGAGTTTTTCGTTCAAATTTTCTAAAGTAAATTACGACTGCAGAAACAAAATTTAAAAAATAGTCTAAATCAAAAATTTGAAAAAAATGTTTACTTAAAATAATAGAAAATTGCCAAATAAAAAAATTTAAAAATAAACGATTTAAAAAGGCTCATTTTTTTATTTGTTCCAAAAAATAATCGGAATTAAAAAAAAAATTGTCTAAAACGGATGAAATCGCCAAACAAAAACAGGAAAATAAAATTCATATTTTTTCAATTTCCTAAAAAAACGAAAATAAAATTTAAAAAATTATAAACTTATTACATTTTTTTTCTTAATTTTTTAAAACGATTATTATTCAAGAAAGAATAGTTCTTATTTAGTTTTTATTTATTTATTAGAAACAAATAAAATTCCCTAAAAAAATTAGTTTTAAAACAGAAGAAAATAATTTAAAGTTATTGTCAAAAAACCCACAATTGTTTTATGATGATATTGAATAATAATTACAATATATTATATTATACAGGGTCTATTATGAAAGTTATGTGCATGATTTTATTATGACGCGACTATCTATTGCAGCGGGGCAAAACGGGTCGGAAAATGTGGTAGAGGGTCTGCCCTTCCAATTAAGCCGATCGCTATTTTGCTGACAAGCAAACATTCCAGTTGTTTCAAGAGACCTTCAATGATGAAGGCGACAAACCTGCCACAAGAAAGCGCGAAAAAGACAAATAGGTTTATTTGGTGCAAGATTTGCTCAATCTTGCACACAAAGCTATTTGCCTTTTTTGACGTCAGAGGAATTGTCCATTTTGAGTTTGTACCGCAGGGAGAAACTGTCAACTCAGCATTTACCTGCAGGGGCTCAAGATTGAGCCGCCGGGGCTGACATCAAAGATACGGTCAGGCCCTACCATGCCAGTGCCCAAGCTACATGACGTTCATCGTTACCAATTTCTTGGTCTGGAGCAATATCCCGGTACTTGGCTCCGTTTGACTTTTTTTGTTACCCCGACTGAAGAGAGAGCTGGAAGAAAAGCATTGGGAGTCCGTAGAAAACATCCAAAAGCATGTTGCAATGTTCCTAAGAGACATTCCCGTCGAGGAGTTTCAGGGTACCTTCCAGGCATGGCAGACATGTTTCCGCAAGGAAATTGATCCTGGTGAAGATTATTTGGGCATTTGTACCAGAATGACCAATAAATATATTTTCCCCAAAAAAAGTGAATAGAGAAATAAAAAAATATTATTGTATTTCGCACAAAAGCAGTTGTAATTTGTAAGAAATACTTCTCTGCCGGACCCTGTATATATAAGCGATCTGCCTCCCTTTGTTTGATTGTACGATATCTCTATCCTCTTCATCCAATGTCGGCCCATAACTCTCCATCTTTTCCTTGTAGCAGAAAACAATGTTACTAATAAAAAAATATGGCTTCCGATGAGGTAGATTGCTGGGGACATTAATGCAGGGTTTGAGTTTACTTTCATTGATATTATCATAGTATTTGTTTACATCTCTCTCTCTCTCTCGTCTATCAAATATTTCTTTAAAAACCATATATATTTCTTTCCCCTAAAGTTGCTCATTACAAAATAAATTTAATAAAAATATCTTGCTATTAAATTAAATCTGAAGAGCTTACAATATTTTATAAGGTACCACGGGTATCAGTTTCAGGGCCACTTTAATTTAAATTTTATTTAATATTTAATATAATATTATTATTTTATCTGCAAATGATACCATGGTTAAAAAGCTGGTATAATCTAGGATAGCAGGCGAAACTAAAAATTATCTTAAAATTCATATGTATTGATTTATTATAGGATATTATTCTGAATATGACTATAGTTTTAAGATAATAAATATATCAGAGGTGGAAAATGTAACCATTAATAAGTATTGAAAATATACAAGGGGCGTTCAAATGAAAAGATACGATTCGACACCGCGGGTTTAAATGAAGTCTTTATTCAAAGTATATACCATAATCAGTTACCTGATATTAAACAAAGGGAACATAACATAATACATAAGTGTATTACTTCTTCCAATATCAAGTTTTTTCAGATCTTTTTTTAGGGGACCATACACATTGAAAAAGCAGGGTGACATGTCCGAGCCGCAAGATGGTTAAGATGATCTTATTTGAACTTGGCCAATTTGACCTTACAGAAGTGTCAACGCGCGTTTTCACGAAGCAAAACTATAAACCCGGTCTTGTGTTCTTGATTGATTTACGTAGTCTTTTGAGTGTCTCACAGTACATATCGGAGTTTGCTTTTTCTGTGCTTGAAGAATTCAAAAAGTAGTGGGCAGCGCTTTAACTCGGACTACGAAACTTAAGAGTCTTGTCACGGCCACATGAGTTTTGGGATTACGGAATCCTTAAATCCTTCATAACTGAAGGACCTTATAAATTTTCGTAATATGCAGTTCATGTGGAAAAGCTCGTTATAATAGTTGTAACAAAATGGTTTGCTGCTCTATATCGTGCAGCAGCGCCCTCTGCAGACCAAATGTTCAGTGCACCCCTTGCGGATACTGTGGACCTCCGTGCGGCTGCAGCCCACCATCATGTTGCTCATCATCCACCTGCTCCTAACCAACTGTGAAACAACATCTTAATGAACTAACTCTACATTTTTATATTTAACATGTAAATAAGCTCAATATACTATATTAAGCTCGTTGATCAACGGAATCGTTGTACTCAGACATTTGGTGTATACTTTGAACACCCCTAGTAGTAATAGTATGTAAAATCTAGTAATCGTAATTAGAATTAAACTTGTAATAAGCTTTTGAAAAAAAATGCATTTATTTTTATAAATCTTAAGTAATTTCTGAGCAAAAATAGTGGCCACTCCACTAGATCTGAGAACTTTTGCTATTTTCAAAATCAAAACATGAAATAGATATCTTTAATGTAGTAGGTAATGGGATTCAGTGGAAGACCTTGAACGATCTCTAAGGTCAAACTGAATGTCAAATATCAATTGTCGTGTCCTTCGTGGTAAGGGGAGTTGTAATCATTGCGAGTGACATCATCATCGTCGAACAATTCGGGTTTCTCAATTTATCCATTAATTCATCATACACCGTCATTATTTTCTTTCTTTGTTCAATTTTACAAATCGCTCAATATAAAAATTTAAAACTATGTAATTTAAATCAAAACAGATTGTATAAGAAATCAAAACAGATTATATAAGGCAGAGGAATGTTTACCGATGATTTCTGACAAAGGGCATGTGATGAAAGAGGACATAACAGATGACAAATTAATTAATATTTAATAATATACAGGGCGTTAATACTAAGTCGTTACACCTAAAAATGGCAGTTAGAACTCGTTAAAACAAACAACTGTTCTTAGTTTCAATTTTTGATTTGGTGCTCCGGTTCGGTGTTATTGGAATGCTTTTGTTTTTCTAAAAATTGCTAAACCTCCCTTATTTTAAGGACTATTTTAAAAAACCAAAAAGTTTCAAAAGTAGCTTTCGGCTCTCTAAAATATTTGTATTTACAATTATTTATTATTGTTTCAAATAACAAAATGGCCACCGATCAAAAATTTCAAAACAAAATATTTTGTTGTACAATTTTATGATTCAATTACATTAAATTAATCCTGACACATGTGTTAAAAGTTCGAATTTATTTTATTCATCCCTGTTGTAATTACCTTAGAATATTAACAAATGAAAAATATCTTTTGATTCGCTGAAAATAAACTATCATCTTAAACTTCTTTCTAAAAATACTTATCATTGCCATTATCCCCATATGATGGCGATGATTAAAGCAAGGAAAGGATATTAAAGCTACTTTTGGATTGATAAGGTTGAGTTAGATAAAAAAAATATTGGAGGATGTATTAAATTGTTAAATTGGCTGATGTGTATGTTAAATATTAAATAAATAGTTGTAGAATAATTTCACTTCATAAAAAGGAATTTCTAAAGTCTAAGGTGTTTGACAAGCAATAATTTCTCGTCCTTGAGGATCCCAAGCTAACATCATCTGCTAGTATATACAATTTGAAAAGTGCTGAATACTCGTACCATATAGACAGTCCGCCAGTTTTCTTTAGTTTGTAGACCAGTCACTTTGGGACTTACGTCTTTTCTCAAACACAGTGACCTGTACTGTAGCTCCAGACGTTCTTCTTTTTAGAAACTAACTTTGCCTGAAATAGTAGATCATATATTATTTTTTGAAAAAAAAATCTGTGCTATTGCCAATTATTAAAAATTTCTGCTGGAATCGATAGTTGCAATGGGAGATCATCAAACAATATCTACCACTGCCACCATTGATTCTAACAATAAGTTTTAGTGATTGTCATGTGGTCCTTCCGCCTTATTATTTGTATATTATTGTGTGTAAATGAGCCTAGCTATTTAAATGATTGCCCACGCCATTTTAAAGTACCATTAATCATATACCAAAGTGCGAAAGGTTAGATTACAAACCGTACCCATGATTCATTTTCTTTTTATTACGGTTCTTATCATAAATGCTTGCTTTAGTTTTTTAAAAACGTTTTTTTTTACTTCTTTTAAATGGTATTTTCATAAACAGAAAGTAGGAAATTAAATATTAATCGCACAGTAATCTGCAAATATGTGCTTCACCTTTTTGTTATATTTAGTAAGTTTTTTTATAAATAAATAAATAAATAAATAAACAGTCCATTACAAAAAAAATATAGAAAATTCTATTAAGCTTATTAAACAATTAAATTAGTAGTTTGGTTGTTGACAATCAATATGTTTTAATTTTTGTAAAATTTGTCCTTCAGGCATTGAGAATACATCGAAATTATAATTAGAGAAATAATTTTCTTTTCTCTAATCATAATTTCGATGTACTCTACTGTTGTCATTAATATTATTTAAACATAAGAGTATTGTTTTGTACACACAAGTTTGAAATAAAAATAATTTATTTAAATGTACAATTTTTTCTTATTTATCTTAATAAAAAACAACTGATATTGACATAACTATTATCTCGAACACGTTTCAACATGAATTCACTTTTTGTTTTTGCAAAAAAGTTGATTTTTTCTAAATATTTTTTTTAATGATTGTTATATAGCGATTGGCAGCATTGCGAAATTTTTTCGCACGGACCGCCGTTTTACGCGCCAGTTCGTGAGTAGGTCGCGGCAATTCGCGACATTGCGAATTCGGGTTCGGGTCGCTGCCGCCAGATGCCGTCCGGGGTGCGGATCCGCGCTAGGCACCGTTCCAATTTTGCGATCAGCGGCGGCGACGGCACACTCTACGCGTTTCCCCAAAATAATTCCCGTTCCCCCCCGCATGCCCGAAAACCCACCCCCGGCGGGTATTTGTCCACCTTTGGAAGTCAGCAAGCGAAACGTGCGAAATTTTCGCGTCCGTCCGAGCCACAGGCCGTGCCCCCATTCCACCCGAGTGTGCGAGTTCAACCAGTGTGCCCCCCATTTCACGGATTAGCGTAGTGCGAATGTGTGTGAGCCCCCTTTGCCGACGTGACGGACGGCACACCCCTGCGTGTGCACACGACGCCCCCGCAGGAATCCAGCAGGAAAGGAGAGCCCGTGGGGTAAGTGTTGGCCCTCGCTTCCCTTGACCTAGTTTCGCGTTTTCGCGGATCCAGAAATAATTTGCGGACGACGTACTTTATTTTTATACCGCCGTACACACCGACTATTCGTACGTACGAAGATCACCAACCGCCACCCTCTGAAGTTGCGAGAAACGGAAAAAAACAACCGCCGCCTACCGCGTTTAACCTCTAAAAAATTCGCGCGTGTGGTGGCAGCCCTTTTTCGCGAATTTTCTCGCACACGCACGCTAAACACACGAAAATCCAGTTTGGGAAGAAAGTGAAATTCGCTCGGAGAAAGTGTTCGTGTGCAAAAATTTCGCCTTCTCTCGCGGATTTCGCCAACAAATCGATCGCCTTTTGTTTCCTCGCGAATAATTTTTGCGACTTTTTTGCTCCGGTTTAATCTGTCATGTTGGTACGCCGCGCGTTGTTCATGTGGTCCCCATGCCAGTTACACAACACCCCAACCATATGTTGGCAAAAATAACAATTTGCAAAAATATTTGAGTGGTTTGTTTAGCTTTTGTATTGAATGTACAACATACGTGTCAAAACTTGTTAACATGATTGTGACGGTAATTTCTACTTGTTTTAAGGTTAATAACTTAGTGTTAATGTTTTCCACTGGATAAAAATCTAATTAGAAATCTTTTTAAACGCAAATCCATCAGTAATTTTTGAATGTATTGAATTGGTAGAACTTTAGGAATAAATTTATATTTGAAAAAACAGCTCAGCAGTTTTGCTTCTTTTTGACACGTAATCAGAATATTTTAGTGTAAATGAAAAGTTACGGTCGCGAATATGGGTTTAATGTTAATAACATTTATATTATGGTATGTAATAAATATTATTATGAGAATTGTTATATTATTATTTAATTTATTGGAATGGTGAGGCTGTTACTTGAAACTTTATTATGCACTTAAATTAATAAAAGTACGGATGTTTAAGAGTCTTGCTTATTTTTTTAGAAATACTGTTTAAATTATACAATTTTCATTTGTTTATTTAATTGCTAAATAATAATATACTTACCATGAAAATTTATTTATTGTTATTTTCGTAACCCTACACCCTTAACGGGTATAAGGGTATATGATTATATATATATTTTTTCGTTTATAAGATTGCAAGTTAATTAATATATTATTATGAAGTGTTAACCAGTGGCGTACCACAAGTAAGAAATAATTTTAATGTTTTTTCGCGAAGGTGTTGTAAATTTTAGGTTAAAATTTCGTTTTATTGTTCTTGCTATTACTTTTAACACAAAACTCCCCCCTTTACGAAATCGATCTTTTCTTGTACTTATGTATTATTTTCTGGATAACCAAAAATTTCATTACAAAATAAGTCGATGTGTAGAAGAAACATACTTTAACAAATAATAAATATCTTTATTCACTTTTTTTCCTTTTACAATAATAGTATTTACATTTTGTACTTTATTTGTGAACGGGCTATCGACCATTGGTCTTTCACCCCATACTTTATGTATCTTGGTATAAACTAAAAATGTTTCACCACGGGTTAAGTAAGCAATTAATTAAACATATACTTTATGCATTTTTTAAATCCCTTCTTTTTTAAATAAATTATGGTATTTATTAATACGAAATAAATAAAAGGCTTTTGTAAAAGTTTCTTTGCATTTTAATAAGGTTAATAAGAATACTTTGTTGTTATCACACGCGATTTTTTTAATAACACAAAATAAATTAAAGGCTTTTATAAAAATTTCTTTGTGATTTAATAAGGTTAATAACAATAATTTATTGTTATCACAAACGATGTTTTTTCGTTTTTTCGTTATCGGTTTCAGTTTTTACAAGGCCATTTTTTAAATTTCTTTGTGTTTTTAGTTATAACTATGCTTGAATTTTTTTTTGTTAGGGGCAAATAGAAGGAATATATTTCAAAACTATTTGTATTATTTTAATTTTAAAATTATTGCGTCGCGAAAGCTGATTTGATTATAATTATTCTCCACTTAAATATGTGGCTTCGTTATGTTGAAATTTTTAGTTGAACTATGCTTGTCATTTTTTGTTGGGGCAAAAAGAAGGAATATATTTAAAACTATTTGTATTATTTTAATTTTAAAATTATTGCGTTACGAAACCTGATTCGATTGTAATTATTCTCCGCTTAAATATGTGGCCTCGTTATGTTGAAATTTCCTGTTAAAACAAAATATGATATTTTTAATTTTTATCTCAATGCTTTTTTTATATAGATGTGCTTAATTCTATACCTGATGTAATTATAAATGGCGATTTTAAAGTAATAAAAAAGATATTGGTTATTCGCTCTCAGCCTGAAGTTTTTTTTTGTGTGGTATATAAAGAATAAAAAATGGTGATGGTGGTCATCGTAGTACAGAGAAATTACAAAGTGAATAACAGAAAAACGTTTAACTTTTTTATACTACTTTTTATTTTTACACAACACAAAGTGTTTTTCTGTTATTTATTAAAAGTGTACTACGAAGTGAACGCCTCCAAAATTCAAGATATAAAGTACAAAGTATAAAGGTTGAAATTTATAAAGAAAACTTAGTTGAAAACTTTAACCCAGTAACAATTTTAAATTGGTTAAAAAGTTAGTAAAAAAGTCTTCAAATATTTGTTTAACTGATTTTATCAAATTTGAAAAGATTTTTTTAAGATTTCAAATGTTTTTTTGAAAAATTTTCAATTGGCTTTAAAAAATTTAAACCATTTAAAATCAATAAATTTTCTCATTTTTTTGACATATTTTTAATAATCTGATTATTTTGATAGTTAAATTATGTGGACGATGAGAAGGAATTAGGTGATGTGATTTTTTTCGGGTTGATGGTTATTCTATATTTTGCAATGCAATTTTGTAGGGTCATAAGTGCCTTGTGCCTTGTAGAGGCTTGTATTACAAATGCTGTATCATCTGCGTACTGGAGAGGGTATACTGAAGGATTCATGCATTGTGGATCAGGGTTATAAATACCATAGACATAAATATTGTAAAGGATGATAGAGGAGAGTCTTGAGGGACACCTTGTTGGCGAAGCACGTAATAGGGTATTTCGAATTTTAACTTGTATGAGCCTGTTGGATAAAAAGCTGTCGGTTAAGTTAAAGAGATGAGGTGGGATCTTTAAGGTATTGCATTTAAACAGTAAACCCCGATGCCAGACTAAGTCAAAAGCTTTTTGGATGTCTAATAAGAACATCACGGATTTCTGGCGTTAGAGGTGTGCTGTTTTGAAGTCTGCAAATGCTATTGATTGTCCGTTATTATAATAGGGTCTTGTATTTTCTATACAAAGTCTGTTTTTCTACATTTTGTCGGTTTTTCAATTTCAAACAATTACTGTTAAAGGTTTAAATTAAATTACCCTTGGTTTGTTGAACAATTTTTCTATTATTACAATACTGTAAGTTAGATAATGTCCTTCTAAAGGTTGAAACTATAGTCACGGAATAAATTCCGTGTTTTATATTAACAAAGTTCATTCTTGATAATGGCACTAAGCCGAAACTAGTCGAAAATAAAAAAATATTTGTGAAACAAACCAAGTGAATTTAATTATAAAACAAAGTACATTTTTACTTATAGTTTGACAAAGTTCCTACTTAAAATTTTTTCTATAGATGGTGACCTTTCCAAAAAAAAACTATTTACATGTGAAACAAAATTGACCCAGTAATATGGATAACACTAACAATATTATAAGAAAAAATATTTTAAAAAATTTGCTAATAAACGGTTAAAAGCTTAGAAAAGCAATATTTTTTGAAGATCATAATGATGGTTGCGACCGTTACTATGTGGTAATTCATAATGAACACTGAATAAAACACTTACTATGTTTTTAACCACTATAATTATATATATTATAGTGGTTAAAAACATAGTAAGTGTTTTATTCAGTGTTTTTTGAAGATAGTAAAATTTTATAAAGAAAAAATTGATTACCAATATTTTTGGTTAATTTTTCAATTCAGTGAAAGGATGGATTACCATGTAGTAACGGTCGCAACCGTTCTCTTCATTTAGTTAAAAAACTTTCTGAAAAATCATCCCATGTTAACTTGAAACATAAAACATTTCTAAAAAGGAATAGTGAATTTTTTTTTGAAGAAAAATCGCAATTGACTAATAAATGGAAGAAATAAAAAGACAATTACAAATTTGACAAGAAAAAGCGGTAATATATAAACATTTTTTACCAAATTGGAAACTTTTCTGAGAAAAAAATAACAGTAAAAATTGCAACTAATTGAAAATTTGTTAAATGGCATTATAAAAAATATCTAAATTATTACCGATAGTAACAATTAAACCATGTTAAAACCATTTAAAATATTTTCCAAAGAATATTTTTAAAAATCTATTCAAACTGCTAATATTTTACAAAAAAATAATCGAAATTTGCTAAGAAAAATCTATTAAGAACTCTATTAAAAGTGTTTACAAATACATCCAACTTCACAACAGTTTTAAAATCCTTTAAAAAATATCTGAAACAATTAACATTGGCTGCGATAAGTAGTTGATAAATATAAGAAAATAAAAACATTTGCAAGGAAAGAAAATGTATAACTTGGATAGGTGGATGGTTTTACTAATTGGAGATTAGGATAGAGGAGATCCACTTACTTTAAATATTAAATATCTTTGCTTTAATAATTTTTCTGCAACTTTTTGAAATATTAAAAGCAAAAGAATTTCATTTTATTTAATATAGTATTTTAGTTTTAGACTAAATAAAAATGCAGGGTGGGTAGGTGTCCACAATTTCACCTTCCGATTATTTGAACACTAAACTAGGATTTCTAGAAATAGAAATTGTACTAAATAAATTTTTATACAATAAATCAAATATATATTTTCTTATTATTAAAAAATCAATTAATTTTAGTCATCCGAATATTTTACTAAATGAATTTTTCAACGCAAGAAAATGTAGAATATATAAGTGTCTTAGTTTGTTTCTAATTGAGAAGCCCTAGTTTTATGTTTTAATAATTAATTTAGTAATTAATAGCAAATTCTAGAATTCTGGAAAAATCAAAAAGAAGAAATCCAGCAAATCTACAAGGGATATTGGGCGGAGAATGCTAGAAATTTTGAGACAGAAGAAAAAAATGGCTGGAAAATACTAGAATTTTTGAGACAGGAGGTGTTGGAACATTCTATACATATGGAAAAATAAATTCTAGCAAATTTTAAAATTCTGAAAAAAAAAATCAAGTAGAAGAATTGCATAAGAAGCTAGAAGGGACGTTGGCTGAAAAATACTAGAATTTTTGAGACAGATAATGTTAGAAAATTCTATACACTTAAAAAAAGAAATGATAGCAAATTCTAGAAATCGGGAAATATCAAGAGGAAATTTGGAAAATCTAGAAGGGATGTTAGCTGGAAATACTAGAAGGTGTTGGAAAATTCTATACACTTGGAAACAGAAATGCTAGCAAATTCTAGACTCCAAGAAGAAGAAATCCAAAAAAATCTTGAAGGGATATTTGCTGGAAAATACGTTTAAGACAGAAAGGGTTAGAAAATCCTTTACAATGCTAGCAAGTTCTCGAAGTCTGTATAAATCTGAAAAAAACACTAAGAAACGTAAGGCAAGATTTGGGAAATTCTATAAATTTGGAAATAAAATGACTGGATAATTCTAGAACCTACGAAGAAATCTCAGATCAGTAAGGGTAATTGCCGAAAAATGTCAGAATTTATAAAAGAGGTTTGAGTAATTGAGGCAGAAAATTCTAAAAAAATTTAAAAAATAGTTATTTGGAATGAAATTTTGGAATGTTTGAATTTGCAAATTTTATAATTTTGTATTTTTGAATGTTTGAATTTCAAAATTTTTAAAAAATTGGATTTTTAGATTTTTGAATATTTAAATTTGTGAATTTTTAAAATGATTTTTATGTTTGAATTTTAGAACTTTTATACATTTAAATGTTTTTTGGAATGTTTGATTTTAGAATTTTTATATTTAAATGTTTGAATTTTTGACATGATTATTTTTAGTTTTTTTAATTTTTGAATGTTCAAATGTTTAATGATTCAATTTGTGAATTTTTAAAATTTTAATCTTTCAGTTTTGGATTTTTGAATGTTGGAAATTTGGAATATTTTATTATTGGATTTTTGTGTTTTTGAATGTTTTAAATGTTTGAATTTGTGAATTATTGATTTTTAAAATTTTTGAGTGTTCAAATTCTTTGTTGGCAGAAAATATCCAATGCCTGTTCATGTGGTTAATTTGACTGGCTATAGGTCTTTTTGACTTAGTTTTTGAAACATTTTCGACCATAAGAAATGTTCTGTTATTATTAT
The DNA here is from genome assembly GCA_963969525.1 of Ontholestes murinus. Classification (NCBI taxonomy): domain Eukaryota; kingdom Metazoa; phylum Arthropoda; class Insecta; order Coleoptera; family Staphylinidae; genus Ontholestes; species Ontholestes murinus. Next base: position 11,051,868 of record OZ018396.1, read on the forward strand.
TTATTCTTAAAAAACTACCATATTTTAAAATATTTGACAATTTCTTTTGTCCATTTCAATTATGCCTATTTTTAAATACGAAGTGTTTAATTAAAGGAAATTGTTGCTCTCTTTAATATTTTCTATCTGCTTTTAGGTAAATTCCAAATTTTATATTTTAAAGCTTAAACGTTTTTTTTCAATTATTTTGAGCAACTTTTTGGTAAAGATCCAACTATCTTAAAGCAAAAGTATGACAAATTATTTTTAAGGAAATTTAAAATTGCTTAAATTTCCAACAACTTTTTCATGGCGGCTTGTAAGAAATTCAAAACTATCTTTTGACAATTGTTTTAGTAGTAGTAGTAGTGTTTGACTATCGACCACGTAGTCCTTCCGCCGTGTTGTTTGTATAAGTGTGTGAGATGTTTTGTTTTAATTTTTATTACTTTATCAACTTGTAATTTTTTATAACTGTTACTTTTTAGGTTCGTTTTGTAACTGTTTTTTTAACAAATTTTTGGTTAATTATTAGGTTTTCAGATGAAAAATGCCATTAATCATAAAGCATTTTTTCTTTAATATTTATAGTTTTTTTAATTAATTTTGGCGAAGAAAAAGTATCAACTATATTTTTTTAATTAAATAAAAAATGCTATTTGTCATAAAACATTTAATACTAAAAGTCATAGTTACCCCATTTCTCCTGTTTATGATTTTATTAAATGTTTCAACTTTTAAATTTAAAAAAATACAATCCGCATAACTTTTTAATTTCACACGAAACGGACCGTCTAGTTCACACTCGCACCAAATAATAAAAAAAAGAAATAAAACGAGCTCGTCCCTAACGCGAACAAATTTTTCATCGCCCGGGATAGGGGTAGGTCTTGAAAAATCACCTCGGCAGACTGCGATTAATCATCCCCGATTGTCTTTTTTTCCTGTCTATCCCATTCATCTGTTTAGGCCGCTGTCGGAGCGGTACGGGGAGGGGGGTTTCTACCCACCCCACCAATGAGTGAGTCGCCTCACTCGAAGGTCCAACACGTGCAGATTTGGAACTGTAAACACACATGGATGTCCCATATGAAAGGGACAGATACACACACCCTTAATGGTAATAATAATGACGATGACAATGCATTTACCGCTATAATGTCCGAGTTATACAGTGGCCGGTACAAAGAGGGCCGAATTTGAATTTTAACGGACTCGCTCTGTGCCAAAGCGGTATAAGCGGTAGGGGTGGTAAGCGGCGGGGTGACCGAGTTATCTCCGGTCCAAGGTGCCATTTTGTTCATGGGGTGAGGTCCTATAGAGAGAAAAAATTGTCCTAATTTATTTTTTTTTACCGCCATGAAATGGGAAGATTTCGTGTGCAATCCAATGATAATGGTCACTTTGTGTCCGAAATGTACATTTGGTAATTGCAATAAAATTGTGAAGAAAGGTTATTAGTACTTTATTCATCAATGGATTTCGTAAATAATTTTATTGTGAAAGACTTATTTTTTAACCGTTTCTAAAATACTAATGGAAAATACATGAGTAGCCATTTGTATGCAAAAATGTATTTTATTAACACTACCACCGTCAAATCCTCTTTTGATATTTAAACATTTTTGGGGTCGAGACTTAAAGTTTTGCATAAACCTTTTTGGCATATTAACAGGTATTGCTGCTATCTCGTCGAGAATCCGTTATTTGAGTAACGGGATTATCCTTCACCCAATTTGGAACAATTATATTTTCGGGTATTGCCATAAAAAGAAGTCGCAGACTTTTAAGTCGGGAGACCGAGATGTGGGTATGGATAACCCCGTTTGGAGAAATCACACTTCCCAGAAACAAAGTATTCACAACATCCATTGAGATTCGGGCAGTGTGGCTTGTTGCACCGTCTTGCTGGAACATTGTGTATTCATTCTCTGGAAAGTGGACGAGTTGTGGGGTGAGGAAGTTCCGAATCACTGCTATGTATCGCTTGCGAATTAATTAATTATTGTCAGGTGTTCGAACGGTTCTCGCAATGTTTATCCACTTTTTAATACGCGAAATCTGATGAAATAGATTGTTTGCACGGTTATTGAAATACTGTCGAGAGACTGTCGCGTTTTCAATAAACTCTTGCCATTTTTATAAAACGTTTTAACTACCTAGCCTCGTTGTTCACACGTTCAAAGATTTAGTGTAAACTAAATGGCAGACCATGCAGGTTATTACAGATTACCAACTGACGTTTTCACTATTTCGCTACGAGCTGCTAACCCCACCTGAAAGGTATCCGATTCATTGACGGACACTGTACAAGGAGTGTTGAGAAAAGGTACCGAAACGACACTATGGGCGGGAGTAACTATGCCTGTCTGGAAAGCACGGGATATTTTTGTCTGAGCGTTTTGTGTTCGTGAGTTCGTAGAGACCTGCTACTACTGTCCATCCTGTGCTGTGGCTGGTGACCTTGTCGCGCAGCAGAGATGTTCAGCCTGTATAGCTTTGCATGTCTTTCTCTGCCAAACAATAATGGATAGGTTCAGTTACTAGCTTAAAAGCTTAAAGGGTCTGTGATCAGTCAAGAGCGACCTCAACTTCCATGTGGGGTAATAGAGGCGTGCAAAGTATACCAGACTCAAAATGGAAACTAGACCTGGACGAATTTTTAGCCTAAGCAGTAGCCTGGCTTTGCTGCTCCTACCCACGTTAGGTGTTGGACTCTGGGGGGTTGTTCGTTTTAATGCTAGAGGGCGGGGATTGTACATCTACATGCATGGGGCCTGAGTTTCCAGGTAAGGGTGGGTTCCGCCCGAATCCCTGAGAGCTTCTTGGTTCGTGACAATTGTAAAATGGTACTCTATCATTTAGCCATCCTACTGGGTCTGCTTCATGGCAATCCGGCTGCGGTTTCAACCAGGTGTAACAGAGGTAATTCTGCGGTTCAGTCCAAATGGAGATTTTTTTGGCAGGAGTAGTTGATTCCTCAACGTTCCAGCTCAGCTAGTATGAATGAAAACTTTATTCAAAGTATACACCATAGACCTATATTGATTAACGAGCTGAAGGATTCCCCTTGTTCACAGAACTCCTGTGGCCGTGACGAGGCCCAGTCCTTCACAGCTTCCTTGAGTTTGCGATCCGAGTTGAAACGCTGCCTTTGAGATGTTTTTTTCTTTTCAGGGAACCAAATATATATATTGTAGAGCGATATGTCCGAGCTGTAGGATGGATGGTCAAGTTACTTACTTTGCCAGTTCCGCGTGTGTAATCATGAAGCAGATCCACACCCTTTGTGAGATGTCCCGGTCGTTTATTCTTGATGAAGCTGCGAAGTGTTCTTAATGCTTTACATTAAAGATCGGAGTTAATGTTTTATGTGTACTTAAAGAACTCAACAAGTTGTGGGCAGCGCTTAAACTATATAATCAAATTATCAAAAATGTCTCCTACATATTTCAATGTTTATTATCCAGATGGTATATACTCGTATTGCACTACTGTTAGTAGTTGGTTAAACTTCTTGAATTGGCTAAATTTCGCTACATATCTCAAGATTTCAAGGAAATTATCCTTATTTTCTTTAGAATTTATAGGAGCAGTAAAAGAACAAAGATTGCTAATGGATATATTTGTATTTTTAATTGCTAAGTAGATTTTTGCATCCTAGTTTCAATTTCTTTAACTGAATAAATATTTTATTAAGTTATGTATTAGCCATTTGTCAATTTCTGGTCGTAAAATGATTCTACGCTCATAAAATGTTTGTTCTTTACTGGCGAAAAAAACTGATATAGGTGATTTTTGACCTCCGCATTAGAAGTAAAGGTTTTACAGTCTAAAATAATTGCAGAGACCGACATAAATAATAAGAATGTGCCAGATATGGAGAATATGGTTGGTGTGGAAGTATATACCATTTAAGCTATAAAAGCTTTAGTTTTAAACTTGAATAAGGTTTCGAATTATTTTGCACACAAACAATACAATTTTTCTATTGATCGATTCTGGCCAATTTGGTTTAAATGAATCATTCAATTTATCAAGCTGAGAACAGTACAATTCAAAATTGTCGTTGTGTTGTTCGGTAGAAGCTCTCAAAAATTGATTCCTTTGAAATCCCTTCAAACAGATAGTCCCGGTTTATGAAGTGCTTTCAGCCGGTTCACCTTTTTTACTTCATGCTATCTTGCGTTTTATACTGTTGTAAACAACTAATCTTCAATTTGATTTGATGGTGCTCTTCAAAAAATTTATCATTTTCTAGTCGTTTTACATGTGAAACACACATGATCTTTGAGATTAAACCTAGGCGTTTTAAATGATCATAAATGATCGAATTCAATCGATTTAATCTCTCAGCGATCTCACGAGTTGTTATTTGCATCAAATAACGTCTTTATTATGTCCTAATCAGTTTCAACTGGTCTTTCAGAACAAAAAGATTATTTTTTTACTAACCAGTTTTGGCACTAGCATTTACTCAATAAATTTCAGTAAACATCTGATACTTTTGATCAAACTGTTAACGGTGGAAGTATCTACTTCGTTATACACCATTAAAACACTTTTTTTAACTTTGTTTTTATAACTGTAATTTTATTAAGCGACTATAGTTTCGACAATTTAACCTATAAGTTCTACTTCTAGAAATTCTAGTTGGAAAATGACATGTTAAAATTATTAAAACTATAGTCATTTAATAAAATCACAGTTATACAAAGTTAAAAAGTGTTTCATTTGTGTATCTGATACTTTTTCTAGCATGAGCAACATTCACACTTTTTCTATAGTAAAAAGTAAAATGAAGAATGGGACACCATGACTTTGCTTTACCACTTTACTACAATTCTTCATTATATTCAAGATGTACCACAATTAAACATTTAAAAAGAAAAATATGTTGAAAATGGTGTTTTACATTTTCTGTAAAAACTGCGTAGAATCAATTAAACTTTTTCACAAGCAAGTTTTTTTTATATCAGCTGCCAAAATATAATATATAGGTTTTATAATTAAAATCACTTGGTTTGTTTCGCAAATGTGATTTTAATTATAAAACCTATAATGTTTCACCAAGTGATTAATGAGAAACAAGCCAAAATATAAAATGATTGTGCGACTTAAGTATGAAGTTGGTTGCGAAAAAATCCTCTAATAATTTCCGAACAACCAAATTTATGTAGGGTTCTAAGTTGATATCTAATTCACTCCACACTTTTAAACTAAGTGCGCTGAATAGATTTGAAAATCAACTATTCATAATATATTTTATATCTGAGCAACTAAAATCAACCACGTTTATTTTTATCTAAAGTTACATACGCTTTTTTATTGTAATTGATACTTTTGCATACAATCCTCGCGTATTTATGATGCTGATTTTTTTAATTGAATCGTGCAGTGGATAATAATTGAAATGCAACTACCAGTAGGGGATGAAAAGAGGGTCACCGCTAGTTGCACAACCAGATGCACCCGGCCTGCAACAACCAATCCGGATAGGAAAAAAAATGCTAATGCCTGTAGCCTGTGACTACGGGGTACGGCGATTGGGGTGCCCCTCTCAGCCCCTGCAGCGACACGTTAAGGGTCATTTCATTCATGCCGATGTTATAATAACGACACTATGATAGAGATATCCTATCCTAATACTAGTTTTGACCCCCTCCCTATTGATTCAGAAAAATGGCGGCACTTCACCACCTCTCATAAAGTAAAAGGGTTACCCAATTTACATTTAATATTATATATGTAGAATTAAATGTTTAAATCCTAATAAAATGTTTATTCCATCAAGAGTGTAGCACAGCAATTATTCATTATATTAGATACACTTTGATTGTAGTTAAATATTTATGCATTTTTTAATTAAAAAATAAATGTTTACTGTCGCTAATTAACTGAACAGAAATTTTTTTTTTGGTGTAAACAGAAACCCCTGATTAACATTTGTTTTCAGGTTATTAGCGCTATCTTTTGTTTTTCTTATGATAGATAGGCATAAAATATCATTGTAAACTCGTTGGTTCATCAATTGAGATAATAATAATGTAATATATAATGAAGAAGGAGACACGATTACTTTTTTTTAACAGGAACTTTATCAAATGATAAATAAAACTTACTTTGTTAATATCACACACGGAATTTATTTCGTAACTATAGTTGTTATTTTACACGTGACTATAGTTTATCTAATACATAACCTAAGGACTTCAATACGTTTTATTATATGTATTACAATTTTATTTAGAAATACTTCAATTAAATAATTAACATTTTTAATCGATAAAACTAAATCTTATTAAATCACATAACACAACTATTACAATACAAAATGTTATGCTTTATAGTTTTATTGTTATAGATGTAAACTCATAAAATTAAACAATAAAAATCTGTGTTTTATTACACAGTTTCCGTGTCTATATTACATGTAATAACGTTCTGGATGATGTTTCGTGCTTCGTCTCGTCGAATCGTAAACATACGAGGTGTGCATCAACGTGTGCGTAAAATTTTTTGGGAAAATTCACGAGGGGTGCGCTTGTTACGGGGTCCAGGGATTAAACGCGAGGGTGAATTCGGGGTGTGGTTATCTTTTCATTGGCGGATGATGAGAAGGGGATTTTTTTTTTGGCGGAAGAAAAGAAATCAATATGCATTGTTAATTACACCGAAAAAAAAAACCCGGACGATTATGAATACTAAACGTTATCGGGGATGTCAGTTGAATTGTCAAAGATAGAGGCTTAGAATGTTTTTAAGTACGCTTGCAGGATAATTATTATTATTCATACTAAAAATACTATCAAACGAATAATTTCTTGTAGCATTGGGAAGATTTGAATAACAACAAAACAGAAACTCATACTTCGAATTATTGTTACAAATTGTTGAGCATGGGACTCTAGTAGGCAATATTTAAAGCAAGGGAAATGTAAGTTGCTCCAATTACAAATGAATTCATTATTTTGATAAAGAGTGGTTCTAAATTATTACTACTCTTCACAACTATACTTTATTTAGAAGAGATAGAAAAAAACAATTGAATAAATGTGTCAAAAGGCCTATTATAAAATTTAATTTACACTCGATTTCATATGAAATGCACTACCCAGAAAAAATAATAAGATTGATGCGAAACTTGGTGAATATAATTGTTTATTCGTTGGTACAAAATGATTGAACTATCAGAAGAAAAAAAAACTTAATAATGAGTTACCTCGATCAATGCAAGAACTTACCCTTCTAGGCATACTTAGAATCAAATGATCTATATATCTGCTTGAGGCATTTCCATGCAACTTTTCTAACTGAAGTCTCTGAGCATATTGCGAACTCTTTTACCCATCATGTCCCAGATATGCTCGTCGGGAGACCTTGCTGGCGAAGGCAACATTTGCAAATCCGCTTTTTACAAGAACACATTTGTAATGTTTAGCGTTATCTTGCAAGAAAATTCCATTAGGTAGCGTCTATATAAATGGTATCGCGAATCCCCAACTTTTCGGGATCCAAGACATTATCAATGTATCGTCGACCGTTTAATGTACCTGGAATGAACACCAAAGATGATTTTTATCCTAAACTGATTGCACCTAATACCATGACACCCGGTGTTAAAGCTGTATGGCGTCTTTCAACAAACTCTAAATTTCATCTTTCTCCTCGATATCGACGCATCCTTCTATGTCCATAATTCTTCCATAAACAAAACCTGAATTCATGGCTAATCGCGATTTTATTCCATTCTTCAACCCAACCTTACCGCTCTTTACACCAAGCCAGACGAACAGTTTTCTGATGTGGGGTTAGTGGAAGACGTCTAAGACGGTAAGAATGGAGGCCAAAGGACGAATGGTTGCCATTGAAATCTGGCGATTTATATATAGCTCTTACCCAATCTATGGCAACAGACCTACTTGTTTGAAATCGGTTCTTTGTGGCCATTAGTCTCAGAAGCCGATCTTCACTGGCGTTACTACGTTGGGGGAGTTCTTCCAGCCGTGCGATGTCGCTGTATATCTTCTTCTGACCAGGAAGACTATATTGTCGCCAGAATTGTGTGATCTCGATTCATTCTTCTGCCAATTTCGCCGAACGATAAACCAGTGGCGTATTCAGGGGGAGGGGGGATAATTGGGTAATTACCTCCCCCTAAGAATTATTTATTCGCTTATTTTGTTTATTCTTAAAAATTACTAATATTTCAAACAAACAAGTTAACTGTTGGTAATTCTAGTCAGCGATCTATGACAGTGTATTTTTCCATGTACACAAATTAAAATTATCTGCGCAAGCACCGTTAGAAAAGTGATGACTTCCTTTGCACGGGGGGTTCCCCTTTCTAATAATACCCGTCATATATTGATACTATTCGCCTCTTTGGTATCGTAAATCGTTACATTGTTTTACATTAAAATAGCGCGATTCACATTTCTTAGTTTAATTTATAATATTTCTTGCCTTACTTGGTTTAAATGTAAAAGATAGAAACCGAAACTGTTTACACGTCGCATGTAAATCCTAAATTTTAGTGATTGCTGATAAATCACCAATTTATTATAATTCGATCAATTATACATAAGGTATTTTTTTGATTTTAGGAATAATATATGCATTCTTTTAAATTAATTTATTCCTGATTTTTGTTGTAATTAAATTAGTAAATGAAAATTGATAATCTACGTTGGATTCATTTGTTCAGAAAATTAAAAAAACACGATTTTTCATCATCCATCTACATCTTCATTGAGATTTAGCAGTAGAAATCTTCACTAGGTTGTTCCCATCATGAGAAAAAGAAGCATACAACATGTACATATAGTAATGTTGAAATTTACATTCATATAGTTAAATTTAGTAATGTTAATGAAATTGAGAAATTTCGAATTTTAAATTGTAAAAGATACTTTTGTTTTACCCTATTCTGTACATAAAAAGGAGGAAGGATATTAAATATTACTTGTCTGGAAAACATTTTAGACAATTTAATTGGTTAATCTTTTCTAATCATTTAAACAGATTCTTTTGCAAATATTGCTTCTTTTTTTACAAAATTTGGTGGGTTGCACCAACAAGTGCCATTGCAAAAATAAGTATCTCAGACAGTATCTCAATATTCTAAATTATCAGGTAAAAATGTTGTGTTATAAAAATATTACCATAAAAATTCAATTGTTTATGCGAAATTGTTTTATAAAATCACGAGATATAAGAAATAAATTAAATATGGAAAGACTTCGACAAATTGAAGAAAATAGACATAGATTAAAACCAATAATCAAAAGTATCATATTTAGGGGAAACAAAATATTCCCTTACGAGATCATCGTGCTGCTGGTTCTCTCTTAAATACAAAATCTATTACAAACGAGGGCAATTTTTGTGAAATTCTACATTTCGAATTGCATCTGGTGACAACTTTAAAAAATCATTTGGAAAACCATTAAACATATTTCACAAATGTCTCTTGAAATACAGTAACTTTGAGTAAATAGAATAAATAAAATGAATCTTGCTCTAATAACTTTATAAATAACACTATTGATGTTTTATCCAACAAGGGGAAAAATACTGCCACATCTTTTAAACAATTTATAATGAAGTTTTATTTTTTTGATTGCTGCCTCCAGTTCTTCGATTCTTATTTCGTTAATTCCTCCATTTGTTTCACCTTCTATATCTCCGTGCTGGTCTGTTTTGGTTATTTCATTAAAGAATTCTTTCCATCTTTCTAATATCTTCTTTTCTTCTGTTATTATATTTACGTTTTTATCTTTTATACTTGGCTGGGTTAATGTATTTTAATTGCTCATTTGTAATAGTGCTGTTAAACATCTTTTTGTTTTCTGTGAACGTTTCTTTCAGTTTCTTACCGCTCTTAACTGCTCCTAGGATTGCTTTTTTGCTAATTTTTGTTCCACATTTTTATTTGCTATTATATATCTTCTATAATCTTATTCTTTCCTTGTTTCCTTGTTTAAGTTTTCCAATTCTCTTCTTTTGTTTTTACAAATTGTTTTACCTCTTCTGACTATCACCTGTTTTTCTTCCTCTATTTGTTTGATATAGTGATTGTTTCACATCTTTCTTGGGCTGCTTCACTTATGATTTCTTTGATCTTTTTCTTTTCTCCTTCTATTTTGTCTTTTTCTCTTTCTCTTTGATTGGTATTAATTCCTAGTTTCTTTCTTTTCAATTTTTGGCTTTATGTGTTTTTTATTATTGTTTTCGACTTCGTATACTTCAAGTTTTCAGCTTCTGTGTTAATTTATATTTTTACCAAGTAGTTGTCGCTCCCTATTTCAGCTTGTCTTATTACTTTAACATCTTTCACCTTTTCCATTCTTCTGCGTCTATTAAGGAGTAGTCTTTTATTTCTCTTTTCTTGGTCTAACTTTTCTAGTGTGTTTATGTATGTAATGAATTTTGTGTTTGTCACAATGAGGTTGTTTGCTATACATTATTCTATAATTGTTTTTCCATTTTCGTTTCTGTTCTCATCTCCATACTTTCCCCTGTATATTTTTTGCTCTCTCTCTCTTCTTTTAGTTCTTTGTCATTTCTCTCATGGAGTCTTTAAATATGCTCTTTAATTCCTCCATTATCACATCGTTCTTAGATATATTTAGATTTTCCTTCTCCGTGAGTTTTTTTTTCTGTTTTCATCTTCCTTTGTTTTATTTTTGTATCCTGTTATGACAACGTTTTGTTTCGCTCATTTGGAATCCTTGGAATCCATAATTAGGGCTGTCGATATCTCTTTCCCTTTTTGTACTCATTTGTTTCTTTATTTCCCACTTCCTTTTATTTTTATATATTTTAACACTACTTATTTACTTTTTTATGGACTTTTGCATGTACGTGGTTCGCTGTTTTAAGTTCCTCTGAACTGAACAGAGGATTATTATCGAATTAATATATATTTACCTCTCCTGAATAATATTATTACAGATCTGCAATACAGATTTAATAAAGACACGATGAATTTGTTCAAATTTAACACAACAATACCTAGTGTTTTATTGATAACAAACTGGCGAAGATTTAGATGTCACTTCAAAATCTGTTGCAACATATTTAAATAAAATTTTACCTGAAAACGTAACATGTGCAATAGCAATTAAGTCTGAATTGGCATTTTGGAAATTACAATGGCAAAAGAAAAAGAAAATCAAAGAACCATTACCAGAAAATGCTTTAGATGTATACAGAAAATATGAAACGAATATTTACTGAACATAAAAATAATTTTACAAAGATTATGTACTCTTCCTGTTAGCGTTGCTTCTGCAGAAAGAAGTTTTTCTGCACTGAAAAGATTCAAATGGTGGCTGCGAGCCACTATGTCTCAAAAAAGTCTAACCGAGTTAGCTGTATTACATATTCATTGATATATGGATATTAATATTGACAATATTATTAAAAAGCAAAGAAAATCGTTTTTTTAATAAATTTAGTTACAAAAATCTGTTTCAAATTTTACAAAATATATTATTATGATTTTATATGTGCTATATTTATTTCGGGTGTGATATTATTTTGTTTATATTTAAAAATAATAGAATTATATTTTATTTATTTATGGAATAAAAAAAATATTTTCATTTTTTCAAATTACCCCCCCTAAGCCAGTTGACTGGAAACGCCCTTGCGATAAACTCTACTTCTTTTAATTCAACCTCTATCAAACCCTGAAATTTGGCTGATAAATTCTTAGATAACCATAACAGAAAAACGTCAATGGCTCAACTTTAATAATACAAATAATGTATTTAAAAATATTGTTTAAATATTTCCAAATCCAACTGAGAAAAATACTGCAGGAGATATATCATAAAAATTTTAATATAAATATTGAACCATTCACCGATATTCGTTTCAAGTCGTGAAATTGTCTTTCCAAATACCATTCGTGATGGCAATTAACTCTGAATAAATTCTGTTTTTAGTGCATTCAAGTTTGTTGCTTATTCGCGATTTTTATTCGAGGAACTGATAGAAAAAATCGCTAAGCAACAAACTTTCATGCAAAAACAAAATTTATTCGAGTAAATTGCCATCACTTATGGTATTACTTGTGAAAATATTAAAACAGTTGAATTAAAAAAAAAATTAATATGCCAAGAAAAACTAAATATATATATATTTTTAATATATTTTACCAAAATTGAAAGTAACAACAATCGAAATTTAGTAGAAGAAACTTAACCTTTTTCTAATTGTTGGCATTTTGTCAAAGAAAAACGTTAATTCAACATATCTTTAAGATTAAATTAAATTAAAAAGAAAACAGTTTAGAGTTCGTTGGAAATTAAAGTTTAAAAATTATTACATTAAAAAAAATTAATTTAGAACATTTCTCAAAGAACAAATAATTGATTTAATTTTATTTATTTATCTTTGGACTCCTTTCTAAAAAAAAAATCATATACAACAAAATCAATTAAAATAAAAAACATAGTTCAAATTTTGGGCGAAAGAAGCAGGCGGAATTCACAATCACAAAGTGTTCTTCCACTCAAACCCGTCCTTTTCTATGATTCTGAGGGAGGAAATACCCTCTTGGGCATCCGCATTTATTTATAAATGCTTTCATTTACTTTTTTATCTCCTTTTAGGACTTTTTAGCTGTTAATTTCATCATGAAGAAGAATAAATAAACAAAACAGTTGACATTAAAGAAAACAAAATTTGTCAAAAAGACAAGAAAAACTAAAATGATAGTAGTAGTACTGTTTGGCTATCGACCTCTTGGTTTTTACTTTTAAAAAATCTTCTAAAGACGCCGCGAAGCGTTCTCACCGCGAGATTGCCGTCAAGCATTATTTCGCGTTGGGGTGAACCGGCGGTTATGCACCTCCAGGGTGACTAGTGTTCCTCATCTACGCTACAGGGTGACCTCTTCTGAGTTTCTCTGCCTGTCGAAACTTCACGATGACCGCAGCTGCGAAGGTAGATACCACCTCCCACCGCTGGCCACCATCTTACTAGATAGTCTCCTGTTTGTGCTCGAAGCGCGTGCAGAGGAAAACATGGGCTCTGCATCCTCCACGACTGATTTGGAGGTAGGGCTTGAAGCGTCGCCGTCCAAGCCAAAACTACGTTGTAGAAATATAGCGTTTTCAATAAAATTTATCAAAACAATGTTGGTATGCCCTTGAGGTTGCTGTGGTCTGCGTGAGGTCCACCTCGCCGTGCCGCCTCGATGATCACTTCCCTATGTCCGGAATAAGCTGGTGGGTCGAGTGTCCCTTGTTCAAGTCCCAGAGGTGCTGCCACCGCTCCTGCATGATCGTCCCAGAAACCCGGACAATGAATGCGTCAATTGCACCAAAAAGACGTCTGGTCGTGACCTGAAGCTTTCGAGTCTTCAACATACATACCGCCTGTATGTCCGATCGGTCCGATTAGGTGGTAGATGTTCGGTAGAGGCGAGTTCCGGCTGGTCTAGAAACAGCGTTGTCAAGATCCTTTCTAAGAACTCTGGGCTGGTTGGTGAAGCCGTCGCCAAGCTTTTCAGCTGCGACATAACTCTCTTGTAAGATTTATTCCATGCGTCGTCTAGATCCTGCTTCACCAATTATTTTTTGACCTGCCTCTTTTGTTTTCTCCGGAACTCGTACTTCCCATACCTTCTTAACAGTTGCGTTGTCATTCAGCCACACTATGTGTCCCCCACAGCCCTAATTGTCTATTTTCAATGTACTTTTCTATTGATTCTATGTTCAGATCTGCTCTTTTGTCTTCATTTCTCATCCTGTCTAGTTTGGTTACTTCTTTAACTTTTCTAAGGTATTTCATTTCTATTGCTCCAATTCTGCTTTTCTGCCTCCTGTTTAGGGTCTATGTCTCACAGCCGTAAGTTAATACTGGTCTAAATATTGTTTTGTATACTCTTATCTTTTTTTCGTTTGAGACTTCTCTTTCTCCTATTATAGTTTCTCTTATTTTATAGTATAACTTACTTACTTTTCCTATTCTACTGTTTAGGTCTCTTTTGTTTCCGCCTATTTCCTCAAAATTCACACCTAAATACTTAAAATCGTTTGTTTGTTCTATCTTTACGCCATTTATTTCTTATTTTTTATCCTTTGTTATAGTCATTACTTTCGTATTTTTTAAATTCATGTTCATTCCTTTTACATTTAATGTTCGTTCCATATTCTTAATCCGTCTTGTAAGTATTTCTAACTAGTTGCTAATTTAACAATGTCATCTTTGAAAAAAAGGAGATTTATTAAAACTTGCTACAAATCAAATAATATGTTTAATTATTTTTTCCTGGCAGCAACAGCCACGGCCCTGTTTCGATCTATTTTGGATCTTATCAGCGTAACGTAGTTGGAGACAGAAAAAAATGAGGAATATTTAAATTTCCGGGTAAACATGAATTGAAATTTTGCTAATTATTTGAGAGCAGTTAGAAATTTTCTTTAAGAATAAACAGCTGAATTAGACAAGAACTGTCTGAAATTTGAAAAAAAATAAGTTGGAAAATTCTAAGAAAATGAGTTCAAAAATAGTTGAAATTATAAACATTATAATAAATTTAGGTAAAAAGATGTAATCACAAAGCATGAAAATTTGCTCAAAACTTTTGCCAAAAAATGTATTGAATTTTTTAAACAAAAAAACAGTTAAAAAACTAAATAACAGTTTATATTAAAAAGAACAGAGGAAAAATTTTCAAAGGCTTTCAAATTGATTTAAAATAAAATAATTTGAAAATTTTGCTAACACAGCAATTAAAAAGTTCTTCTGAAAATAGTTCAAAGATTTTTAGAGAAGCAAGTTTAAATTTCGAACAAAATTACCAAAACATTTTTTTTGAAAACAGTTCAAAAATTTCTCAAAGAACTAAGAATTAAAATTGAAAAATAAACTTTACAATAAAAACAAATGAAATTTTCTAAGAAAAACTGTTGAAAAGGTTTTCAAATAAACAGTAATTATTTTCCAAATAAAAAATAGTAATACAACCTCTGACAATAAAGTGAATTACCGCAGATGAAATATTAACGAAAGTTACCTTACTGTCCTTCGTATTGTAAAAGGTTGAATCCGTAAATAAAATTATTATTATTATTAAATAGTCACCTCCCGTAACTATGTACCGCTGAGATCTGCTATACGTGTCCTGGAAACTTTTCAAGAAGACTTCTTTTTGGGATGGAGTTCAAAAGCCTCGTCACGTTTCTTTGGATGTCAGGAAAATTGTCAAATCTCTTTCCTTTCACAGTGAGTTTGAGTCCTAAGAATAGGAAGAAGTCTGGAGGATTGGGATCTGGAGAGTATGGTGGGTGTTCAATTGGCACTACACTCTTTTTTGCCAGGAATTGTTTGACAATATTGGTTGTGTGAGGGCGAGCATTGTCGTGAACAACAAACCATGAACCTTGTTGTGCGTACTGAGGTCGTACCCTGCGTAAAAATTTCAATGTTTCTTGCATCATTGAAAGGAAATAGATTTAAGGATATTACTGATATACAACGAAACGCGACGAAACTTTTGAACTCCAAGCCTCTTTGAAAAGTTGCAATGACATGTATAGCAGATCTTAGCGGTGCAGAGTTATGGGAGTAAGGTAACTTTCGTTAATATTTCATTTACGTTAGTGTTACAGGACTATTCACCGAACTTTATTGTCAGAGGTAAATAAAAATCTATTAAAACTAGTTGAAAACGTTAAACAAGAGACTTTTTAAAACAGGATAGTGACACCTTTAGGGTGACATCTATGGTCAAACGTTGCCCTGATTCCCTAATTGAGTGTAAAAACTAGCGACAATTAAATGTTCCTTATTCTACCCTCTAAACAGTTTAATTTTTAGTTTTAAAAATTTCTAAAAAACAACAATACTTTCATAATTTAAAAAAGTATAACACTTCTTAGAATTAAACGTTTAATCTGTACAACTAGTATTAATGTATTGCTAATTGAAAGGTGGGATATGGGTAATCTAACCACCCTACAAATTTATTTAAACTTCTCTTCGATGAAAAGAACTTCGCCCGTCCTCCTTTCGACTATACATTTTGTATTATTTTGTGAGAAAGGAGTAGAAAGATATTAATAAAATAAAATAAATAAATAAAATACTATTTTATTTTCCAGAAAACAATTACAAAGATAGTGTTAAAGTCATTAGGGAAATGCAAACAGGGTTTTGGTTAAAGTTTAAATATATATGTAGGGCAGGTGGGTGCCCAATATCATACTCTCCAATGAGTAAAACATTCATTCGAATTGTAATGAATAAATATTTAATTGTAAAACGTGTTAATATTTTTATAAATTATGAAAAATATTTTGTCATATGTATTTTATTTCAGAAACTTTTAAAACTGAAAACTTACCACTCTACATGTATATCAAAACTTTGTTCAAAAACTGGGTTTAAGTTTTTTAATATTAACAGTAACTTTGTATTTTTTTTTTTGAAACTAAAACAGTGAGGGTTATAAAATTTTAAAGTTTACTTGTAGGGTGGGCGAGTGTTCTCTATCCCACCCTTTAATTTGTAAAACTATAGCAAACAACAAAATTTAAATAAGTAATTGTAGAGGCTTCTACTTTATGATACATTAAACATTATTAAAACAAAACACGAGTACTCATGTTTTTTAATAACAAAATTTAATTCAATCAATATTAAAACAGGATTAAAGGTAATTCGATTTGTAGATTCCATCTAGATATCAGTACCTTCGTCACATCAAGAGTTTTACAAATCATGATTTGGGATCCTTTTAAATCGTCCTTATTTCTTTTTTTTGTTATGGAAAATGCATTAATTCACCCTTTTCAAATCCGAAAGGATTTAGCGGAACGGCGCAATAATAATCAAAGATTTCAACTGTGATTACTCTCGCGTCATTGGACCAAAGGGCTGGGCGAGTTCGTTGACTCCACGTCGCGTAAACGTCACCAGTAGTCAGGGAAAAGTCTTTCCCCCTCGTCCCAGACGGATTTTCTAGCTTCTGCCCGAACGCAAAAAAAAACACACACTCATACAAACAGCGCAAACGTTTCGACCCTTTACGGGGTGTCGCGTTTCAGTCTCGTGCGTCTGCGAGGGGTGCGCGCCCGATTTTTGCGTCTGGGGTTTCCGCAAAAATCCCGCTCACCCTTTCCCACTTCCAAAAAACCGGAGCTACACTCTATTTTTCCAATACGCCCCTAATTTCCAGGCGATTCCGGCGCAGACGAAAACGTTTACGTTATTCATAAGTTTTACGTGTCCACCCTTGTGTGTTGTGCTCCTTTGTTGTGTGTGTGTGTGTTTTTTTTTTTCTTTCACTCCCTCTTACCCTTTTCCCGGCGCGCAATAATAAAATAAGTGGCCGTGGGCGCACACACACACATACCCAAACAAAGCTCGAACGCAGACATAAACAAAAGGCGAGCGCGATTCTGGGCTAGCAGGTAGCCGCGGGGGCGGTTATTAACCCTGACATTAGCACACATCCAGACATTGCCGCTCATGGAATATTACGTTTCCGGTCCCCGTAATTGTCCGCCCGCCGCAAACACTCACGGAAATCCATTAACCATCGGGGAATAGGAAGCTCAGGACGCAAGTGCCCGAATTCATCACGGTCATTCCACGAAAAATTCCCGTCCGGGTCGGAGTTATGTGCCCGGGGCACGAATTTATTTCATTCGTTTTTTTCCAGCACATGGGGATAGTAAAATCCGAGTGCCACCGCATAAAACTTGTCTGGACGAATTGATTTATTCTAATTATCCAGAATGTATTATTCTACTATACAGGGAGACTTAAAAATGTAAAGAATCATCATAATATTAAAGTAAATCTGACATAGAAGGTGCTTTTGATAAAACGACCTTCAGGAAAATGGAAACTGCTCTCTCCACGCATGGTGTGAACCCCACAGTTAGTGGATGGATCAAAAGCATGATGGAGAATAGGGCAGTCACAGTAAATGTAGGAAATACCACTGTCAGAAAGATCGTTGCTAAAGGCTGCCCACAGGGTGGAGTACTCTTACCACTCCTGTGGAACATAGTTGTTGACAGCCTACTGCGGCGACTTAACGATAATGGCTTCCACACCATAGGATATGCAGATGACATAACCATCCTGCTAACAGGCAGATTTGAGACGGTGCTATGCAGCTTGATGCAGGAAGCCCTCAAATAATCGAATACTGGTGTAACGACCAGTCTCTGATCATAAACCCGTCAAAGACTGAAATGATCCTCTTCACAAAGAAAAGGAAACTAGGTAAGCTAAAGCTTTCTAAGCTCCTCAACACCCAGTTGACATTGTCGTCAGAAGTCAAATACCTGGGAGTGATCCTCGACGGCAAGCTGACGTGGGAACCACATCTCAAAATGAAATGTAAAAAAGCATGCGTTTCCCTCTGGCAATGCCGGAGGGCTTTGGGGCAGACATGGGGGCTATCTCCCAAGATAGCACTTTGGCTGTACACAGCGGTAGTAAGACCAATGTTAATCTATGGAGCACTGGTTTGGTGGCCCAGAGCCAGACAGAAAACCTCAGCAAAGCAGCTTACTTAGTTGCAAAGGATAGCATGCCTCAGCACGACCGGAGCAATGCGAACAACACCCACTGCAGCAATGGAAGCAATGCTCTGCCTTCCACCTCTCGACTTACACGTAGAGGAGATGACCACGGCGGCAGCACTGCGCCTAAACTCAGTTGGACTCTGGTACAAAGGAGGCAGGGCTGGCAGACACTGTCACCTTTTAGAGGAGGCTGTCAAAAAGACACCCTTCCTTGGAAGGAAGACAGACAATTTGCCACCCTGCTACGTCTTCAATAGACCCTATAATGTATCGATAAAAAGAGGAACCGGGAGTGTAGAGGGTGGGGAAACCCTCCGAATTTACACCGATGGTTCTAAAATCAAAAGAGGATCCGGGGCGGGAATTTACTCGCAACAAATGGACCTCTCATTAGCTATACCCCTAGAGAAGCACACAACTACTCTGCAAGCAGAGATCGTTGGCATCATCCAAGGGGCGAAAGAAATCCTACACCGAGACATCCGTGATAGGAACATCCAAATCCTTACAGACAGTAGGGCAGCAATACTAGCAGTGAGTAGTCACAAGATTACCTCAACACTAGTAAAAGAATGTCACAACACCCTTAAACAAGCAGCACAATCAAACAGTATTGAGCTGCGCTGGGTCAAGGGACACAATAATGAAGAAGGCAACAGCAAGGCAGACGAGTTGGCGCGAGCTGGATCGATTCTTAGTGATACCACGGACGGGCCCCCGATCGCGCCAACACCGAAATGCCTCACTGATATCCTCAAACAGAATACTCTTAAGATGCTAAAACAACGTTGGGACAACGCCTCAGGCTGCAGACAGGCCAAGGAAGCAATACGCTCACCCAATCTGAAAACAGCTGAATATTATTTGCGACTATCCCGGGGGAATCTGCGTCTTATCACAGGTATCCTTACGGGTCACTGTCAGCTAAGGAAACACTTGTTTACTATGGGACTGGTGGAAAACCCCATATGTAGAGCATGTGAAGAAGAGGACGAGACAGTGGAACATGTATTACCAACTGTCAGGGGGGCACAACGGGCGTAGTGAGGCCTAAGTGCTCTGGTCAATGATTTGATCACCCTTGGCAAACTCAATCCAGATCCAGAAGTAAATCTGAGTTACAAGCACTTGGTTTAGAGATACATCTTTTTAATAAGATAAATCAGGCTATTCAAATGTTTAGAAATGCATAGCTGTATCTTTTTTTATCATACGCGATTGGAGTTTTCCTTATCACTTTATTTTAACTTTGTAATGATGTGATAATGATCGCAAAGAAGCTGTCTATCTAATTTTGGTTCAAAGTCAGAATACATGAAAATCTTGAGCCATAAGAACAACACCAACATCGGCTATGAATGCCCTCCTGCAACTTTAGACATATTTATTAGAGAACAGGCAGCAGCGGCGGCTACGAGCAACTGTGGAGGTGAATACCACAAAATTTCAGGAAAAGAAATCCCGAGATTATGATGCCGATGGACAACATCCCTCGAAAATATACATATATTAACTAGAAAGCCAAATAGACTTAAGATACGTAGACTCAGGAGTAGAAAGCAAACATGAAGACATTCATATATACACTGATAGGTCGTCAACGAAAACAGGTGCAGATGAAGGAATTTTTGCAGAAACCTGTCCCTGATAAAAGGTACTAGGTAAGATAATTAACACAGTAGCAACGGTGGAACTCGTGGGTTTAGTATATGCAACAAAGATAATCTCTGATAAGAAGATCAAGGAAAACCCATATACATCATTACGGATTGCAGAACAGCAATTTCGTCAATTACCAGCTGAAAAATTGCGTCAGCATTAATTCTGAAATGTTGCGAGTTTTGGAAGAAGTGGCTCGTGGCAATAAGGTGACCCTATGCTTTTTACACGTGTGCCTTACAAAATTTTATCTTCGATCGTAAAGGATTTCAAAAAATATATTCATATGAAAGGACACAACAACAGCAGAGGTAACAGAATAGCAGATGGTTTTGCGAGGAAGGCATCCGGACGAAATATGCGGGCCGGACCCCTCCCTCGGGACGAACTACGAAGGGATGTAGGACTCCTAAGAGACACTGCTATTTATGATTGCACCAAAATAGACTGGGACTACAATCTATCTGCAGATGGTGTGAAGAGGAAGAGGAAACCGCTAAGCATGTACTTCTGGACTGCCCGGTGTTATCCAACCTGCGTGAATCCACAATGGAAAGGGATGTCTAAAGTCATCAGATATCCTAAGAGTCCCTCTTGCTGTGGTTTGCTAATGCCTTGGGTTGACTCGTAGCAAGGAATGAGGACTTGGATGGGAGGACGTACAAAGGGCCAAATGAGACCTATGTGCAGCGGATCCTCTCTGCACTCCAAATCCAAAAAACCCAATATGAAAAACTAAAATTGTGAAACAAACCAAGCGTAATTTAATTTAACACGTTCGCCGCCAAGCGAATATTTCACATAAGTGCTGTTTTGAAACCCGCGTGGCCGCCGGCGGTCATAGCTAATAGAAGGAATAACTACAAATTATTTCCCCGGCGTGGAAGAAACGACGACTATATGACCGCCGGCGGTACATGTGGCGGTGAACGTGTTAAACCTTCATCAGTAATGAAAAACTCCTTTTTGATTAGATTCATTTTCAGTAACTTTCTAAAATATTAGTACAAAAACACGCCGGTGGTGGCGCATCGGTTACGGCCCCGAACTGACGTGCAGCAACGTTGGTTCGGGTCAGTAGTCGGATGGGTGACCGGTACCATTCACCATTGGGATACAATTAATGGTGCTTTAGAGTGACGGGGGCGATCCTTTAAAGTAACAAGCTCATTTACACACACACAAATACACAAATGACACATGGCGGAAGGACCACGTGGTCGATGGCCTGACACTACTACTACTACTTAGTACAAAATTCACAACCATTAACCGACAGCAAAATGCTATGAGCTTTGAAAAAAAAAACATATTTAAAGTGTAACGAAAGGACATTACTGTGTTACTTATATATTTAAAGGATATTGCAATTTCCTCAGAGACTCGAACTCAACCAATTTTATTCTAAGGTAGTCTTTAAGAGCTTATAACTACCATCCAAATGATATTAAATATCAATCAGATAACCCGGTACAAGCTATTTAATTAATAGTTCCATATTCTTCATTTGATGTGATTGGAATTGGCAAATTTGGATTTGGATAGGAGGAACTTGAATAAGCAACTTTCGATAACGAAAGATAATAACATAGTAATCTTAATTGTAAAGATTGTGGCGACCGTTACTACGTGGTAATTCATGATAAACACTTAACTAACGCACTTACTATGTTTTAACCACTAAAAAATTATGTAATATATATATATACATATATTACAAAAACACACGACTTAAGTTTCGACGGTTTAATGTCATTATCAAGTCGAAACTGTCGAAACTTAAGTCGTGTGTTTTTGTAATATATGTATATATATTACATAATTTTTTAGTGGTTAAAACATAGTAAGTGCGTTAGTTAAGTGTTAATCTTAATTAAATAACTTAATCAACTTTAACTTCATACGACAGTTAACTACGAATATTCAATAGTTCTTCAATTTTATTAAAATTAAATCTTTACGAACTGTGAAGACAGATTTTAAAGATACTATTGAATCGATCGCACAGAAAAATAAGCTATTAATAATGCACTTTACACATCTCATTTGCAGACAACCCAGATACCTCCTAATGTTTTAACTAACACTTATTATCGTTGGAGAGAACATAGAAAATTTGAGCATCGTTAAAATCTGTGTGTGTATAATATGAAAATCAATTTTTATATTGCTTAAGGTCCAATCCTTAACAATTTCTGACTTTAAAATGATTTGTTACATTAGTGGAAGAGCCTTTTTAAATTGAGTATACTTTACCTCATCTATTTTCATTTATATAGCTCGACTATTGCCTCTCTTCTCCAAATAAAAGTTTGTAATAATCGAACACTTCAACTAACGTCTTCAATTCATAATTACTTCTAACGTTGCCGTAAAGGTTTCAGCTGATACGACTTCTTTTCGCTTGAGATTTTTAGATACTGACCCTCGTGTATCAACAGCTGTTTCCATTTGTTATGGATATATTACATTCAAACACAATTTTGAAGATCCGATTAAGAATTTTTGATAATTGACTAGGATGCGGTACCTAATCTTATGGAAAAACAACAAGTTTCTCTTCTCGTTCAAATATCAGTATGTTGATAAACGAGGAGAGAAATTTGTTTTGTTATAGTGCTGCGTGTTAATTCTATTATCATATTTTTATATGTTTTGATAGGTCTTGTAAAGTAAATAAAGGAAAATAAACTATATAATCAGCTTTTTGTCACGAAAAACAAACGGAGCAATCTTTTTCATCACTCAAGAAGTAAATGACCCCATTGTACCTAACTTGAAAAGTTATTCATTTAAAAGGGTAAATGAACTACCACATAGTAACGGTCTCTACCATCATTTTCATTATTGACTTAACGTAATCAACTGACATGAAAAAGACATTGGATCCTTACTAAATCAATAAATCATCCTTTCCGCCTCATTGTAGGCGCCAGCCTTACCGATAAAGATTTTCTATCACGCATCTACTTCCCAGCAACCTTCCTTCATCTGGGAATTCTAAATTACATCAAGGATTCTAAAACAGCGACACTCTTCTGAGGCTTCTGGACCAGCAAGATATTGGGATTTCTGAACTAGCGAGAACCTGAGGATTTTGCATCAGCTAGGATGTTCTACAACATTTAAGATTATGCGTTCATTTCTGATCCAGAACCTCCGAAAAAATACCTACAGCTCATCAACCATACGATCTCTTCCTATTAAGAGATAAGATAATAGAAATCAACAATACGACCAGTACAGACAAGAAAGTCTTTAAATGGCTAGTCTTCACTTGTGAACTCATTACCATCTTTATGATTGTAATGATAATCATTTCACTAATACTACTACCGTGTTTTACCTGCTGGAGTACAATTGCCATAAGGCGTGAACGATAATGCATAATTGAAATAAAATTGAATAAAATGCTTTCATATTTCATTATTACAATAGTGGTACTCGTTGTTCCCTGAAATTTTGAATACGGGAATTTGATTGCATTTCTTGGCACTTAGTTACTCTCGTTTTTTTGCATAGCTGAGTCACATATTTTAATGAACCAGTCAACGGGAAATAATTAGTAATTTCTAATTTGTAATATAATAGGGAATCAAAGTAAAACATGTTTACACGATATTTTAATATTACTATTTTAACAAACACAATTCTAACAAATAACAAATAACTACAATGTTCATCTTATTAAATGTTCGAAAGCATCTCCTTGTTGAGCCAAACAATATCCCAGAAGAACATAAAATTCTTGGCGCATGTCTTTTAACGTGACAGGAGTAATATTTGAGTGGTGAATGTTTAATCTGAGGTCATCTACGTTGTTAGCTCTTTGATGCTGATGGGTATAAATTGTTTTCTTTATATGATCCCAAAGAAAAAAATTATTTGGGGACAAATCAGGAGATTTTGGTGGCCATTTTATGTCTCCCTTTACCAGATGTGGTCCACATCAATATTCTGTAAGCCTTTCACTGCTGGTATCACTTGGTTTTCAAGCAGATTTAAAAACTTTTGGCCATTGAAATTCCTCTGAATAAAAAATGTGTCCTCTAGAATGCCGGTCCAAACGTTAAGTTTTTTGGGTTACTGAATGTATTCTTCGATGCTTGTTTTCTTGGGACTAGTATCTCATTACCGAAGGATTATGACGACCATGTAACGGGTAAGTCGATTTCTGCAAGAGCTCTTGTTGATAACGTGTCATTTTCTGTTATCATTTTATAAACCATAATTTCCCGCATTTCAGCTACTTTATTTTGATGCCTCAGTTCCATTGAGCACATTGTATGCCAATACAAAATTATTTGCGATTTCATTCATGAAATGACTTCCATAAAGCCATTTGAAGCTATGTAAGTCAAATTGACATTAATCATGTCGACCAATAATAATAATCAAAATTACATTACTCATATTTAACATTTCAGGGGACAACGTGTATATAAGAAAATGAAATAATATTAATAATAAAGTATTCTCGTAAGAATCATGAAAACAGTCAATTTTATTATTTTTATAAATTATATCAAATAACTCAGTTTCGTAACATAAAATATTACATCAGAATTCCGATTTTCAAAATGCCTTGTTACAAAGTCTATCATGATTATTAATTAATTTATTTCTGAGAATCTTCTGCTCTGTTCAAAAAAAGGAATAAAAACGATTTTTTTAATTTTTCAGAAACTTTTCTTCCAAATTCCCAGAAATTTGGTTCCAAATTGTAAAAAAATTTCAAGGTTTCTCAAATCCTTAAACAATTTCTCTATTAGATAGTAGTATTTAGCAGCAGGGTTTTTATAGTATTATCTAGAAATTTCTCGTGGAGATCCGTTGTCAGATATTCTCGAATTTTTCTTCTAAATTTTCTTCTAAAAACTTCTTTTCTACCTTATTAGTATTTTTAAAATTGTTTGCTCTATTTATTAGAACTCAAGAACTCAGGAATTCCTGTTTTTATTTAATCTCTACAATTCATCTTACCAGCATTTTCATCGATATCTTGAATTTTCCAGCAGATTTTTGTAGAATCTTTCAGCATTTTCTCTTACACAATCCGAAAATTTCAACTTCTTTTCCAGATTTCTAAAATTTTCTAACAGTTTTTCTTCCAGATTTATATTTTTTTTAAACAATTTCCCTTGCTAATTCACCAAATTTCTTTTCTAAATTGCCAATTTTTTTCTTCAATCTTAAGATCTTGAATCTTCTTGAATTTTTTTTCCAAATTACAAAAATTTTCTTTAATATTTCTTAAATCTACAAACAGTTTCGCCATTAAATTTAAGAAATGAACAGCAGTTTTTTTATTGAATTATTTTCAAATTTTTCATGATTTGTTGTCTCATTTTGTCATTTTTTTCTAAAAACTTCTTTTCTAATATTTTTTATTAGCATTTTTCATTATTTTTTCCACTATTTATTAGAACTGTACAGACATTTCTGTTTTTATTTATTTTCTACAATTATCTTCTAAATCACAAGCGTCTTCGTCGAGATCTTGAATTTACAAGCAGATATTTCTAGAATTTTCCAGCAACTTCTGTTTCAGAATCCTATATAGTAGTATTTACCAACATCTTTATTTACAGAAAAAATGAAATAAATTTACATGTAATTAACAATATGACAATGATACAATATTTTTTTTTCTGTCAAACGGCTATCGACCCGCGGTCTTTCAGCATGGAACAGAATCTTATATTTTTTCAGAAATTGTTGTTTCAGGTTTCTAAAATTGACAACAGTTTTTCTTCATATATTTACGAAAATTTCCTCAAAGGTTTCTTTATTAAAATTTAAAGATTAGCAAACGTTTTTTTTAAAGGATGTTCTTGAATTTCTCATGGGGAAAATTCTACAAAAAACTGATGCTAAATTCTACAATCCAATGAGAAAAATGTTCTAAAAATTTGAAAAAGAAATGTCGAAAACTACCAAAAATTTAGATGTGAATTTGAAAAATTTTTGGATTATTGCTGGAAACTTTTAGAAAAATCTGCTGGTAAATTTAAGAACACGATGAAATTGCTTGTAATTTAGAAGATAATTGTAAGGAATAAATAAAAACAGAAATTTTTGTACAGTTCTAATAAATAGTGGAAAATATATTTAAAAATACTAATAAAGAAGAAAATGGCAAAATGAGGCAACAAATCATCAAGAGAAATTTGAAAATAAATCAATAAAAAAGCTGCTGTTAAATTCTTAAATTAATAGCGAAATTATTTGTAGATTTAAGAAACCTTGAAGAAAAAAAATCTATGGATTTGGAAGCTGATGAAAAATTCTAAAAATCGATTTCGTTCCTTTATGGACAGAATAACTTAAGTTACACATCGTTTATAAAACCTACATCATTTGGTAGTTTGTTTTTATTTTTTTTGCATTAATCAAATCCATGAATTTAGATCAAATTTTCTTCTTCATTCACTTCCTTCCATTTTAATATAACCAAGCAGTGTTTTAACGACTTATTAATAGACCTTGGCGAGGGCGAGATGCAGAAGAAAAGGATACGTGGATCCATCTGACAAAGGAATGTATGGGAGTAATGGAGAGTTGGGTAGATGGATGTAGAAGTGTGATAGAATGAATGAGAGAGGATAAGGCCAGAGTAAAGATTCTAACTAGATTGGGACGGGAAAGAGGCAGGAAGAGAAAAGAAGGAGAGTTCTGTTTTGTTGGAAAGAGTTATGGTTGTTTTGTATGTTTTTAATTTTATGTTTTGTATTATAGAATGCCAAATAAAGGTTTATATAATATACCTTCAGTAAAATTATAAGAACGGTTTCTTTACTGTAGTTCAAAGCAAACTTATAACCCATAAATTAAGAAAATAGATTTGCTTTTACGAAATCAAGTACAAAATATCACAATCCAGCACTTAATCAAATTTCTAGTAAATTACATCAATGGTAAATAATAAATTAAGCAAATTATTTCGAATTATGTTTCTTTTGAGAAAAATACGGATGAAGTACTATTATGAAATATAGTAAAATGGTGATGTGGCCATCATAATACTTTTCCTATATTTTTCTCAAAAACTATGAGATTTGCGCAAAAAGGCCATTCTTAATAATTTGCTCAATTTTAAATTCTTTACAATTACTTTTTATATAAATTTTATTTAACTCCTATAGTTATATACAATAGGAAAAAAATGTCAAAAATATAAATTTTTTTCTTGCAAGTTTATGAAAAACATGGTTTAATTAAACCTGTTCAGGTTTTATTCCCTTTAATCTTTGTTTGAAAAGTTATGTAATATTTTTCAAATTTAGAAAAATATCCAGAAAAATTTAAAAAAAAAGCTTTTCAGTTCTAGTTTTTAAAGATCTAACCTTAAATTTAAAGCTTCATCTCAATATATATTCTATATAGGGAAGGTAAAAATGATAATAGAATCTATTTAAAAAAAGGTAATACATATAAGTTCCTTAGTTTTAAGTTTCTCCTATCTAATGTAATTTTAATTTACAAACTTAATATATTATTTCGTCGAGGAAGTACAATTTTAGATAAAACTCAAGAACTAGGGTAAATTATACATGTTGCAGTTTTAAACTGTCTAATCTAATCTACATATATAAATAGTCCACCTCAGGGTAGGGAACATGCAATCGATGGCCCGTTAAATATAATTACCACTACTCCATATACACATTTATTTAACCCATGCGAACTATAGATGATATCAGTTTTACGTGGAAAGTTATCCACCACATAAAACAAGCCGACCCTAGAATTAATTTAATCAGTAGTCGTCGTAGTGTTTGTCTATCGACCACTTGGTCCTTCTGCCGTGTTATTTGTGTACTTTAATAAGCTTGTTACTAGGATCGCCCCCATCATTAAAGGACAACCATCCAATTACTAACCTCAAACTAACGATGCTGCACTCACCAGCGTTTAAATTTAATCAATAATCAACGGATTCATATTTGAATTTCCAATAATTAAATAAGATTCTTATACGAACGTCGATTGTATGTGAAGCGCAGATGCGTTATAATTTATCAATTTACAAATTAATACAATATGGGAGTCCGCGCTTTTGTGCCGGTCCCATTGTCGTGTTTCAATTGTCAGAAATTCGACCATAAATCGGACGTGTGCAATATTAACTATGCACCGCGACAATCCCACTCATGAGGGTAGACGTCGTACTCCCGTTCAAATGCTCCAATTGTGATGATCCTCACTTATCACGGCCAAAGTTTCGAGTTGAATGTGTTATTCAGCAACTTCATGTACAATATCAATTACTAGTCGCTAGCGCTAAATGCAAATCAGTTCTGTTTCCGTATATGGACTGTATTAGTTTTGTGTACCGATCAATTGTAATCCATGCAATAATTGGAAATATTTAATTAGTTTCTGTAAGTTAAACCGATTTAAAGGTTCTTCTGTATATTCTTCTACTATTTAAGCCTAAGGCAACAATTACTGATAAAAGCTTTTGCTTGCCAATAGAAATAATTACAGTCCTTTATCACTTCAAAATCACCAGGAATTGAAGAGTGGTGTGTAAACCATTCAAGGTGTAATTAGACCAGGTCAACAATAGCTACAGACCGGTTTAGATCTATTTTGGATCTCATCAGCGTAGCGTAGCTTTCAGATACAATAAATATTAGAATGATTTTTTACTTTCATTAAGCTTCAATACTGGCTTCTATAATAAATGCAACACCTAGAATTTGTTGAACGATTTTATTGAAATTATTAAGTATATGTTCATGAAACAAAGTGATGATTGAAATTTGAATAAAATGTAGACAGTAGTTTGTCGTTTTTTTTTGGTTTTTCCTTTGCACTTAGTAACTATAAATTTGAAGAAAGAAATAAATCAGTCAGTGTGTAATAATCGTCAATTTTGCAAATTGTTTGTTCACGATTTCCTTCTGAACTTGAGAACAATGCCAAGAGTACATCGACATCAATATTTTTCCAATTAATTGATTTTGATTATTGGCATGAGAGAAGCCGTGACAGATGAGGTTCAAAAAGTATCATATGATGACAGATGAGAGATGAAAGATGACAGATGACAGAAGCCAAATGAAAGATGACAGATAATAGTTGACAGATGACACAAGAAAAAGTTCTCATAAAAACTAATTGACAAATGACTGGTCACAAATGATAAAGCAGTAGAGAATTATACAAGTTGGCTAAAAATGATGAAACGAGACATATGCAAGTTAAAAAATAACATACGGAGAATTTTTGTTCTTTGAATTATTTTTGTTCTTTGTCAAAAACAGTTCAAATGTTTGATACAAACTTGGAAAAATAACAATTAATCTATTTCTGAAAATATTTACTTCGCACAAAAAATCAATAGGAAATTGTTAAACATAATTTAAAAAATAAAGTATCCACACGTAGTAAGTGGCAGAATGCAGATAACAAATGATTGATGATAGATGGCAGATGACTAATGACAGTTGGAATACAAATATTGATAAACGGAAAATTTCAGATGACTTACGACAAATGAGAAGTAATAAAACAATTAGAAATTTGTCAAAAATAATCAATCAAAAAATTGTTTAATGTAAAAAAAAACTAATAAATAAAACACTTGGTGAAAGATAGATAACAGATGACAGATCGCAGATTTCAGATGACACTTGACAGATAACAGTGGACATATGAGAAATAACAGATGACATATGACAGATGACAAATGATAGATTACATATGACATATGACAGATAGAAGATAATAAATGATAGATGACAGATGTCAAATTATAGATGACAGATAAGAGTAAGAAAATAAAACGTGACAGAAAATAGATAATAAATAGAGTTACTTTATAAAAATGAATAGATTTGTAAAAAAAAATTCAAAAATATCTGTAGAAAATTAACTTGACAGTGGACATATGAGAAATAACAGATGACAGATGACAAATGACAGGTGATATATGACAGATAGAAAATAATAAATGATAGATGACAGGTGACAAGTGACAAATTACAGATGACAGATAATAGATGATAGATGACAGATAAGAGTAAGAAAACAAAAGATGACGGAAAATAGATAATAAATAGTTACTTTACAAAAAAAAATAGAGATTTTTGAAAATTATTCAAAAATGTCTGTAAAAAATGACAAACAAATCATTCATAATCATCACTAAATTTATGAAAATAAAAAAGTAGCAAATTCAGACACTTGGCAGATAACAGTGGACATATGAGAAATAACAGATGACATATGACAGGTGGCAGATGACAGATGACAGACAACATATGACAGATAGAAGATTAAAAATGATAGATAATAGATGACAGATGACAAGTGACAAATTACAGATGTCAGACGATAGATGGCAGATAAGAGTTAGAAAATAAAAGATGGCAGAAAATAGATAATAAATAGAGGTACTTTACAAAGAAGAATAGAGATTTTTAAAAATTATTCAAAAATATCTGTAGAAAATTGACAAATAAATCATTCATCATCATCACTAAATTTATGAAATGATAAAGTAGCAAATTCAGACACTTGACGGCTGACTTCGTAGATAACAGTGGACATATGAGAAATGACAGATGACATATAACAGATGGCAGATGACAGACGACAGATGACATATGACAGATAGAAGATTAAACATGATAGATGACAGGTGACAGTTTGCAGATAACAGATGATAGATGACAGATAAGAGTTAGAAAATAAAAGGTGACAGAAAATAGTTAATAAATAGAGTTACTTTACAAAAAAGAATAGAGATTTTTGAAAATTATTCAAAAATATCTGTAGAAAATTGACAAACAAATCTTTCATCATCATCACTAAATTTATGAAATGAAAAAGTAGCAAATTCAGACTCTTGACAAATGACTTGACAGATAACAGTGGACATATGAGAAATAACAAATGACATATAACAAATGGCAGATGACAAGTGACAGATGCCATATGACAGATAGAAGATAATAAATAATAGATGACAGATGACAAGTGGCAAATTACAGATGACAGATAAGAGTTAGAAAATAAAAGATGACAGAAAATAGAAAATAAATAGAGTTACTTTACAAAATAGAATAGAGATTTTTGAAAATTATTCAAATATCTGTAGAAAATTGACAAACAAATCATTCATCATCATCACAATATTAATGGAATGAAAAAGTAGCAAACTCGGACACTTGACAGATGACTTGACAGATGACTTGACAGATGACTTGACAGATAAGAAATAACAGATGACATAAGACAGATGGCAGATGGCAGATGACAAATGACAGATGACATATGACAGTTAGAAGATAAAAATGATAGATGATAGATGACAAGTGACAAATTACAGATGACAGATGATAGATGACAGATAAGAGTAAGAAAATAAAAGGTGACAGAAAATAGATAATAAATAGAATGTAAAAAATTGACAAACAAATCATTCATCGTCATCATTTAATTTATGAAATGAAAAAATAGCAAATTCATACACTTGACGAATGACTTGACAGATAACAGTGGACATATGAGAAATAACATATGACATATGACATATGACAGATGGCAGATAACAGACGACAAATGACAGATGACATATGACAGATAGAAGATAATAAATGATAGATGATAGATGCCAGATGACAAGTGACAGATTACAGATGCAGATGATAGATGACAGATAAGAGTAAGAAAATAAAAGGTGACAGAAAATAAATAATAAATAGAGTTCCTTTACAAAAAAGAATAGAGATTTTTGAAAATTATTCTAAAATATCTGTAGAAAATTAACAAACAAATCATTGATCATCATCATCATCATCACTAAATTTATGAAATGATGAAGTAGAAAATTCAGACACTTCACAGATGACTTGACAGATAACAGTGGGCATATGAGAAATAACAGATGACATATGACAGATGGCAAATGACAGGTGACATATGACAGATAGAAGATAATAAATGATAGATAGATGACAGATGACAGGTCACAAGTGACAGATTACAGATGAAAGATGATAGATGACAGATAAGAGTTAGAAAATAAAAGATGGCAGAAAATTAATAATAAATAGAGTTACTTTACAACGAAGAATAGAGATTTTTGAAAATTATTCAAAAATATCTGTAGAAAATTGACAAACAAATAATTCATCATCATCACTAAATTTATGAAATGATAAAGTAGCAAATTCATACATTTGACAGATGACTTGACAGATAACAGTGGACATATAAGAAATAACAGATGACAGATGACATATGACAGATAGAAGATTAAAAATGATGGATGACAGATGACAAGTGACAGATAACAGATGACAGATGATAGATAAGAGTTAGAAAGTAAAAGATGACAGAAAATAGATAATAAATAAGGTTACTCTACAAAAAAGAATAGAAATTTTTGGAAATTATTCAAAAATATCTTTAGAAAATAGACAAACAAATCATTCATCATCATCATCACTAAATTTATAATATGAAAAAGTAGTAAATTTAGACACTTGACAGATGACTTGACAGATAACAGTAGATATATGAGAAATAACAGATGATATATGACATATGGAAGATGACAGATGACAAATGACAGATAGAAGATTAAAAATGATAGATAATAGATGACAAGTGACAGATTACAGATGATAGATGATAGATAAGAGTTAGAAAATAAAAGGTGGCCGAAAATAGATAATAAATATAGTTATTTTACAAAATATAGTAGAGATTTTTGAAAATTATTCAAAAATATCTGTAGAAAACTGACAAACAAATCATTTATTATCATCACTATTTTATGAAATGAAAAAGTAGCAAATTCAGACACTTGACAGATGACTTGACAGATAACAGTGGACATATGAGAAATAACAGATGACATATGACAGATGGCAGATGACAGATGACAAATGACAGATGACTTTATTATTATTATTATTATTTATTTATTTACGGCAAACGCCTTTTATACAAAATTACAAAATAAGTTTGACCACATTTGGTCAATGAAATTATTACAGTTCAATCTATTACAAGAAAGAATATTATGGATAAATTAATTATACAAAATACTATATGATACATATTAACTACTGCAATAGAACGTATATTACAAAGTAAAAATTAAATTACGACATATGACAGATAGAAGATAATAAATGATAGATGATAGATGCCAGATTACAGAAGATAGATGGTAGATGACAGATAAGAGTTAAGAGAAAATAAAAGATGACAGAAAATAGATAATAGAGTTACTTTACAAAAAAGAATAGAGATTTTTAAAATTTATTCAAAAATATCTGTAGAAAATTGACAAACAAATCAATCGTCATCATAACTAAATTTATGAAATGAAGCAGTAGAAAATTTAGGCACGTGACAAATGACTTGACAGATAACAGTGGACATATGAGAAATAACATATGACAGATGACAGATAGAACATTAAAAATGATAGATGGTAGATGACAAGTGACAGATTACACATGTCAGATGATAGATGACAGATAAGAGTAAGAAAATAAAAGGTGACAGAAAATAGATAATAAATAGAATACAAAGAAGAATAGAGATTTTTGAAAATTATTCAAAAATATCTGTAGAAAATTGACAAACAAATCTATTCATCATCACTAAATTTATAAAATGAAATAGTTGCAAATTCAGAAAATAAAAAAAGATTGAAAAAAACCTGCAAATGTAACAAAAAATTGATGCAAAAAATAAATATTGTTAAATATAATTAAAAATAAAATTAGAAACACGTAGTAAAAACAGATTACAGAAAACACAAGCTAGATGACAAATGACAGATGAAATATGATTAATGATAAATGATAGTTGACAGACAACTATAGAAATTTAGGAAAATTATCTAACAATGTCTAGAAAAAAGATATTTGCGAGAAAAGATATTTAAAAGTTCAAAAACAAATCACTGTTGATTTTCGATAAAATTAAGAAAATTAGAAAAAAAACATTAAAAAATCGTTAAACCAATTAGCAATTTGTCAAAAATAATAAAGTTAAAAGAAGAAGACAATTGACAATTGTTTAATATAATAAAAAAATAACAGATGAAAGATGACAGTTGACAGATGACAGTTGATAGTTGACATATGACAGATGACAGTTAGCAGTTGACAGATAACAGATGACAAATGATACATAGATAGACTTTCGCTAAGAGGAATTACTCGTCTTAGAAACCGAATGTACAACGGTTACGAGATGTTGGTCCAAATAGTCCGAGGAAGGAATTCAATAACGTCGCGAAGAACGTCGTTTAAAACTTTTAGCTACAAGAAGCAGATTTTCATCAACTTGATCAATTACAAATAATTGGATGAGAGGACTCAGAATGTTAATGTTATCTATTTATCTCCGGGCAAGATCTTGTTGGCTACGTTCCAATTTTGCTTGTGGCCCCACGCTG
The DNA here is from genome assembly GCA_963969525.1 of Ontholestes murinus. Classification (NCBI taxonomy): domain Eukaryota; kingdom Metazoa; phylum Arthropoda; class Insecta; order Coleoptera; family Staphylinidae; genus Ontholestes; species Ontholestes murinus. Next base: position 11,086,500 of record OZ018396.1, read on the forward strand.
ATAGTAAGAAGGTCTAACGGATGCGTGGAGTATTTAAAAATCCAATTTTTTTTGTGGAACGCAACACAACCCTCACATAAGGAGCAATGATATGGGGTACAATATGTTATGGTGGCACACCATTGACGCCAACCTAAACGCAGCTGGTTACATTGCCAATGTGCTATAATCCGTTGCTCTTCCATATCTTCAGAAGCTGGAAAATTCCAACAGGATAATGTGCGCCCTTATACAAGGTGGCGCAAAAGTAATGTCATAGTTTGAATTGTCTGCCATTTTGTTATAAATGAAAAAAAAAGTGCTCTGTTTTTATCAAAAGTTTATTTGAAAGTGTATTATTGGTTACATTACTTGGAAAATATTATATCGTCCAAATGGCCACCTCCCGAGTTGATGCATAATTGCGCTCGTTTCACTGCACTTTGAATTGTTGCTTGCAAAACATCTGGCTCGAAATTGGCGATTTCTTCTTCAATGTTAGCTTTCAAGTCTTCAAAGGTTCTTGTTTTGTTGTGGTAAATGCGAGATTTTAAAAAGCCCCGAAGGAAGAAGTCTGTTGCAGTTAGATCTGGTGATCTGGACGGCCAGTTCAAATCTCCAAAGCGAGAGATCACTCGACCTGGAAATTGGTGTCTCAAAATCTCGATAGTTACCCGAGCTATGTGAGAGGTTGCTCCGTCCTGTTGAAACCAACAATAATTTAGACCCAATGCAGCAACTTGCAGCAAAAAAATTCGTTTAGCATCTGCCTGTGACGCTCGCCATCGCAGTCACTTTGAGGGGAAGCAATGGATCTTCTTGCATTACATGTGGATTCTATGTGTCCCAGAAACGCAAATTTTGTTTGTTAACATAACCACTGGGCTTCTTCGCTCATTATGGTTTTTGATACGACGTTATTAAGTGTTTCGCTCCATGGATTGTTGACAACTGAGACACTATATATCTACATAATAAATATCAAAGCACGCTGACATTTGACGACATCTGCTAAAATGGCGGCCAATTCAAACTATGACATTACTTTTGTTTCGTTTTATGAAAATTTCGATAAAATCTTTCAATAAATTCTAGGTGTTGTAATTTTTGTTAGAGTCAGTATATTTTGCGTTGGGGAATAAGTTCGTAGCGTCTTATCAAAGACTTCTATTCAAACAAAAATCAGTAGTTATAACAATAAATTAATCAATTATGTATTCGCCGTTGCTGTTAACGATCTCCCTCCACTTCTCGACCAATTTGTCGATGCCATCCCGTCAAAAATCACCCGGTCTGGTATAGAAGAAATTGTTGAACAAGTTTTTAAAGTCCTCTTTATTGTCGAAGGTAACGTCCCTTATAATCCGTGGGTTCGTGGTCCGGAAAATACGGCGAATGCTACTGGTTCCCCCATTCGAGCTCTTAGAGTGCAGCTGTGACGATTGTGCAACATGAGGCCTGGCGTTGTCGTGAAGGAATATGGTTTGACCTGGTCGACGTTTTTTTTTGAGTTGAATAGCATTTTTTACGCGGTGTAGCTGGGCTATGTAGACCTACTGGTTGATCGTGGCATTCCTTTCGAGCATTTCCCAGTGTACTATGTCTCCCAGTCCCACCAAATGCAGATCAAGGTCTTCTTTGGATAGAGGTCAGGCTTGACTCTTGGCTTTGGCGTATCTCCTGGAGCCACCCACTTTTTTCTTTGCTTCATATTTATGTATAGACACCAATTCTCATCTCCCGTGACGATTCGACACAAAAAGCGCTGTTTATGACCACAAGTTGCTCGATGGCGATCGAGATGTTGAGAAGCATTTGAAAGCCATTTTCTTTGCTGTTTTCGATAAACTCGTGAAGTACCCATGTTACCAATTTTTCGACATATCCCATTAAATAAAGATGATCGAGAATCGTTTTATGATCTCAATTCATTTTTTAGGCCAATTCACTACTTGTTTGGTGACTGTCATCCTTCAAAAGTTCTTTAAAACGCTGTTCATCGAATTCTGAAGGTCTTGCGTTTCGACGTTAAAATCGCCATTTTTGAACTTTGCAAATTATTTCCGTGCTGTAGTTGCAAATAATGTCCCGGGTTTCTTCATCAGCTTTTTGTCCATGAGAAAAAACGAAGAAGAGTAGGTGTAGAAAACATTAAATTGAATGAAAGATACTGGTGGGTTCTAGAAATCTACAATAATGAAGGTTTCTAAAGTGTTCTAGAAATTTACAAAAAAAAAAATGAAGAAAATTGTAGAGGCTCATAAGAAAATTCTTAAAAAATGGAATGAAAGTTACTTGAAACTGAAGAAAATTCTAGAACTCTAGGAAAATTCTTGACAAACTGAAAAAACCTTCTAAAAATTTCTAGATTTCTAGAAATCAACAAAATTCAAGAATAAGAAAAGTTCTTCAAAAGTGTAATGAAAGTTGCTCTGAGAAGAAAAATATTGAAGAAAATTCCAAAGGCCCATAAAATAAAATAAAATAGGATGAAAAAGAAGGTTTTACAAACCAACAAAAATAACTAAAGAAAATTTCTAAAAAACTGAATTAAATTTTCTGAAAAATTCTAGAAATCTACAAAAAAAAACAGGAAAATTCTTGAAGTGATCAAATTTAATGAAAGTTATCAAAAAGATCTACTAAAAATATCTAAAAACTACAAAAAATGTGGAAATTCTAGAGACGCATAAGGAATTTAAAAAAATGGAATGAAAGATAAGTTTTACAAAAAAAGAACTCTAGAACTCTAAGAAAATATCTGAAATATTGAATTAAACTTTCTAAACATTCTAGAAATCTATAAATTTCAAGAACGCTTTAGAAAATTACTAAAAAAATGCGATGAAAGTTTCTGAGTAGTTATGGAAATTATAACAATATTGATTAAAATTCTAGACGCCCATAAGAAAATTCTTCAAAATTGAAATTTAAAAAAAAATCTACAAACCTACAAAAAAAACTGAAGAAAATTCTAAAAGTCTCTAAAAAAACTCCTGAAAAACTGAATGAAACTTTCTGAAAAATTCTGGAAATCTAAAAATACATAAACTCTTAAAATATAATAAAAGTTCTAAAAATCTACAAACAAAAAAAGAAAAATTTTAGAGGCACATGACAAAATTATTAAAAAATAGAATGAAAATTACTGGAAACTTCTAGAAATCTATAAAAAACTTAAGAAATTTCTAGAACTCTCTAGGAAAATTGATTGATTCAAGAACCCTATATAATTTTTTTTGAATGTTATGAAAGTTGTTGAGAAGTTCTTGAAGTCTACAAAAAAGTATTGAAAAAATTTTTAGAGGCCGATAAGAAAGTTCTAGAAAAATGAATTGAAGAAAAGTTTTACAAACCTGCAAAAAAAACTGAAGAAAGTTCTAGAAATCTCTAAGAAAATTCCTGAAAAACTTAATTAAGCTCTCTGAAAAATTACAAGAAATCTACAAGCAACATTTTTGGATTTATCTGTTTCTATTTTGTAATGATTAACAATTTTGTAAGATATTCACCTACAATCTTACTTTGTATTCAAAACTGAAAAAGGTGTTCAAATGATTTTAATATAATAAATGAAAATATCGTATTCCAGGCTTTTTTCGTTATATTTTTCTTAGTTAAAAAAATAATAAAGTAAATGCTGTGCAAACTGTCTGTTGTAAAAATAATCGAAACCCTTTAATCGAATTAATATTATTTGTGCTTCTGTTAGTGATTACCAAACTAAAAATAATGCACACAATAGTTTTGGGTTCGTATATCAATAATAACCTATCTGTTTGCATTTCAAATTTTCTAAAAACCTACAAAGGAAATTGAGGAAATTTCTTGATAGATGGAATGAAAGTTACTGAAAAGTTGTAGAAATTTACAAAGATTATTAAGAAAATTTCACATTCAAAAATCTGATGAAAGTGGCTGAGAAATTCTAGAAATCTACAAAAAAATCTAAAGAAAGTTTTATTTTGACTCTAAGAAAATTCTTGAAGGATGGAATGAAAGAAACTGGAAAGTTCTAGAAATCTACAAAAATAATGAAGAAAATTGTAGAGGCTCATAAGAAAATTCTTAAAAAATGGAATGAAAGTTGCTGGAAACTGAAGAAAATTCTAGAACTCTCTAGGAAAATTCTTGACAAATTGAAGAAACCTTCTAAGAAATTTCTAGAAATCTGCAAAATTCAAGAATAAGAAAAGTTCTTCAAAAATGTTTTGAAAGTTGCTGAGAAGAAAAATATTGAAGAAAATTCCCCATAAAATAAAATAAAATAGGATGAAAAAAAGGTTTTACAAACCAACAAAAATAACTAAAGAAAATTCCAGAAGTCTCTAAGAAAATTTCTAAAAAACTGAAAACTTTCTGAAAAAACTGAATTAAGCTTTCTGAAAAATTCTAGGAAAAAACAGGATAATTCTTGAACTGATCAAATTTAATAAAAGTTATTAAAAAAATTTCCTAAAAATATCTAAAAACTACAAAAAAAATGAGGAAATTCTAGAGGCGCATAAGGAATTTAAAAAAAATTAAATGAAAGATAACCAACAAAAATAACTAAAGAAAATTCCAGAAGCCTCTAAGAAAATTCCCAAAAAACTGAATTAAGCTTTCTGAAAAATTCTAGAAATCTACAAAAAAACAGGAAAATTCTTGAACTGATCAAATTTAATAAAAGTTGTCAAAAAGATTTACTAAAAACTACAAAAAAAATGAGGAAAATTCTAGAGGCGCATAAGGAATTTAAAAAAAATGGAATGAAAGATAAGTTTTACAAAAAAAAACTCTAGAACTCTAAGAAAATATCTGAAATATTGAATTAAACTTTCTTACAAATTTCAAGAACGCTTTAGAAAATTTCTTGAAACTTGCGATGAAAGTTTCTGAGTAGTTCTAGAAATTTACAACAATATTGATTAAAATTCTAGAGGCCCATTAGAAAATTCTTTAAAATTGAAATTTAAAAAAAATCTACAAACCTACAAAAAACTGAATTACTGAAGAAAATTCTAAAAGTCTCTAAAAAAATTCCTGAAAAACTGAATGAAACTTTCTGAAAAATTCTAGAAATCTAAAAAAAAAAAAATAGGAAAATTCTTGAACTCTTAAAATGTAATAAAAGTTACCAAAAAGATCTAAACATCTACAAAATAAAAATAAGAAACATTCTAGAGGCACATGAAAATTATTAAAAAATATAATGAAAATTACTGGAAACTTCTAGAAATCTATAAAAAAAAAACTGAAGAAAATTCTCTCTAGAAAAATTCCTGAAAAATTGATTGATTCAAGAACCTTTTATAATTTTTTTAAATGTGTTGAAATTTGTTGAGAAGTTCTTGAAGTCTACAAAAACGCATTGAAAAAAATTTTAGAGGCCGATAAGAAAGTTCTAGAAAAATGGATTGAAGAAAAGTTTTACAAATCTGCAGAAAAAAACTGAAGAAAGTTCTAGAAGTCTCTAAGAAAATTCCTGAAAAACTTAATTAAGCTCTCTGAAAAATTACAAGAAATCTACAAGCAACATGTTTGGATTTATCCGTTTCTATTTTGTAATGGTTAACAATTTTCTAAGATATACATCTACAATCTTACTTTGTACTCAAAACTGAAAAAGGTTTTCAAATAATTTTAATATAATAAATGAAAATATCGTATTCCAGGCTTTTTTCGTTATATTTTTCTTAGTTAAAAAAAATAATAAAGTAAATGCTGTGCAAACTGTCTGTTGTAAAAATAATCGAAACCCTTTAATCGAATTAATATTATTTGTGCTTCTGTTAGTGATTACCAAACTAAAAATAATGCACACAATAGTTTTGGGTTCGTATATCAATAATAACCTATCTGTTTGCATTTCAAATTTTCTAAAAACCTACAAAGGAAATTGAGGAAATTTCTTGATAGATGGAATTAAAGTTACTGAAAAGTTGTAGAAATTTACAAAGATTATTAAGAAAATTTCACATTCAAAAATCTGATGAAAGTGGCTGAGAAATTCTAGAAATCTACAAAAAAATCTAAAGAAAGTTTTATTTTAACTCTAAGAAAATTCTTGAAGGATGGAATGAAAGATACTGGAAAGTTATAGAAATCTACAAAAAATTAAGGTTTCTAAGGTGTTCTAGAAATCTACAAAAATAATGAAGAAAATTGTAGCGGCTCATAAGAAAATTCTTAAAAAATGGAATTAAAGTTGCTGGAAACTGAAGAAAATTCTAGAACTCTCTAGGAAAATTCTTGACAAACTGAAGAAACTCTACAAAATTAAAAAATTATAAAGGTTCTTCAAAAATATTCTTGAAATCTACAAAAAAGAGTTCTAGAAGTCTCTAAGAAAATTCCTGAAAAACTTAATTAAGCTCTCTAAAAAATTACAAGAAATCTACAAGCAACATTTTTGGATTTATATGTTTCTATTTTGTAATGGTCAACAATTTTGTAAGATATACATCTACAATCTTATTTATCTTACCCTATATAGACTTTATAGGGAAAGTAAACATATTAGGAGCAAGTTATAAAGAATAATATTTGTAATTAGAGATCACCTTGAATAGAACTTCATAATATTAGTGTAATTTTATAATTATCTTTGTTTCAAAATATGCCTTAATTTTTATAAGAGACAAAAAGTTGAAGGATAATGAAGGGAATAAGTTTTTAGAAGGAAATTGCTATGATGGCCACTTCAACATTTTTATGTAAAATTAGTCTATAATTGCCGCCATTGATTAATTGGTGTGAGCTTATAAATCAGTTAAAACGGTTCTAACAATCGAGGTTCCTAGTTTTTCGAACGCATGTGCGGGTTTATTGAGCGTATAGGGTTGGGGTACCTTCTTATTGCGTTATTGTCTTTGGCTACTTGTTTTTAATGTCGCCTATGTATTCGATACTCAAAGAGTTGAGGATTGCGATTCGTAATTCAAGTAGAACAAGACATAATAAAGAATAAGATAATTCCTTTACACTTATAATAAGCATTATTTTAACTAGTAAAGCAGGAAGTATTGAGGTCTTATGTGTAGTTTTTTTTTTAAATATCCCCTTAATATAAAAAATATTTAGAATTTCTTATGTCTTTAAATACCTTGAAGTAATTACTGCATATAAGATATAAGGCAAACTAGTTAGAACTTAATCTAAGAATTCTTTGGCTGTTGATGCTTTATCTGTATGTTTCCTCTACTATAACTTTCAATCTAAAAATTAAGGTAAGTAGAAGAGGGAATATTTTTTGGCAAACCTTTTAATTATACCATGCATAAATATTTAGGTTCCCTTGTTACAAAAAAAATATTTATGATGAGATGAACTTTACAAACTCTACAAAAGGTCCAGATTTTCAATTTCTTCTCCTAGTTACTGCAGGGAAAATAATCTACCAAAGCTTAGTGCAGAGAAATTGATGATGTAAATTGTAAATTATCTAAGGGATTGATACTGGAATGGAAATATCCAGAGTGGGTATCCTAGTTAATTATTTTTGGCGGATGACGGTGTCGTGGGCATTAATCGTTGCCTAGACGTTCCCACGGGGTTGTCGGTGTGTGTTCCGTGTGTGCCATTAGCAAAGTTCGCGGTTTGGGTAGCAACCGTGGCCCAAAGAGACCGCCACAGTGGCGTGCGTCGCGGGCTGGTGGCAATGACCCCAGCGCGCGGAGTATATTGATCAAAGCATCTTCTAGTCTAGACAATCTCCAGACGAGAGGCCACAGCCAACCCCCTTCTTCGGGGTTACGACAGGGACGTACACATTTCGCGCTTACACACTCGCACATGCACATAGACAAGAAAGCACCTAAGGAAAAATAAGGTCGGGTCCGTTGACCCTGATGCTGTACGCTCGGGATTGAGACGATCTCGATTGGTATTCTTTAGAATGCACGTTATACAAATTTCAACAACATTGCGAAACAAAACCGGACAAAAAAAAAATTTTAAGTGTGCGATCCGTGCCGTTGCATCGGTGTGGGTGTAATTAGTCGTCGGTGTTACTCGCCTGACTGGTCCATGTGAGAGACCGGTGCAACAACGGCTGCCAACCGTTGTTGCTGCTGCTGCTGCTGCGAGGCTGCACGGGGAAAAAAATGCGTACCCCCGTTTCGCTAAAAATAGTCGCAGCGGCGTTGTTGCAGCGAAAGCGCAATCCTAGTAGGCCGTTTTTCGCGGACAGGTGCGACAACGCCGCGATCGTCGGCTGTCTCCAATTGGAGCCAATCCGGTCCCGAGCCGCCGATTTTTCCGGCGCCATCTTGCCCAGCAACAAGGATCGTGTCAACCGATCAACTCAAAATTGCCTATTAATTGAAATGCGAAAATTATAGCTTTCAATTGAATCTCCAACTCGACAGACGATAGCGCAATAATTTAATTATTTATCACAGAATTTTCCACAATCAATGTATAACCATTTAATTGTCATTAGTCTACTAATACGAAATAATCAACCGTGAAGGCTGGAAATTCAGTATGCAAGACAAGACAACAAAGTCGACTGCTTCATTGAACCATATATTTACATCAACTTAATGTAATAGTGGTGTATATCTTAATTTTACTACTACTAAAACATATTTATTCACAGAAGGAAATAAATTATAATACATGTAATGTAAAAAATAAATTCTGATATAGTTGTCTTCTTCTGTTTCATAGCTATCACTTAATTTTATTTTATTTGATGTAATTTTTCTAATTAATTGAACAGTAAACAGTATTTTAAATATTTTTTGCAAAACTGCACTAGAGAAAAATATTCAAACCAAATAGGGTAGCCATCTTGGATCTTTAATTTAGTTATTCTTCTGTTTCATTAATCATATATAGTTCATTTCTAATAAGAAATATATATATATAAAAATATACTAATGCACTGAAATTAAAAAAGAAAATCCGAATACATAAGAACATAAGTAAATAAATTTATTTATTTATTTATCTTCGGTCTTCTTTTTAAAATAATACATATTAACAAATAAACAAAAATAAAAAAAAACATACATAAAATGTTGGTCAAAAAAAGCAAGGGCGGAGTTCACAATTAAATATGTTCTTCCACTCAAACCCTTTTTTGATCATGATGATGAGGGAGCTAGTATCCTCTTAGCATCCACAATCTTCTATACTTGCTTTTGTTCACTTTTTAGTCCCCTTTTTTTGGAAATAATATTTTTTTTTTCACAATGTTTCACCAAGAGGTAAATGAGCAAAATCATTCAGGACTTATATTTCCCAAAGAATACAACAATGCCGAAAACAATTGAAAGATAGCAAACAAAACCAACTTTAAACTGAAATATTACAAAATTAGTTAGAAAAATCTGTTAAAAACAATTAAATACTTCCAGAAAAATACATTTAAAAACTATTGATAATGCCTTAAAAAGAGAAAGTGTAATTTAATTTAAACCTTCATCAGTAGTAATTCAAAATGTTTCATCAAGTGATAAGTGAAAAAGACATTCTGGAAATTTTAAAAAATCGTTTCAAACAGTTGAGATTTTATTGTAACAATAACTTTTGGGGTTTGCTAGGGAACCAAAATTTCTATTAAAAGAATCCCTAAAAAATATGTCAAATATTACAAAAAAAAAGAATGGAGAATTTATTACAAAACATTTCAAATCTTACTAATCAAAAAAATAATTGAACTTTCCTATTTGAAAGCTGACTTTCTAAATTACATTTTATATATTTTTTTAAATAGTTGCAAATTGATTTAAGAATCCCCAGAATAAAAATTCTACAAACAAATTGTACTTTTTTTCCAAAAATAAGAAAAAACACTTGAAAACGGTCTAAATCAATTGAACTTACATTTCAAAACTTTTTTCTAATGTGTAAAATTTTAAAGCTTTCAAAAAAACATCATTAAAAATGTGTTAAAACAATTTAAAAGTTTCTGAAAAGATATTTAAAAATTCTCTTGAAATAGTTGATTTTTTCTCAAAACCTTTGGGATTTGCTAAGAAAAAATCTATTATAAAACAAACAAGCAAAAATAATTGTAAAAACAATTAAATACTTTTAACATCTTCATATATCAACTAAAATTTAATTTTAATAAAATCTATAAATAATTGCCTAAACAAATATGAATTTTACTAAAAATAATAAACGAGAATTTAAAAAAAAAAACATTTGAAACGTTCCTAAATAACAATAGATTTTCAAATTTTCTTATAACTTTTACAAATTAATTAAAAACTCTACAATGAATTACCAAAACCAAAATTAATAATTGAGAATTTATTACAAAACTTCATATTTGAAAGCTTTCTTAAAAAAATGATAAAATACATTTTATAAAATTCTTTTAAAATAGTTAAAAATGTATTTAAAAAACCCAAGATAAAAATTCTAGAGAAACTTGTCCAAAAATAGTTCAAATTTTTCCAAAAACAAGAATTGGGAATATATAATAAAACAGTTGAAAACGGTCTAAAACAATTGAACTTAAATTTCAGAACCTTTTGTAATGAATAAAACTGGAAAGCTTTCTGAAACGCGACTTCTTTTGAGAAACAGTTAAAAATTAGTTCAAAAATCCATAATCAATTACCAAAACTAAAATAAATAATTGAGAATTTATTACAAAACTTACCTATTTGAAACCTTTCTAAAAACCGACTTTCTAAAATATATTTTATAAAATTCTTTTACCATTTTAACTATTTTTGTGTACATGACGTGTCTAATATTGTTAACTATCTAATGAATAAAATAAAATTCTATTCTATGCTATTCTATTCTAAAATAGTAAAAAAGGTATTTAAAAAATTTCTACAAAAAAATGTCTAAAACTCAAATTTTTCTGAAAATAAGAGTTGGGCATATATTACAAAACAGCTGAAAACGATTTAAATAAATTGAACTTAAATTTCAAAACCTTTTCTAATGAATAACATTGGAAAACTTTCTAAAAAACGACTTTTTTGAGAAACATTTGGAGACAATTATAACATTGTAAAAAATAATAATTATAAAGCGAAATTTTACTAAAAAGGATCATTAAAAAAATGTTAAAAACAATTTAAAAGTACCTGAAAAGATATTTAAAAATTCTCTTAAAACAAACAGTTGAATTTTTTCTCAAAACCTTTGAGATTTACTAAGAAAAAAATGGATTACATTTTACTAAAAATAACAATTGAGAATTAATTGCAATTAAGTTGAAAATATGCCTAATAACATTTTAGTATTTACTTCGTAAACAACAATTAAGTTAACGTACAAAAACATATATCAATACTTTTGCTAATAAAAGTTTCTTTCCAAAAAAGAAAACTCTTTGAAATGAAAGAAACATTAGGAAATTTATCAAAAATCCATTGAAATCTGTTAAAAAATATAATTGTAAAAAATAGTTCAAATATAATCGAAAACAAAAAATTAAAAGAATTTATTACGAAACACATAAAGATGTTTAAAAAAAAAATAGACTAATTCTTAAATCTTAAACCCTACAACTTTCTTTGAGAAAAAAAAACCAAACATACTAATAAATTGTAGAAACAATTAAGTGAAACCTTTCTGAAGAAACATTTTTAAATTTCTATAAATCAATTAAAATTTAATAAAATCTATAAATAATTGCCTTAAAAAAATTGAATTTCACCAAAAATAACAAATGAGAATTTGTCACAAAACAGTTAAAACGTTCCTAAATAACACATTATATTTTAGTTTAAAAACTTACTTAAAAAAACTATTGCTATTAAATATTTAAAATCTTTCTTTAAAAAAACATAAGAAAAGTTTCCAAAACAATTGAAAATATGCAAAGGAATTAAACTGAAATTAAAAAAAAAACTGTTCAAAAAACTTTCTAAAAATACGTATTCAAATATAACAGTTAAAAATTAATTAAAAATTCTATAATAAAAGAAGAACATTTCGAGGAAATGAACTCTTCAATTTAAATTATAATAATAGTATTCATAGTAGTATATATTTTAGAATAATGTAATAAGAGAAACAAAGCAAATCAAAATTATAAACCATAAATACAAAAAATTGTCTAAAAATAGTTCAAATTTTTCCAAAACAAGAGTTGGGAATATATTAAAAAAACAGTCTAAACCAATTAATCTTGCATTTCAAAACTTTGTGTGTTAAATGTGTTAAATTTGAAAACTTTTTAAGAAACGACTTTTTGAGAAACAATTGAAGAAAAAATAATTTTACTAAAAAAAACACTGAAAATGCTAAAAACAATTTAAAACTTTCTGAAAAGATATTTAAAAATTCTGTTAAAATAGATTGTTTTTTTGTTCTTAAAACCGTTAGGATTTACTAAAAAAAATCAATTAAAAATTTCCAGAAATGGTTCAAATTTTACCAAAAATAACAATTAAGAATTTATTACAAATAAGTTGAAAACGTGGTTAACTACAACTTTAGAATTTTCTTTTTAAAGAAATCTTAACTTAACCTAATAAAACATATATCAAAACTTTTGATAATAAAAGTTTATTTCAAAAAAAAAATTTGAGAAAAAAAAAGTAGAAAATTTACCATAATCAGTTAATACAAAACAACATAAAAACAATTATAAACTGAAATTTTACAAAAATCAATTGAAAATTTGTTTGCAAAAATTTTAAACTTGAACAAAATATTTTTAAATTCTCGTATAAACAACATTATTAAAAAATTCTACAAAAGAAATTTAAAAAAATCCTAAAAATAGTACAAATTTTATCAAAAACAACAATTAAAAAAGAATTTATTACAAAACCGTTCCAAACGTTTTAAAAGAATTCAAAATTTGAAACTTAAAAAAAACAACTTTTCTTGAGCAAAAAACAAAATAAACAATTAAACCTTCTCAAGAAACATTGATTGATCTTCATAAATCAATTATAATTTTATTTAGAAAAGAACAGAAATAATTGCCTAAAAATAATTGGAATTTTCTTAAAGTACCAAATTAGAATTTATTACGAAACAGTTGAAAAATTTCTAAATAAAATTTACTTTTACTTTTAAAAAAAAATTTTCAAAACGTTTGCAATAGCAAAATAAAATGAAATCTTTCTTTTTAAACGCACTAGAAGATTTGCAATTAAAAAATTTGCAAGAGAATTTAAACTGACATTTTTCAAAACAAAACTGTTCAAAAAACTTTCTAAAAAAACATTTAAAATTTATAATTGAATTTAAAAAAATTATAACGAATTACAAATTGTTAAAATTTTACCAAAAAACTATAATTGAGAATTTATTAAAAACAGTTGAAAACTATCAAAAAAATCATATTTTATCACTTTTGCTAATAAACTTTCTAGAGACAACTGACTTTCCTTGAAAATAGTTTTACTAAAATTTTCCTTAAAAAACAGTAACATTTTTCTTAAATAAGAAGCCATTGATTAAAAATTGACAGTAGAAGCATTATCAATAAACAATTTGAAATATACAACGGCATTCTATTCAAAACAGTTAAAAACTTTCAAAATTTTTTTTTAATTCTTGTAAAGCAGTCAAAATTTTAATCATTGATATTTGTTAATCCATCAATTGGAAACTAAAATTTTACAAAAAAAAAATCGATTGATTTACTATTTAAAGCAATCCAAGAATTTTTGAAAAATCTTTTTGAAGTTCTCGTTGCACAGTTAGAATTTTATTTTAAAAACTGAGAGATTTGCACATAGGAAAATATATTTTTATAAAAATTGCCTAAAAACAATTTATGAAAATAGAAAAACATTTCAAAATATGTTTAGTTTAAAACCATTGAGATTTACTACAAAAAAATTATATTCTATTAAATTGCTTAAAAATAGTAAATTTCTTGATATTCAATGTCCAAGAACAGGCGCACGCCCAAAAACATTTAAAACAATGGTTGAATTAAACTCTTGGCCTAACCTAACGGATTATTTAATAACTTCGGACTACCGATTCATCGGTTATCTATCTATGAAAAGGAACCGTCATATGCTGCCATGAGGAATATTAGCTCTGCTAGAAACATACAGAACTCCAAAACTTGTCTTTTGGTGTATATTTGCGAGAAAGAGTTATACTCTTTAAGCGACATTTAGAAAAAGCAATTTCCTTTATATTCCTTAAAATTTTCATAATTAAAACTAGTATTTTCAACTGCACTAAGCTGATTATTTAAATTGGTAACTAATAGAATTTTCCTTTATTTTTCTGAATTTTTTTGTGAAAAAGTTTTAGAAAAGTTTATATTTAAATTTAAGCTCTTGAGTTTTCAAAATACCACGAAAATCAATACATAATTTTTCAACCTAATATTTTTCTAAATTGGGAAAACTAAAAAAATAATTTTCACTTAAAGGCAAGTATACTGCTTTAACATTTAGAGAGGTAAAATCGAATCAGAGTTGCCTTTATTCCATCGTATAAAGGTAACTTAGTTTACATAGAGTTAACAGCAATTACGTTTTAATTAGGTTGAAGCTATTAGTGGTCCAAAGGCAGTTTAAGCAATATATTACCCTGTTAAGCTTCTTTAATTTTCGAATGCGTTGTTTATGCTCATCAAAACTAGTTTATCTCTCAAAGCATTATTAATGGACTAAGTTGATCGGTTCTAATTCAATAATGGTTGATAGTTGATAAACGTAAGCTACGGCTTGTATTAAATAATAATTGGAGGCTGAAGAACTTTTTTTATAAATCATAAAAAGGAAATTTCTATATTACTAGAAAAAATACGTGTCCAAAATTACTGAATAGAATGTAAAAACGGTTCTAAAAAACAAAAAACTAGAAATTTTTATCTATATCGACGACATAATGCAAACGATTTCAGCAAATCTTTGCAGAAGAAATAAAATTCAAAAACGAAACTTAAACAAATGGAGACGATGTAAAAAAATATATATTAAAATGGCTTCAATTTCTACAAAAGACACAACTGCAAATATCTAGAATTATCTAAATGAAATTTGAAGAAATATTTTTAGGGAAATACATCGATAATAAATGTATGGAGAAAGTTCTAAAGACAACGATAATAGATTTCAAGAAAGTTCTATGAATGTCGGAAGTCTGCAGATTTTTTTTTATAAATTCAATCTCGCAGAGAAACTAATTTTAAAAAATCTAAAAAAGAAAGAATTCTTGAAAGGAATTTGAAGAAAATTTTCATAGGGAAAATTCTAAAAATATCGATACCAACTAACTAATTTATTTGTTTGAAATTTATTTTTTAAGAAAGATGTACAAATAATAGATAAACATAAACATTTTCTATAAATGCCAACAAGAAATTGATCAAAATGTTTAGAAGAGAAATTTAAAAAAATATTAATAATAATAAACATCTTTTCTCACAGAAAAAAAATATAAAAATAAAAAATTAATAAAAAAATATATTACTTATAGAGAAAATTCTAAAAATATGGATAAGAGATTTCAAGAAATTTCTATAAAGGTCAACAGTTTGTTGACGAATTTTAGTTGTAAATTTCTAGAATTCTTGAAAAACGCTGAAAAAAAATTTAAAGCATCCATGGCAGACTATAGAAATAAATCTTGAAATAAAACTGTTGATTGTTTCAAGGTATTATCGAAATTAAATTGATGCGAAATTATAGAATTTCTATTATAGATATTGAAACAAACTTCTGAAACTAGAATTGAGAAACTCATAGAAAAGTCTCCATAATAAAATCGAATTTTTTTATAAAAACCACTGAAAACTCTGCAGAAAAAAAAACAAAAGTCTAAAAATGAAATGTCTAATAGAGATATTAATAAAAAAAAGTCTATAATATCGATTATTAAATTTCTATAATACTAGAATTCTCGAAGAAAAATTCTATATTGAAAATATCGTTAACAGACTTTTGATAAATACCAGGAAGAAACACTTGTTTAGAAACGAATGAAAATGATGGTAGCGACCGTTACTATGTGGTAGTTCATTTTAAAAGGGTAAATGGAAATAATTTTCAAGTTTTTATACCACTATTTAATAAATAAGTGGTAAAAACCTTAAACATTATTTTCATTTATATTTTATATTTATACCTTTCTAGAATTCTCAATTTTAGGATTTTGACTACAAGACGTTTCTGTGCAAAATTTTTACGATTTTGAAAAAAGAAACAGCTGTAAATTTCTAGAATGTAATTAAAAGTTTCATGGAGAAAATTAAAATCATCTTGAAGAATGCTAGAAAATTCTTGAAGCACCCGCGATAAACTATATCAATAAATCTTGAGAAGAAAGCTGCAATTTCTTGAGAATAAACAGCTAGAATATCATATGAGAAAATTAAAAAATATCGATAACACAGTAAAAGATATAAATTCTATAAATACCAGAAAGAAACTGTTCAATTTTTTTTAAAGAATTTTGATCAAAGAAACGGCTGTATATTTCTAGAATGTAATGAAAAATGTCATGAAGAAAATTAAAATATAACAGATTACAAGAGATTTCATTAAATATCATAAAGAAGCTGTTGAAAATTTTTTGAATTTTAAAGAATGCTAGAAACATTTTGAGAAGCACACGTCATAAACCTCAGCTATAAATCTTGAGAAGAAAGCTGCTGACAACCTTTAGATCTCTTGAGATTAAACATCTAGAATTTCATTGGGAAAATTAAAAAAAATATAAATAACAGAGTAAAAGATATTTCTATAAATGCCAGGAAGAAACTGTTCAATTTTTTTTAGGATTTTCTTAAAAGAAACGGCTGTATATTTCTAGAATGTATTGAAAAATTTCAGAGATAATTAATACATAACAAACTACAATAATTTTCTGTAAATATCAGGGGGAAACTGTTTAAAACTTTTAGAATTTAGAAGAATAGACAGTAATAAATCCTGAGAAAAAAAAACTACTAAAAACCTTTGGATCTCTCTAGAACAGCTAGAATTTAATGGGAAAACAAATTTATATCGATAAGAAATTTCTATAATTACCAGAAAGAAACTTATTTGTCTAAGTTTTTGATAAAAGAAACGGCTGTTTATTTCTGGAATTTAATGAATATTTTCATGGGGAAAATTAAAACATTGGTTTGAGTCTTCGGTTCCAACCAGTAGATGTCTACACTTGTATTTTAAACCAATCATCTAACCTAGTTTCCGTTTTATTCAGTATTCAGTCGAAAGATGGAAAAGCAAACCGAGGAATATCGCTGTTTTACTGTTCATTGTACTTCAGAAAATTCCGCCAAGGCCATTTACACGACTCGAGAGACCGCAGAAATATTAAACATCTCTCAAACGACCGTGGATTGACATTTGCACAAGCTGGGATAGGTAAACTCAATACCTGGGTTCAACATGAACTCAAAGAAATTCAATTAACACCAAAGCGTATAAACGCCTGGGATGAGTTCTTGAAAAAACAATGAAATTGATTGACATATTTTCACTGGCGATGAGACTAAACTATCTATTAGTCGTGCGAAAACATTTACTAATTAAATACTATTTGATTGTGTATTTAAAAGCAATTGACGGATATTTCCTTCCGAAGTTGTTGTAGCTTGTTCACCGGACTTGCACCATGATAAGTCCGGAGAACAAGCTACAACAACTCCTTCAATTGCTTTTAAATACACAATCAATCCGTATTTAATAAGTAAATGTTTTTACAGTCTTGAAGAGATCTTGTCGTCCAATTTTTTTGGGCTAAAACTCGACCTAACATGTGTATTTCTATGTATATGTATTTTACCTGAGTACGAACCTATGTTTTAATACGTATGTCTTGTCTCACATTTATATTTTGTACATTTATAGTAAAATCATAACTAAATATCCCTTTTTAGGGAAAAAAGGGCCATATTTGGCCAATTATTTAATAAATCGCTGTCAATAAAGTCTTCATGGAGCAACGGATACCAGAAGAATATAGAGCGTGAATGGAAGAACATATATTTTGTGATTTGTGTGTGAAAGGTTTGATCGTATTTGGAAAGGCTTGAACTTTTCAAATACGATCAAAATTTTTGTAGATTATTTTTATGTATAATATTAGAATCTTTTGTAGTATATTGGATAAATAAATAATACCTAATACCTAAAAAAATGAGGTTATGTTCTTAATTTGGTGGGAATATGAAAGCGTCGTGTATTTTGAGCTGCTACCACAGAACCAAACCATCAATACGGCTATGTCTTGTCACCAACTGGACCAACTGAATGAAGCAATCAACGGAAAGCGGCCAGAATTGGCAAATAGTAAGGGTATTGTGTTCCATCATGACAAACACACAAGTTTTGTCGCCTTCTAGAAGATGCTGAACCTTGGATGGGATTTGATGGACCATCCACCATACACACCAGACATTGCGCCGTCTAGCTACTATTTGTTTCGATCACTGCAAAACTCGCTGAATGGTAAACAATTCAATTCAGACAATGGTGTTCAACAGCACTTCCTTCATTTTTTGCTGAGAAATACCAGAAGTTCTGTAAGCGTGGCATCTTGATGTTACCTGAAAGATGTCAAAAGGTTATCGAAAAAAATGGTCAATACATGAATAAAATTATTTCTTTCTGTAAAAAATTCCCTTTGATTATTATAGAAAAAAAAATGAAATGACTTAGAGACTCATCGGAATATATGAAAAATTGAAAAAATATATCGATAACAGACTTTGAGAATTCTAATAAATACCAGAAAAAAACATTTTTAGAATCAACTGTACATAATTTTAGGATTTTGACTACAAGAAACTGCTGTTCAAAATTTTTAGACTTTTGAAAAAATAAACGGCTATATGTTTCTAAAGTGTAATGAAAAAATCATGGAGAAATTTAAAATATTACAGACTACAAGAAATATCTTTAAATACCAGGAAGAAGCTGTTGAAAACTTTTAGAATACTGAAGAACGCTAGAAAAGTCTTGACTCATCCATGATAGACTACAGAAATATATTATTAGAGAAGAAATCTGCTGTAAACTTTTAATACCCTCGAGAATAAACAGCTGGAATTTCTAGGATAAAATTTAGAAAAATATCGATAACAGATTACAAGAAATTTGGCAATACAAGAAAGAAACTGTTTAATTTTTATAGGATTTTGATTCAGCTGAACATTTCTGGAATTTAATGAAAAATTTCATGAAGATGATTAAAATATAACAGGCGGTAAGAAATTTCTTTAAATGTCAGAAAGAAACTGTTGAAAACTTTTGGAATTTTGAAGAAAGCTAGAAAAATTTTGAAGCATCAATGATAGGCTACAGCAGTAAATATTAAAGAAAAAAACTACTGTAAACCTTCAGACCTTTTGAGAATAAACAGGCAGAATTTAATGAAAAAAATTTTAAAAATATCTATATACTTTTTAGATTTTTTTAAAAAGAAGACTACTATATACTTCTAGAATTCTTAAAGCATGCTAGAAATTTTTTGAAGCATCTGTAATAGACTATAACGATAAATCTTGAGAGTTTTCTTCTCAAAACTAAAAACTTCTAAATCTCTCGAGAATAAACAGTTAAAATTTTCATTACTGAAAACTTTGAAAACTTTTATTTATTTATTTATTAACTTTACAAGATTGATTATTACTCGAAGAACAAACTGAAAAGAAAAATTTGCAGAAAAGTCTGGTAAGAAAAATGCTTGAAATATCGATAACAGATTATTTCTATTAATTTCGAAAAAGAATCAAATTTTTAGTATTAAAAATACTAAAAAATCTTTATTTAAGTCATACATTTTAAAACCACTTCATTTTTAGTTAAAACAATTGATAAAAGTAAAAACAATTGACAGTTAAAATTGCCAAAATTACTTAAATAGTAAGTGACAAACGAAATTAACAAAAATACAGAAATATACTTCAGAAGAAAATTATTTTAATTTAAAAAAATAATAATAAAATCAGTTGAAAATTAAATATTAATATTAAAAAAATCTAATAGTCTTGTAGTCTTATTAAGACTCATTTGTTGTAGATTTACGAAATATTTTCGTGTTTTTTTCTAATTATTAAAAAAATCTGTTCAAATTGATAAGTTTATTGAAGTACTCAGTAAAAATGCTAAAAAATTGTAAAAAATTAAGAAAACAGTTTTCATAAATTCTTAAGCAAGTGTCAAATTTAAAAAAAAACAATTGATAAAAGTAATAACATTTGAAAACAATTGATACTTCAAAATGCAAAAGAGAAAACAAATATCAAGCAAAATTGACAAAAGTACAAAACCAATTAAATGTCATTCCAGAAATAATTATTAATATTTAAAAAAATGATTAAAAGCAGTTAGAAATTATTTATTTGTTTATTTATTGATAATTAAAATAAAAATATTTAAAAATTACAAAATTGTCAAAACACTCATTAAAAGCAGCTAAAATGGTTGGGTATTTGTAAATATAATAGATTAAATTGAAAGCATTTTTTAAAACAGCAATCTAAATTCTCATAAATTCTAAAGCAAGTGTCAAATTAAATTGGCAAAAGTACTAAAACAATTGAATGTCACTCAGAAAGTGTATGAACGCAATTAACCATTGATAAAAAAATCACAAATGAAAACAATTGAAAATGATTAAGAAAACACTCATAAAAAATGGTTGAGTATATGATTGGTAAAATTTAAAACAATTAAAAATTATTGAGAAAAAGAAAACGGTTAAAATTGTCATCAACTCTAAAACAAGACTGAAATGAAATTGAAGAAAGTGCCGAAACAATCGAATATCATTCCAGAAAAGAGTTAAAGTTGTTATAGAAAGTGGTGCAATTAAAAAAACTGATTAACCAACAGAAAATTGAATAACAAAAACAACTGAAAATTATGTAATAAATTGACAAAAGTGAAAACAAAAACATTTGAAGTAGTTAAGTATTAAAAAAAAAATTATTAAAATTAAAACAATTGAAAATTATTGAAAAGTTAAAGACAAAAAACTCCTGAAAATAAAATTGTTAGAAAATTAAAAAGAAACATCAGCATTAAATGAATTGTATATTGATAAAAACTCGTCCAATGAGAATAATTGAAATTTCTTTATAATAAATTTAAAAAAAATTGACAAAGCAATTTAATATTTTTCAAAAAAAATTAAATTTGTTAAACCAGAGCGCTAAGACAATTGAATGCTAGCGCAAAAAGCAGTTAAGATTGTTCGAATTTTATAACTTTATTAAGTAACTGACAAAAGCATTAAAACAATTGAACGTCACTTCAGAAAAAGTTACAATTGTAGAAAAGCAATTGAAAATCGACAAAAGCATTAATGGTGAACGAGAACAATTGATAATTAATAAGAAAAATTTAATGGATAATTGAACTCCAATTGTTAGAAATAAAAAAATTGGCAACCTATCAAATCAGTTAAATATTGGCAAAAGGTTGCCAATCAAATCAGATAAACATTAATGAACCAATACAATTGATAAAAGTTTTAAAAACTGTTGAAATTGATGTAAAATTATTAAAAAAACAATTGACTATTGATAAAAGCGAAAACAATTAAAACATGTGTTGTCAAATTCTCTAAAACAAGTGTCATTAAAGAAAACAATTGAAATTAAAAAAAAAACAGCAATTGGGAATCGAGAAAAGCATTAATGATAAAACTTGGTGAACGAAAACAATTGAACCTAATAAGAAAAATTTAATGGATAAGTTAAAATTGTTAAAAATTAAAAAAAAACAATTGGTAATCGAACAAATCAGTTAAATATTGAAAGGAAGTTGTAAATAGGATTTCGTTGTTGTTTCTTTTGTTACCATTTTTGTAGGCACATATTTTATTTAATTGGTATATTGTTATGGCAACGCCGTCTGTTCGTTTAAATTTTTTTCCCAGAACAATTCAATTATTCGTTAAAAAAAAAACGAGTAGGTACAGAAAGTGCACGCACGTTAGTGCACTGCATCCGTGTCCGGTGCAACGCGCATATGGAGATCAATAATATCCAAGCGGGCGTCGGCATTTTCCGTGCGTTTCCGTGCACTTGCAATGTAACGATGCAACGACGACAAAATGGCATCCCTGCAAGTGTCTGCCCGCCGCCGCCGTCTCCTCAAGACACGATCCGACACGTTCCCAAAAAAAAAGTGCAGCCTGCCCCACGAAAATCCGACGAAAAAAATCATTCCGTTTTTGGCCCCACCGTACCCGACCGAGTACCCGAAAATCAAATCGGCCGGCGCGCGATTTTCGAACGCCGTCGCGGCGTACGTAGAACAAAATGGACGCCGCTCTAGTGTGAAACCGTTGTTCAGTTGTTTTTGAAAATATGAAAAAAAGTGCGCCCCGTCAATACCGCCTCAGTAACGTTTCGCTTTTGTTCTTAGTGTGGACCGCAGGCGGCTATGGCTGGTGCCGAACGGACTTCCGAGGCGCGGAGATGGTGAGTAGCGAAGAGATTTTAACTCGTGTAAAACAATAGAAACCGCCGCCCTTCACGGGGCCGAATTGAAAATTCGAAAAATCAGGTTTCGAAAAAGTCACCCTTGTACACACGGGGTGTCCTTGAGGGGGTTTCGATCCACACCTCGCACCTCCTTTGTTCGCCCGACATCCACATTACCAACTTAAGAACGGGCTAAATTAATACAGATGAACGGAAAAGGAGGAAGAAGTGTTGATAAAGGACGGCACATGTTTGCATGTGCATGTGTGTGTGTGTTGGTAATACACGAAAAATGTTAAGACGCAATTTAAGTTGCGTTGTGGAAAACAAATGACTCACATGAAAAGAAAACAAATGGTAAATGAAATAATTTCCACGTTGTAAAAATTTAAAAAAAGACTAAAAATTAAATAATTTCTACTTTATATAAATAAAAACAACAAAACGTAAAGTTTTTATTTTCTTATATTTTGCGAAAAATAATTATAAAGCCTTTTTTGATTGATTTAACAGTTTGCGTGTTAGCTAAAAAGTACACAATTTCAATATCTTAACAGTGTTAAATTAATTGTCTAAATCTTCAAGTAACTCAAAACTATATTAATTGAAAAATAAGCTTTCATTTTACACAATGAAAAAAAATCACAAAAAAGGTTTTATTCAATAGTGATAAATAATCCCAAAAGAAAAGAGGTATGAGCAAAATAAATTCATATAGTACAGTATTTTACTTTTAGATTTTTTTCAATATCCTATAAACCGTTCATAATTTTCATTTGTCGAAAGATGAACATTTTTTTGGTTTAAATTTTTTTTCTAGACACTGCAGATTTATATAGATTATTTGTAGAAAAAAGGTATTATAAAAAAAGGTTATATTTTTGAGAGGGTTAAGAGATGGTAACCATTTTTTCTTTGTCAAGAGAATGAGTTTTTTTGTTTTAGTATTTTAACTTTTTCGGATTTCCTGTAATTAATAATGTTGTTTTTTGTTTATTTTAAAACTCGGTGTTAGGTTTTTAACTTTTTAAAGTTTTATGTAGATTTTTTAACATCTACTATCTACATATATGTCTTTTGAATTTTGACTATTAATTAATTTTTCTTTATGACGAAAAAATAAAAAAGAAACACCTAAAAAATTCAAAGCTTTTGGCAATCCACTTCATTTAAAAACTGTTTCATAATGTTCGAAACAATTTTTCACTTAACCTACTTCATTTTGCCTAATTTGTTTTGGATTTTTTTTAAATTGATTTTATTTGCTTTAAACTATTGCTATTGTTTTTTTTTTCTATTCTATGACAAATGTGCATTTTTTCTCACTAATCTTTAAATTTTAAAAGCTGTTTATTGCCCTAATTTCATCAGTGGAAAATTGAACTGTTTGTGTTGGAGAAAAAAGTTTCAAAAAAAGTAATTTTTTCGCTCTAAAAAAGTTTTAAAATTTTAAAAATTAATTCCTTAATTTTTTATTTTTAAAAATTATTGATTATCCTAGTTGTAGATTTTGGTCAATATTTTTATATAAAAATCGATTTTATATTCGGTATTCGGTGGTAACAATTTTCATTCGCTCTCATTCTCTTAATGAGAAACAGTAAGTCCATTTTTGGTTTGTATGTGTTTGATTTTTGTAACTTTAATCTTATTATTAATAATAATTAATTAATTTTTTGATTTCTTGTGCATTTTTATCTGCAGATATTTTTTGTAATTCGACTCTTTTTGACAAATTATAATGACATATGACATGACAGCAGGTAGTTGACAAATGACAGATAGATAAATATTGTTGGAAAACCTTAACGGATAAATAAATTAATTTAAATGAATTTAAAAATAGCTAAGTAGTAAATGAGAGATGATGAACAGATATAGAAAATTATAATTGACAGATGACACTTCGAAATAGCAGGTGGCGTAGCATATTATAACAGAAGACAAACAGCAGATAAAAAATATTATCAAAAGTTATTATAACTTGACAAAATTAATAACAATTAAAAATAAATACTACTATTAATAATTATATTTGTAGTAGATGACATTTGACAGTTGGCAGAGTTGTAAAAAATAATTCAAATGTTGATATATTATCAGAAAAACATTTTAAAAAGGTGTCAAAAAAATATATACTAGTTCATAGATTTTATATAAATGATAACAAATGACGGTTGACAAATGATAATTGTCAGAAAAAAATTACTTACGACAAATAAATAATGCCATGTCACTTGAAAAACCCTTAAAAAAAATTAAACGTCACATGCCGTGACATGACATAGCAGAAGACAAATCACATTTAGGATAGGTAAAAATAAAATTAGAATAATACAAAATATACTATAGATGACAGATTATAGATTTTCATCTAAATTTATTTTTAAAAAAGGTTCGACACAAAAGCTTAAAATAAATGAGAGTTAACAAATAATAAATAACAAATGATATATGACAGCTTGTAGTTGACAAATGACAAATAAATGTTTTTGGAAAAACTTAAGGGTTAAATATATTAATTTAAATTACATAAAAAAGAAGCGAGAGTGCAGCAACATTAGCTCAGGTCAGCAATTTGATGGGTGACCGGTGCTATTCGCCATTGGGATACAATTAATGACGCTTTAGATTAACAAGGTCATTTACACACACACACGCACAAATTCGCAAAAACACGGCGGAAGGGCCACGTGGTCGGCAAGCCTCGGTAGCGCAGTAGGCAGCGCGTAAGTTTCATAATCTTAAGGGCCACGTGGTCGATAACTAAGTTCTACTACTACTACTACTAGTAAATAAGATGTGATAAAAATATATAGCATATAAATGACAGATGATATACCAAAAAACAGATGACAAAAGGCTGAAAAAAATATTAGGAATTGACAGAAAATTCAAAAAATTAAGAAAATATTTTTATAAGGTTAAAATCAATGAGCCTAACAAAATCTCTGCTTAATAACAGATTGTATATGAAGGATCACAAATGATATTTGACAGATAATAATTTTCAAAAGAAAGATAAATGACTGATGACATTTAGCAGTTGACAGATAAATGATTAAAAACCATACTGATTGAACTTAGATCTAAAAAAATGATTAAAAAAATATAGCAAGTTACAAATTACAGATGATCTTTTCTCTAAGTTTAAGAACAAATTCGTTAAAATTGTTCTTATTTAATTTAAATACCATTTTCTAGAAATTTTTCTTTAAATTTTTAACAACTCTCTAACAAATTTATTTCTAGTAGTAGTAGTAGTAGTAGTAGTAGTAGTGTTAGGCTATCGACCACGTGGTCCTTCCGCCATGTGTGATTTGTGTATTTGTGTGTGTGTAAATGAGCTTGTTACTTTAAAGGATCGCCCCCGTCACTCTAAAGCACCATTAATTGTATCCCAATGGTGAATGGTACCGGTCACCCATCCAACTGCTGACCCGAACTAACGCTGCTTGACTCTCGCTAACGCTAGTTCGGTCGCAACCGAATGCGCCACCACCGGCGTGTATTTATTTCTATTTGTTGTAATGTTTCAGAAATTTCACGTCCAAATTGCAAACGTTTTCTTCTAGTCCGAAAAATGTTTTTTCCTCATTTATAGAATTTTTGAATAATTTCTTTCTTATTTTTGGAGCTTAAAAATAACAAAAACAAAAACAAAAGTGGTGGAAATATCCCGCATAACCAAATTTCTTCCATGTTTTATGTTTCATTCAAGAATTTCTTTTCTAAAATTATGAAAATCTTCTTCATAAGTTCTAAAACTTTTTTCTTGTATACTTCAAGAATTTCTCAGTATTTTCATTTTTGAACTTTTGCCACAATCTGTTATATTTTCTATATTGGATTTTTTCCCCTATTTCTATTTCAAGAAAGAAATTCAACAATTTTGTCTCTTCGGAGAGAGAGAGAGAATAACATCTTTATTCGAACATAGATATTTACAAAATTAAAACATTTACAAATGATATATAATGTGTTAGTCTGTCCGTTTGGGCTATCGACCATCGGTCTTTCTGCCCTGTCTTGACTCTTTGCTAGCTAGCTTAACTGTCTGGGTGATTCGAACTAATGAGTTGATGTAGGGTGACTGAAGGGTGTTTAAATTTAGGTGGGATAAGGGGATTTCGTGGAATGCAAAATTTATTAAGAAGGGTTACATTGAAAGGATTGTTAACAAATTTACAACTGAGGCTATATATACGTTGGGAGATAGGAATAATCTGGGTGTGTTCATAAAGGAGCTCATTTGAGGAATTGTGGAGGGGGTTAATGGGATGTCTAAGTTTGGTGAGGGTTCTTAGGGCTGATCTTTCGGCGACATTAAAGTGATGGAGAGTGGAGGGACTGATTTGGTTGAAGAGGATTGCACCGTAGTCTATCAGAGGTCGACATATGGATTTGTATATCCTAACTGCAGTTTTAGTTGAAATACCTTTGTCTTTGTAGGTAAGTGCTCGAAAATGTCGAGCTCTGGTTTTGATCTTGACCTTTATGGCTTGTGCATGGGCTTTGAAGGAGAGTTTGGAGTCGAACAGGATGCCTAGGTATTTACAGGAGTAGGTAGGGTAAATTGTGGTATTATTTATGGAAATGGAGGGGGAGTGTGGTGTAATTTTGTGATGCGGAATTAGGAGTTTGGATTTAGAGGGATTGACTTTTATACGCCATTTGGAACACCAGGATTGGATGGCATTGAATGATTTTTGTAGGGAATGTTGGGCAACTTGGAGGGTAGGAGCATGGGCGATAAGGGTGGTATCATCGGCAAAGAGAAGGGAGTAATTTAAGGGATCAAAGTGCGTAGGGTTGGGATTGCGTCTCTTCGGATTTTTTCCATTTTCTCGAAATTAATTTTTTTCAGAAATTTCACATTCAAATTGAGAATTTTCTTCCAGGATTCTAGAAATTTCTTTTTAAATTTTTAACAATTCTATTATTTATCGGAATTCTTATCTATTTTTTAATTGGAAGATTCTACAGGAATTTTACTTCAAAATTATAAAAACTACTTTTAGAGTACTAGAATTCTTATTATTATCGCATTTTCTAGATATTTCGTTTCTAATTTTTGATAATTTTTGTCAACTTTGTTTTTATCAGAATTTTTAACCTTATATACAATAATCTTTATTTGGACAAAACATGATACATAATAACAACACAGTAAATATGAAAACAAATAAATGGTGTTAGTCTGTCTGGGTTATAGCCTGCGGTCTTTCTGCCCTGTCTTGAATTTAATAGTGTGAGAGAAAAAAAGTATCTTTGCTAGCTTTTACCCTTATTTTTCGAAATTTAAAGATTTTTTTCAGGAATTTCACTTCCAAATTACAAGAACTACATCTAGACTACCAGAATTCTCCAATAATTCCTATCATATTTTCTAGTTTTTTTACATTTTTTGTCAAGTTTGTTTTTATCAGAATTTTCAACCCTATTTTTCAAAATTGAGAGAATGTTTTCGGAATTTCACTTCATTGCTTTGATTGTAAAATGTTTAAAGACATTTTTCTTGTTTTAATTTATGGCATTTTCTATAAATTTCTTTCCTAATTTATAAAAAAAATTCTAACAACTTTGTTTTTATCGGAATTTTTATTGATATTTTTTCGAAATTTAAAGAATTTTTCAGAATTTTCACTTTCTGTTGGCGAGAATTTTTTTCTAGTTCTAAAATTTTTATACTATATTAGATTAGAAATTAAAGATGAGACGTAGCAGATTACGAGTGACGAAATGAAAAAAAATTAAAAAAAATACAAAAAATTTTGAAATTTGAATTTTAAAATAAATTGTCAAAAGAAAGATGACAAATCACAAATGACATTGGACAGTTAACAGATAAATGTTGTCATATAGTTGATGCTTGAAGCCATTACTGTGTGATACATTTATTGTTCTAATTTTAGATAAATGTTGATTAAAAACTACGTAAATGCACTGAATTGAAAAATTCACTATGTTTTAACCACATAGTGAATTTTTTCAATTCAGTATCAGTATGGATTACCACGTAGTAACGGTCGCAACCATTCTCTTTACTAAATAATGGACTTCCATTTGACTAATTTTGAAATTAATTATTAATTAAAAAAGAGTTTCAAAAGAAAAGTCTACGATAGACAAGAATTTACAAATTATTATGGCAAATGACATGTGACATATGACAGCTGGCAGTTGACAAACACAAATAAATGTTGAAAAACCTTAGTGTTTAAATATATTAAATTTAATTAAATAGAAAAGCTAAATAGTTGATGGCAATAATTTTGAATGACAGATGACAGTTCAAAATAGCCTCATAACAAATTACAAAGTACTTGTGACACACAGCAGATTTCAACAGATGTAACAGATGGAAAAAGAAAATATCAAAAATTATTAAAAATATTAAAATATATATTAAAAAGTTAAAATCGAAAAATGTAACATAATATTTACTTTTTGTCAGATTATAAATGAAAGATAGCACATGATATTTAACAAAATGTGCCAAAAGAAATATGACAAATGACAGATTACAGATGTCAGATGAGATTTGTCAATTGACTGATAAATGTTGATTAAAAACCTTACCAGTTGGAAATAGATAAAACAAATGAAAAAATGATAAAAAAACAAATGGAAAATGAGAAATAAGAGGTAGAAAATAACAAATGATAGAAGACAGTTAAATTGTCTTATAACAAATTAGTAATACAGATGACACATAAGATTTTAACAATATATGTCATTATGGATAACAGATATTTGACAGATAAGAATTGTTATAAGAAAGATGATAAATAACACATTTTAGGTGACATGATGACAGATGGCATTTGACAATTGATAGAAAAATTGGGTACAAAACAAATGATTAATGGTAGAGATTGATTGATGGCAGTTAAATTGCCTTATTATAATCACGTAGATTGTGAATTGCAGGTGACAGATAACTGATAACAAATAACAAATTAAGGCTAAAAATAGTCTTAATTAAAATTTGTTGATATATCATAAAAAATATTTAAAATTAGCAATAAGAAAAAAAATATCTATATAGCAGATAATAGATGAATGATATTCCTTAATATAATCGATACTTGGTCTGCTACTCTCTTGATGGAACCAAATTTTCAAATTAGGAGAAGTAAAACTCTTGTTATGTTCCATTTCTTTATTTTCAGATAACTGACACGCAACAAGAGTTTTACTTCTTTCAATTTGAGCTTTTTTGATAATGATCCGCAAGGACCTAAACACGTGTCAGTTATTTGAAAATAAAGAAATAGAACATAACAAAAGTTTTACTTCTCCTAATTTGAATGATATTCCTTGGCATTCAAAAAACGGTTAACTCGGTGTGGCATCAAGGTCTGATGTTCAAGTGCAATTCACTTAATATTCCTCCACATCTTCTTCATCTAATAGATAACTTGCTAAACACCAGACTCCTTAATGTTCGTATCCGAAACACACTTTTACGATCCTTCATTCCCCAACAAGGTATGCCACAAGGTTCCCCCCTGTCACCACTCATTTACAACATCTTTAAGATTCAATTAAGTAACATTACATTTAAGCTAGTGCATAAGTTTTGACGCAAATTTCATTTTGTACATGTACATGACACTTTGAAATGAAGAGATATTATCATTATTATTAATATTATTATATTAGTGCATGCAGTGCAGTATATTCATAACACCCAATACCATAATCCTTCCCTCTACTGCCTGCTTTTTGTTGATGAGACAGCACTGATCACACATGACACAACCATATTAAACGCTCTTAGTACACTTCAAAAGTTGTTAGACACAATCGAACAATATTTGGTGATTTTGCCGTTTACTTCTTAGTACATTTTGACTGAGTTGATACTTGATTTTTTAATTTATTTTTTAAATCCTCAATTTCTCGACTATAGTTTGATGTATGGATAAAATTGTTTAAAATTTTATATTCAGAAAAAAATCTTCGTGCGGATCAATACAAAATATATATACAGTGCAATTTGAAAAAAAATAGTTGATCGTCATTTGTCAAAAATTGGATACAAGAAAAAATATCAGTTCAGTTCAAATTAAAAATGATTTAATTTGATGTTTTATTTATTAAAATCGGATCAAAAATAAGCAAGATACAGCACCAAAGGTTTTTCGTCAGTCACCCTGTATTAAAAAAAAAAACTGTTAATTGCCGTAGTTAAATTTTTACTGATTTAACTATGTATTTGCGCCGCAGAAAAAAAGTTCAAAAAAAGTTTAATATTTTAAAGGGAGACCCTTGAAGAACCATTGCTGATTGTTTTACATTTGCGGTATAAAAACCATTTCAGGATTTTTTTATTTTTAAAAATTGTTGATTTTCCTATTTTCTACAAAAATCGTTTTTAAAATGTTTAAAAGTAACTATCCCATAGTAACAATTTTTATTCGTTCTCATTCTCTAAAATATATATAAATCCATTTTTGGTTTGTATGTGTTTTTGATTTTTCAAACTTTTCTACTTTGTTTTTGGATTTTTTAAATTTAGTTTTAGTCTTGTAATTTTTTGGATTCTTTATCTGCAGCTATTTTTTTGTAATTTGACTATTTTTGACAAATGATAAATGACATATGACAGTTGGTAGTTGACCAAAGACAGAAAAATGTTGCTGGAAACCTTAAGAATTAAATAAATTAGTTTAATTTATTCACAAAAAGCTAACATAAGTAGTAAATGAAAGATGACAAAAAGATATAGCAAATTATAAATGACAGGTGACACTTCAAAATAGTCTTCTAACAAATTATAACAGGTGACACGAATGGCAGATGGTAAACAGAAGATAACGTATGAAACTTGGAAAAATGTTATCAAAAATTACAAAAATTTATAGCAATTAAAAATAAATAATAATAATTATAAACAAATTCCCAAAAAACAAAACACATGAGAGTTGAAAGAGTTGTAAACAAATAATTTAAATATTATGAGAAAAACATTTTAAATCGGTGCCAGAAAAATTTCTACTAGTTGACAGATTGTACATCTTTTATAACAAATGATAGTTGTAGACAAATTACTTAAAACATATGAATAATGCTATGTCACTTAAAAAACCCTTAAAACAAATTAAATATGACAAATGTCACGTGGCAGATGAAAAATCACATGTGACAGTTAGGAGATGTACATATTAGATTAAAGGATTTTATTAAAAATTATTTAAAAAAAAAGTTTGATACAAAGGTTTAAGAAACAAAATTAAATTTCAAGGTTAAAATCAATGAGACTAAGAAATACAAATATTTGGCATATAGGAATTGTCAAAAGAAAAATGACAGATGACATTAACCAGTTAACAGATAAATATTGATTAAAAAGCTTACTGGTTGAATCAGTCGATCAGACGATAAATACAACTGTACTTTGTTTTATTTGTCGTATGATAAAGTTCCTGATTCAAAGTGTATCACAAAGTTATGGCCTCAAGCATCCGATATACTTACTGGTTGAAGATAGATAAAACAAATGATAAGTGATAAAAAAAAAACAAAAAGGACAATTAAATATAATAAAATTGAAAATAACAAATGATAGATAACAGTTAAATCGTCTTATCAAATTAGAACAAATAACTTTTAATAATAGTAAACTACAATTGTTTGTAGTGAGTACAATGAAAAGTTATTATTATTACTTTGTAGTAATAATATGGATACAACCAAAAAAAATTAAAATAAGTGAAGTGAACCCCGTGAAGATTCAAGAATCAACAAAAATTTGTTTGCCAGGTAGTAGTATTAGTAGTGTTTGACCACGGGGTCCTTTCGCCGTGTTATTTGTGCATTTTTGTGTGTGTGTAAAGGAGCTTGTTACGTTGCCAATTTACCAAAATTTATTTTTTTCTACAGCTACGCAAAAGGATTTTTTCTTAACTAATTTAGATTTTTATTAAAATTTATTTAAAGAAAAATATGAATGAAACAAATGAAACAATGATATACGAGAGTTTTCAAATGATGGCACTTAAAGAAGAAGAACAAATGACATATGACAGCTGGTAATTAACAAATGACAAACACATGTAAAACCTTAATATTTGAATAAATTCATTTATATTTAATAAAAAAGCTAAACAGTAAATGAGGGATGACAAAAAAATATAGCAAATTTTAAATGATAGATGACACTTCCAAATATCCTTATAACAAAATAGAAAATACAGGTGATACGTAGCAGATTACCATTGATAGAAAATTAAAAAAAAAATACAAAGAATATTTTTAAAACGTTAAAATAAATGAGTGTAACAAATTATCTGTTAAATGACAGATTAAATTTGACAGATGAGAACTGTTAAGAGAAAGATGAAAAATCACAGACGACATTTGACGGTTATCAGATAAATGTTGATTAAAAACAGCGTAAAGGATTTTCTCTTGACTAATTTAAAATTAATTTTTTATTAAAAAAGTCTACGATGGACAAGAATTTACAAAGTGACATGTGAGATATTACACGTGGTAGTTGACAAAGACCTTTAAATGTTAGAAAACCTTAAAAGAATTTTAATTATATAAAAGAGCTAAATAGTAGATGACAAAAAGATGTAGCAAATTATAAATGACAGATGATAAATCAAAATAGCCTCATAACAAATTACAAAATACTTCTGACACATAGCAGATTACGAAAGGCATGTAACAGATAGAAAAAATGTCTTGAATTTTGGAGGCGTTCACTTCGTAGTACATTTTTAATGAATAACAGAAAAACGTTTAACTTTTTTATACTACTTTTTATTTTTATACAATAGTTCGTGACTAGTTTCGAATTACACAGAAATCATTGTGTAATTCGAAACTAGTAAAAATAAAAAGTAGTATAAAAGAGTTAAACGTTTTTCTGTTATTCAGATAGAAAAAGCTTAATAAATTTAATCAAAACTTTTAAATATATCAAAATTTTTTTAAAAGAAGTTAAAATCAAAACACGTAACAAAATATTGACTTGATGTCAGATTATAAATGAAAGATAACACATGATATTTAACAGAGTTATCAAACGAAATATGACAATTGGCAGATAAATTTTGATTAAAAAACTTACTAGTTGGAAATAGATCAAACAATCGATAAATGATGTAAAACTCAATGAAAAATTAGAAACAAGAGACTGAAAATAACAAATGAAAGATGACAAATTGTCTTATAACCAATTTTTAATAAAGATGACATTTGACAGATTAAATTAAATAATTAGCAAAATATGTTAGATGATGTATTATAGATAAAAGACTTTTTACAAATGAGAATTGTCAAAAGAAATATGACAAATGACATAGTCCTATAACTGGACTTCAGTCTGTTGGGTTTGAAATAAATAAATTATGATTATGAAAAACATGATGACAGATGACATTTGACAGTTGACAGAAAAATTGGGACAAATTAGACAATACAGATTGCGAATCACATGTGACAGATAACAGATAATAAATGACACATTCAAGCTAAAAATAGTCTTCAAAAAATATTAAGAGTTGTAGATATATCGTTAAAAAATAAAGTTAAAATTTGCAACAAGAAAAAAATATCTATATGGCAGATAATAGATAAATAAGAATAGTAATAATATCTTTATTATCCAACAGTCAAAAGACCAATTGCAGGACAATATTACATATTAGCACAATAAGACTACATTACATTAAATTAAGTGTTAAATTAAAATTACAATAAGAAGCAAATTTCGCAAATAGAACTTAAAAATACACTATTCACTAACAAATAATAACAACTGCCAGTTGATAGAAGACACATAATAAAATATGATTCGTGACTGATTACAGTTACCAAATAATACATATAATAATAACTTTATTTACGGACAAAATCCTTTTTACAAAAATATATAACAATAAATAAATAACAATATGGTAAAGATATAAGCTAATTAACAATAGATATGTAATAAATAAAACTATATAAAACAATAAACAAATAAAAATAATCTCCATTAATAAAATAAATTTATACAACGCTATAATACCAAATTAAAGAAAATTAGAAATAAGCAATGAAAACAAAATAACAAGAACCCTATAAAACAAAAGTAATAAATTAATCAATAAAAGTGAAATCTAAATGAATACAATGCTATTATAATAAAAGTAAATCAAAATAAAACATTATCATAAACTGAAAAATCAATGTAATTTAAATGTTTTTTAAATTTATTATAAGAACCGTATAATATAAAATTGGGTGACCTACATACTGCATTTGTTATACGAATCATACGACTTAATGGATTATTTCTTGAATAATTAGACCTGTGGAAAGATTCTCTGAACATATTAACGTTTCTTGTCCTGAAGGGTATAACAAAGTTAAAATATTCCAGTAGCTCGCAACAATTAATTAAACCATTCACTACCTTGTAAACAATGCATAAATCGGCGTGAATGCGCCTGTCGCGCAAGGTAGAAAATTTAAGCAAAGACAGCATATTACTGCGACTGTACTCTGTTCTATTAATACCACATCTATAAGAAGTGGTCAAAAGAAACTTGTTTTGAACACGTTCAATTTGACAAATTTTATTATTGTAGTATGGTGACCAAATGCAAGACGCATACTCTAGTTGAGGTCTTACTAAGGAGGTAAATAATAATTTCTGAGTATTAATTGAAAAATTCTTACCGAATCTATTTATAAATCCCAAGGTCTGTAAAGCTTTAGAACAAATGGTGTCAATATGTTTTGAGAAGGAGAGATTACAATCAAATAATACTCCAAGATCTTTAACTTGTTTAGCTACTGGTAACGCATGACCATTAATTTCATAAGTATTATTAATAATACGACCCCTACTAAAAGATATTGACATGCACTTGTTGTAATTAAAATAGAGATCGTTATCCGAACACCATTTATAAACATTGTTCAGATCATCCTGTAAATCACCAACATCAGAATCTGTATGTATCTCACGAAATATTTTCAGATCATCTGCAAATAATAAAAATCTACAATGTTTAACGTATGATTTTAGGTCGTTAATAAATAACAAAAATAGTATAGGTCCACAATGAGATCCTTGCGGAACCCCGGAGGTAACAGTAATTGGATGAGATATATAGTTATTAATTTTAACAAATTGTTTTCTATCCGACAAATAGCTACTAATCCATTTCGTCACCGAGTCTCCATAGCCCATAGAATGCAATTTAGATAATAAAATTGACTGAGATACACGATCGAAGGCTTTGGAGAAATCTGTGTATACTGCATCTACTTGACAATTTTTCTCGAGTGCATTGTTAATATAAGATTGGTAGATGAGTAAGTTTGATATAGTAGATCTGCCTACAAAAAAACCATGTTGCTCATCACATATAATACTTTTACAGGAGAACATTAATTGATCTGCAATTAGTCTATCTAATATCTTCGGAATGGCAGATTGAATTGAAACGCCTCTGTAGTTCTCAATATTTTTCCGGCTGCCCGTCTTAAATATTGGATGAATAAAACTTTAAAATGGACCAAAATAACAAAAAAATAATGATAAATGAAAGATTATTGCTAAAGTAGATATAAGAAATGATAAATGTTATATGACAATTAAAACAAATTATAAAAGATCCATAGCATGTGACAGATGAGAAATCGCAAATGAAAAT
Source organism: Ontholestes murinus (assembly GCA_963969525.1). Classification (NCBI taxonomy): domain Eukaryota; kingdom Metazoa; phylum Arthropoda; class Insecta; order Coleoptera; family Staphylinidae; genus Ontholestes; species Ontholestes murinus. The sequence goes on from OZ018396.1 coordinate 11,122,476, forward strand.
TAAAAAAAAACCAAAATATATGCTAAATGACAAATTTAACAAAAGATATATGACATATGTAAGCAAAAGATAATTTAAAACCTTGGCAATTTATACGTTTCAAATAAAAACCAGATGATAAAATATGTCAAATAGATGATAATAAATAATAATTGGAAGATAACGGTCAAAAGTTAATAATAATAAACAAATGTAACATGGCACCTAAAAAGTTTGTAAAAGTAATCATTTAATATATATACATACATAATCTTTTTTTTGTACATAATATCATACATATATTTTAATTATTATAATTCATAAATACAATCTGTAAATGGGCTATCGACCCGTTGGTCTTTCTGCCCATAATATAAATATTTGTTGACTAAAAAGTTAATTATTGTTTCTATAGGATATTATTTTCTCGAATAGAGGTTCTGTGGGGTGTCATTTAATATTTTTAGTATATTATCAAAATATTGATACATGTCAGATGATAGATGAAATATAATAGAAAACGTTAGATGAATGTGACGAGAAAGATACGAAATACCGAATGGTAGAAGTGAACGCAACAGCTGTTGCTAAGAGAGATGCTAGGTGACTAGACACCTTCGCAATTAGTACGCAAGTTGCAACAATTTCTAGGAGAAATGGCAGTGGATGATAATCTATTATAAGAAATCTTCCCAAGTCGTCTCCACATAAGTATACAGCGTATTTTTATTTTGACCAACACAACAAATCAAATGATTTGGCTTATATGACAGATCAGGCATTGGAAATATCTCACACTCACATTCAGCGCGATAATCATCTCTCCTCGGGCAATACCAGTAGCTTCATCAAACATAGATGACGAGATAATAAAACTACGACAATAAATTACTGCTTCGGCACCGCGGGTAACACAGCTCATGAAAAACTACTCAAGTCAAGCAAGGAGTAGGTGCTATTACAGTACGCAATTTGACAGTGACAACACAAGTCATTAAAATAAGTCTAATAAAAGACTAAAATATGCTTTATTTAAGCACAAAAATGTAAAAAGATACTATAGAAGGTTGATTGATATATTTAAATATTTTTTATTATAAATTTTTTGTTATTTTGTTAAAAAGGAGTACAGAGATGTTAAAAATAATAAATATAGGATAAAGTGGAAGAAAAACACTGCTGGTACTACCAAAAATACGCAGAACAAGTGCATCAATAGAAACCTCCGTGCAAGTAGGGAAACGTACAGCCGCTGGGTTCTCTCTCTCTCTTATATTCCATATGTGATACCAATTCTCGGACTAATTTCTTAGTTGACACAGGTGCTCAGTTCAGTAAAGCAACTAATACTCACCGCCGCGCAAAAATCTTTTTTTACATGATACTTCGTGCTTGCACAAGTTAACCAATTTTAGGCCCTGACGTTTTTCGATATTTTAAAATTGTTGTTGATATTGTCTACAGCAAAACTAAATTCTTTGTAAATACAACTTATTCAATATTACTACAGCAATTTCCTGATTCAACATCTCCTTTCAATTTATCATATCCAGTCAAATGATGTTGTACTTTACAATATGCCGCATTTGGCCAAAACAAAGAGAAAATATACGGAGATGAGCTTCAAGAAGGAAGTCTCTCATGGAAGAAAGTGTTGGTACGAGTGGAAAAACGCTACATTGTGAACTCTACCCTTTCCACATGTGATTGAAATTTTTGTTGGTATTAATGGATTTTATATACAATTTTGGAATGTTATGTAAGCATATTGGAATAAATACATGATACTGATACTGATACATTTTGCCAAACAACGAAGAAAAATTTTAATTCTAACAAAAAAGAGCTCAAACTCGGTTTCAATTAACCTGGTAATGAAACCAGTTGGTTCCTGACGCCCATGTGGTGACTGCTGTGGTTAAACAGAAGTATGATTCCAGACCGCCAGACCGGTATCCTTTGCCCATTTGCACGTTACTTTCCAAAATTAATTTAGTCAAGGCACACCATCAAAATCCGGCCAATCCTTAAGGCATCCCAAAAAACGGCAGTCACTATACCTTTCGGTCTCTACGCATACACCAGGATGAGTTTTGGCTTAAGAAGCACCGCTCAAATGGACTGGGTACTGCGCAGACTACCACTTTTTTGCATCGACGTCAGCAAACACGAACGCGAACATGCTGGTCACCTCTTCCAAATTTTTAAGCGGTTGACTTCATTTGGAATCTAAATAAATCCAGACAAATGCGTTTTCGGAAAAACAAATTTGAGCTTATTAGGTCGAAGCATCAGTAGTGAGGGAATAGATCCTCCGCAGTGCAAGGTTGTACAACCCGCTGATCCAAAAGCGTTACAAAGTTTTCTCGGTGTGATCAACTTTTATCACCTTTTAATCAAATCAAGTTGGAGTGTTTTGTCAACGCTAAACCAAAAATATATATCACATGTGATAGGTGACAAATAGGAGATTAAATAATAATAATAATAGCAAAAATATATGCGTTATATGACAGATTATTGAAAAAAAAGAAGATATGACATTTGACAGATGAAAGTTGACAAGACCAGAAGACAAATAATAATTAAAAATGACATGTACCTAATAGTTGATGGACATTGACAGCTGATAGATGAGAGTTCCTGACAGGACATCTTAGCAGTTAGCTAAGCTAAATTCAAACAAAATAGATGACCAATAACGTTGTACAGATAAAGATGACAAATAAGAGATAACAAACAATAAACAGTAGATAAGAGACACCACTCGCCCAAACAGTATTACTCCCGTAATTTATTTTAAGGCAATTGATAGATCCAGATTACAGAAGAGGAAACATGAAATCTCAAAAATTTTATTTAAAAAAAATGTCTAGAAACTATTATTAATCATCAAGAAAATATTGAAAAAGACAAAAAACAAAACAAACAGAGCGTTTATTAAACATACGGTAAAATTTCAAGAGGTTATTTCTTGGTCTATTCTAAGAATATTTTGCCATTTCATGTTTTTTGAAAACTCGATTTGTTTTGAAGATACAGGGCAATTTTTTTTTTTTATCTATTTTTGATATTTTTAAAATTAATAATGTATTCTAAATAAAAGTATTGTGTACTACACTCGGTTTACCGAATATCAAACATTTTTAAAAATGCGTTGTTATCTTTTAACAATATTCTAATTACTAAGAACGGCCTCTATCCACTAACAACAGGTAAGTACAGACATCGAAAAGAAATACAAGTATTCATCTACGTCTTCTTGAAATAGGCACACTGAAACGAAGTGACTTGAATAGTAAGAACGGTAAAAGTGGAATAGAATGTGGTGGACGTGATAGAGGAAGATACAGGTATTTTTACTCAAAAATTTGCAAATATTGTTTGGAAATTTTTTAGATACTATTTGTTGAAAACATATCACAAATAACGCATTCAAGAACTTCCTTTTGCTGATTTCCTCCACGTATTGCATTCTGTTGATAGTTTATGCACACTTTGGTTAAAATTCCTCAACTTCTGCTGATTTTTTTTACAGATGAATAGATTTTTTCAAGAAATACAATAAGGAATTTTTATAACTATTTGTGGGCTGAAAAAAATCCACGTGAGATACTTAAAGATCGGTTTCAACATAAGTTCTCGTTGAACGTTTGAGTTGGAATTGTGAATGGCTGTCTAATTTGACCGGGTTTTCAGGAAGACTTACTGACGAGGTTTATCGCAACATTTTTAAACAAACGCTACCTAAGTTTCTGGAGGGTATACTATTGGCAACAAAAAATGCAATGTGGCTTATGCACGATGGTGCACTAGCGCATTTTAGTGTGGTTGCTTGTGGGATTTTAGCGAAGATGTGGATTGGTAGACCTCACTCATGGCTGGATCCCCGGACTTAAACTCCTAAGTTAATTCCTATGGGGCTATCTAAAGTCATTAGTTTGCTCCAGTGAAAAATGTGGAAATTGGATTATTGCTGGGTGTAACACAATAAGGAACGACTCTGGGGTTTTTGAAAGAATTCGGCAATCAATGAGGAGAAGATTGGATTATTGCATCCTAGCTAGAGGTAGTCATTTTCAACAATTCTTGTAGGTTAAGAAACTTTACATGTCATTATTTTGGATAAAATGTTACTGTTGAAAATTTTGTTCGCCCGATATCTTCGAAACAAAGCGGGTTTTCTGAAATCATTAAAGAACAAAATATTCTTAGAACCCAGGGAATAGCCCTTTAAATGTTTGTCATATGTTAAACAAAACACCCTGTATCTTACATAAAAGTAAAATGATAGTTAAAATGACAAATGAGAGATAGCAGAGCTAGATGATAGGTGACTGGTGAGAGTTGAAAAGTCATATGGCAAATAACAGATGGCAAATAATAGATGACTGACCATATTTGATATTGACATATGAGAGTTGATAGAAGATAGTTGATGGTTAATTGATTTATTATATGATTTTTAAAATGGCGGCTTTACATTTATTTTGTTTTTTGAAATTAACAATTATTTCCGATTATTAGTAGACCTTCTGATTCCCCTTTTCAGGAACTTACATTGAACAGTATTTTTTCCCCAAGATTCAAAACAACACTTTGTGGAATCTCTGTGTATTTGAAACATTCCGCTTTGATTTTCAGTGTAAAGATATCTATTACAGGCCCTAACTAACACAATGATTGATGGATTGTTACTGTCACATTATAATTCTTAGAAATTGTAGAACTAATATGGTTGGCTAACTTCTAAGAACTTCTAAACATTATAATGTGACAGTAACGATCCATCAATCAGTATGAAATCTAAGTCCATATTTTGGACACGTACTCCAACATTTTCAGTTTATTCTCTAATTAAATGCTGTTTTATTTGTAATATATATATATATAACTGTTATGTTTCATATTTTTACTTTCCCTATATACGAAGTATATATAGGGGAAGTATTGTGATCGTGATTTTTAATTTATTTGTCGTTTGGAGTCCATCTGTTAATTATTTTGAGGAACAGATTCTCTCTGGTGGCTTTCAAAGCCATTTCTTTTCGAATATATTTATTGCAAAATATATTCTTGATCATGTTGTGTATTCTAAGTTAAACGTAATACATACAGCTTCATAATTAATATTAGTAATAAATTTTATAAAAATAATTATTGATAAAATTTATAATTCCGACTTGTGTTTTTCAATACGGTGACATCATGCAGAACTGAATAATTAAAAAAAAATATTATCGTGATTCATATAAATTCGTAGAATAACAAAACAATTGCAAGTGACTTTAAAAAATCAAGGTTAATGCGATTAAGCAGGCCGTAATCTTTCTGTGCAATGAGTTTACTGATTATCGATTGAAAAACAACGGATCGCTAGTGAAGCGTGAATAAAAACCTCGCAATAAAAAAACACATAAAATTGATACGAGGATAATAAATGTACATAAGAAATGGGTCAATACGATTTATGTATTTATTGGCGTGTTATCTCAAAAAGTACGACACGTGGAATGTGATTAATTTCTAAGGGTAAAGAAATATTTTATGAACTGTTAACGGTGGAGGCTTCTACTTCGTTATATATTTTAACTTTATAACTTTATAACAGTGTTATACAAAGTTAAAAAGTTTTTTCTTTTATGAATATTTTATGAATTTTTTAAGCAACTTCAAGACTAAATAGAAAAAAATCTGAAAGACTTACCGTCGATAGCCATGAAGAAAAAAGAAAAAGAAGACGAAGAATCACAAAAATTGTTAGAATGATTTGTAACTATTATCTTCAATATAGATGTTTTATCTCTCTAAAAAAAATAAAATGAATAATATTTTTTAATGCTAACTAACTTAAGAATGCGAACTTATGGTCCTGATGCACGAATCATTCAGTCCACAGATAGTAAAATAGCTTCTAAAACTATTGTTGATATAAATGTTTAATTGTGGAGGCGTTTACTTTGTGGTACATCTTGAATATACTGAAGAAAGAAAACAGGAACATAAAGTTTATGTTTGATAATGACTAGTTGACATTCGAAACAATAGTCACGTGTATTTTGTTAAAAAAAGTGGTAAAACAAAGTGATCCTGTTTTCTTTCTTCAGTATTGTTGATATCTTTCTATTAATCTAAACTGTTTTCTAAAGTAAATCAGTTGATCGTATACACTTAAAAGGCAGAATATTCAACATTACGTTTTTTTAACAAACCTATCAATAGAAAAAATGCAAATTAATGTAGAGATCAGTTTGCAAAAACAAAATTGGCATGGCCACTTTCATTATTGATACATTGAAAGTTTTTCAAGAATATTTCGGATTAAAACCTTCATTTATTCGCTTAGGGATTTATCCTCCTAGAATTAACTTCTTGATTGTCTGACACGAATTCGCAACACTTCCACCTTTAACATGTTATTGTCTAAAATTGTTGGAAAGATCAAAATTATCAGAAACTTAGAAAATCATCTTTTGCATTTACGGACGTCTAAAAATTTTGGATGAACATCGCAAATGTTTTTGGTAACGACTGTTACGTTACTACCTTTACGAAACTCAAATAGCATACAATCCAAATATGTAACTCTTGTAACATTTGGGCCATCAATTTTCCATAAATTACAAAGGAATAAATTTAATTATTAAGTACACAAGTCTTACATTTATTTCGAAATTTTAAACATTAATTAAAAATTCACTTAGTTCCTTTCACTTTATTAACACAATGTGGTACCAAATGATAAAGGAGAAAAGAAAGGAAAAGATATAAAAGATAAATTTTGAGGATGTATAGTTAAACATTACGTTTTATAGCGACGTCATCTTAACAACAATCGACTGTACAATGGGCTTTGACCACTTTCAACTTTTAAATAAATTTAACAAATCAGAAATAAAAATTTTGTGGGATTACATTTCATTGAATTTTTGACTTTAGCATTTCATTTGCCAAAAAAATAATAAAGATATTAAATTAATGAATTTACGTTAGAGAAATAATTTATCAATCATCACTAGAGAGCGGATAAAAAAGCTTAAAAAATGTGAAAAAAAGCACTTAAAAAGGCACAAAATTTAGAGCAAAAAAGCATTAAAAAAGCATAAAAACAGGAAAAAAGCATAAAAACACGAAAAAAGCATTAAAAGGCACAAAATTTAGAGAAAAAAGAGCATTAAAAAAGCATAGAAACAGGAAAAAAGCATAAAAACACGAAAAAAGCACTAAAGAAAACTATATTTTCTTGATATGTTACACGTTTATCAACATATTTTACAAAGAAATTTGGCTTAAAACTAAAATAAACATACTTTCTTTACCCAATATATAATATCATGTAAGTATTTAAAAATTAAATTGTAATTTTGTATACGTTTCAAAATAACTAAAATCTATTCATAAAAACAGTAGATCATTAAATGTTGTTCTAAGGGTTTAATTGTAAAAATTATTACTTCTGACGCTCAATAAATTTTTGAAAGTAGGAAAGCTTCTCTTTATTTTAAATTATAGCTGGATCCATTTGAAAATTGCCATTCAAAATCAAGTTTAATTTATTTAATATTAAAAATCCTTCATTTTCAACGAATACTTCTTTCGATATTATTTTGATTTCTTGGCCAATGCATGCAGGTATTTTCTAAAATGAATCTGCTTTTATAAAGATTTGATTGTGTTGCTCACAAAATTTAAACGCGATTTTATGTAACTCAATTGTTTTGAAGGAAGCTCTTGTTTCTTAAGAACTGTTTGACAGTCTTTAACTGATTTGCTTGTCGTTTCGGGAAAGTTGTATATAACCTTATTAAATTCTTCAAAATTGTTCGCATAGTACATTGTAACATATAGCCAAATTCCCCATTTTGTTAGCACTGGTTTATGGGGCAGTGAGATATCAGATAATGACTTCTTAAATAATTGTACTCACAGAAGAATATAAGAACTATTTTTCCATATTTAATTAAATCTACAAATGGAAATTTCATTCTTATAGTTTCAGAAATTCGTTTCTATTCATGTGCTAAACTTGTAGAATGCACAAAATGCATTATTAGTAAAATTTTGTAACTTGGTATTGTCTACGGCAAAAATAAGCTTGTCAGTCCATCATTTATGAATTTTGCTATAATGTTATTATCAATTTTCTTCAATTCTTTTGTATATATCAAAATACTGTTGGTCGGATGTCTTCATGTTAAACTCATATTATTAAATTAAACAAGTCTGTGGTTTCATCCACACCAAACCACATATAATTATTGTTAATAATATCTTTAATTTTTTGTATGGTTTCATAGTATCTAAGAGCTACATAATTTTTTCTCGGGAATGCGTATTTTACAATATTTTCCCAAGAAAGATTTAAATGCATTATTTTGTAATTTTCTTAAAGGGATATTAGAATGTAAAAGTATTTTGCACAAATGTGAATTTAATTGAAGATGATGCTAAGATTGTGAAATTGTGCTGTTTTGTTAGTTCAGCTTTGAACTTTTTCAAACGTTCTTGACGTAGTGTTGTTATAACATGTTTTACATACAAGTCTTGACTAGTTAGGATGCAGTTGGGAACTAAAATAAAACTTACTATTTTTAAACATGCCTTACAAAATAATGTATAATTTTCACTTATTAATTCTGGATAGCCTCTAATTAATTCTTGTATTGTGGTTTTCACCTTTTGCATTATGGGTTAAATATACATGTGAATTATATAATATAATTTATCTGTGATTCCCCAGGTTAATACGATTCACGCATAGAGTATTTTTTGATAAATAAGCAAAGTTTTTGGAATGTCAATTCAATAGTTTATGAATGCGAGTTTGAATATGAAAATTAACGAAAACGGTAAATATGCGCCAGTCGTCCAATCGGTACTTTTGCCGAGAGAAGGAAATTGATACGGTTGCAGAACACCTGATTATTAGCTATCACTTAAATTTGTTTACATTTAATACTTACTGGGGCCCCTATTTATTTTTTAACGACGTTTACATCCGGAATATCATAGGTGTGATTCCTATGAAGCGTTCGTCTGTATTATCTGAATAATGAGACGGTCTATTATATCTACTTATTTATAAACGAATCCATTGTAAATTGGTAATTTATACTAATATTTATTAATAATAAAATTCATTATAATTATTGTATCATATTATGAAGATTTTTAACAATTATGTTGTCAAAAGACACGAAGAAAATATGTAATACAAATATAATCTATAAATGATGCGATACAGATTTTTACGAAAATTCTCTATATTAGCACATTAATTTAATATCAGCGTGAAATTATTATTAAATGTTTTTTAAATGTTTAAGAAAATGCTCCAAATAAGCATCAAAATCTAAAAAAAGCATGAAAATAAGCATAAAAAGTCAAAATAAGCACAAAAAGTCAAAATAAGCAAAAAAGCCCAAAAAAACTTAGCGCTAAGTAATCACATTCTTCAAGATTCGTATAGATATTAAGAAATTTTTTCGATGCTATTAATATTATGGATAAGCATAATGCTAGAAATCCGCTCTCTAATCATCACAATTATGAATTGATTGCAATCTCACTAATTATACGTTTATTTCATTAATTTATCACGGTTGAACCGTGCTGGTTTAACATTTTGTTTTTATTTAGTCGCTAGTTACGAGTTTACACTTTTTCTCACGTCCGCGCGCTTTTCTACTGTTTTTATTTGTCATATCTGTATTTATCCTCGGGCCGCAGACAAAACAAAAGCGGAACAAAGGAACGTCTAAGAGACTCGAAGGAGAAAGAGTGACGTCGTTTCGCTGAGCGCGCGATAAGGAGCTCGGATAGGGAGGGAGACAGAGAGAGAGAGAGAGAGAGAGAGAGGTCTTATCAATTGTTCGGCCACAAACAACCGCGAATTGCGATTACTCATTACATCGGCCTTATCGTCGTTTTTGTTTTGTTAAGGTGTTCGTTTTTTTTAATCTAATCTGTGTCTTTGGCGAGTTCTGCGTTTGCGTTTTCCACGTATGAGATTTGTTGATTGGCAATATTCCTATTGTGAAAAAGCTTATGATGCAAATTAGATGATTGTTTCTTCAGCTTTTATTTCTATCCGTATATTCGCTTACTTAGTAAGTGTCTTTCAATAAAGAACATTCGTGTAACATCGTTTTAACACCTTCCAAGAAGGACATTATTCTTAATTACCGTTTCCAAAATTGCTATGAATATTAGTGTCGTAGTTAATTTAGTTATTCAACCATTTGATATTTTAGATATGAATGTAAACAATTTTCTTGATCTATAACTGATAAAAAACGTTATAAATTTCGTATTTCTTTTCATTTTTCAGAAGAGTATTATTTTCACTTGGAATTTTCAGAATTTAACATGCCTCCTAAAATAATATCTCAGTTACTCTAGCCTTTTGATAAAATTTCTAATTTAATTGAGTCCTATAACTCTCAAGTCGTTTTGTCTTGATTACACATCCCTAAAAATTCTTTGTATCTGCTATTTTTTTTCAGCATTTCTTCGTTATTTTCTTTTTTTTTCTCTTCATAGTGCTACTATTATTTTAGTCATTACCTGTTCATATTTCTTGAATTCGCCAGTAATTCTTCATTCAAATTTAGACATTTTTAATTGGAAATTATTCATTCAGTTGTTTCCAGTTTTCTTATAACATTTCTGGTTATTTTTGTATTTTCCATCAATAATCCTTCCAGACTTCTATTTGAGGGTTCAAAAATTTTCGGGAATTTTCCAGAATTTTTTTAGGTGTCTAAAATTCCTTAACAATTTCTCTTAAAAATTATGAACATTATCTTAAAGGATTCCAGTTTTTTCTCCACCATTGTCTAGAAATTATTTAGATTATTATCATTATTTTAAGTTTCTAGAATTTGTTTGCATTTCTTTTCCAATTCTCTAGTTTTCTCTTTAAAAATTCTATTACTTCTTAGCTATTTTACTTTTACATTCATTGAATTCACCAATTACTTTTTCAAATTGCGCAGATGTTTCAATTTCTCTAAAAATTGCGAAAATGTTGATTTTCTAAAGTTTTCTTGCATTTCCCTTTAGAATTTTATTTCAAAAATTTCTCTTAAAAATTGTGAATATTTTCTTCGAGGATTCCAAATTTTTTCAACTTACTTCTTTTTCTTTCTCTTCAAAATACTACTATTTTTTTAGTCATTCCCCGTTCATATTTCTAGAATTCCCTAGTAACTTTCCAAGAAAATTTAAAACTTTTAAATTGAAATTATTCATTCAGTTATTACCAATTTTCTGGAATCTCAAAAAAACAATTGTTCGAGGGTTCAGATATTTCCTGGATTTTTTGGTAATTTTTAGATATTTTTTTAGCAATTTTTCTAGAATTCCTTAGCATTCCTTCTTAAAAATTGTGAAAATTTTCCTCGAGGATTCCAATTTTTTTCGACGATTGTCAGCATATTTCTGTGATTGTTTTTCTAGAATTCTTTCTTTACTATACTCTTAAAAAAAATTATTATTTTTTGACAATTTTCCTTCTACATTAATTGAATTTGCCAGTAACTTTTCCAAATTGTACAAATGTTCGTTTTTCTTCCAAAATTATTCAATTCCTCTAAAATTTGTAAAAATTTTGAGTTTCTCAAGTTTTTTTGCATTTCCCTTCTATTTTTTAGATTTTTTTTAGAAACTTCTCTTAAAAATTATGAATATTTTCTTCGAGTATTACATTTTTTTCCATCATTGTCTAGAAGATTTTTGTGATCAGTTTTTTTTTTTAGATTTTTTAGCATATCATTTCCAATTGACTACTCTACTCTTCAAAAATTCTATTATTTCTTCTACTAGAGCAGACGGCATATTCAGTCCAATATGTTAATTATGTGGCATCATTAAATGAGTATGTGATATTAATTAGCTTTAATTAAAATAAATGGTAATTCATACAAAAATGTAGACACGACCGTCGTCTCTCGTGATGTTTTTGCGACTGTCATAGTTTGCTATCCCGATCCTACATTCGTCCATCTTGGAGAGTCATTCGCCTTATGTCATCACCTTCAGGCCACCACGGTTTCATGAACTCGGCGCAAGTGGAAGTGTTGTAAGGGCCTTCTTGGGTTCCTTCCTTTTCTACATCGTAGGTATCGTTGTAATTTACCGATCTTAACCCTGTATGGACCTAGTTAATATGCCTTGAGCTTAAGTCCTGGACCGAACTGCGTTCTCTTTATGGCAAATAAGTTATGTATAGTGTACTTTTTCGGGTCTTGTCTTCGTAAATTGTAATATTTCCTGTTTTCTTCCTGGACTTTATGTATATGTTTCATTATTGCATTCTTTGCACCACGAATTCTTTCACGATTTCTACATCTACCATCCGTTTGATCAGCAAGTCATTAAGACTTTTCATCTTGATTTGCTTCTTTGATACTTCGCATTGATTATCCTTTGTACATCATCCACGTGTTGACACAATTTGGTAGGCGCTTTGATTGTAAGCTTACTTACAATACTAATGATTACTCTGTCCTTGCGCTCTATTTGACCGTTTGCTCTTAAAAGTCCAGTTGTAATTACTGTATGTTATATCTTCTTGTGCTCACAATAGTCTTTAAACTCTAGACTCATAAATGCTGAGCCTTTGTCTGAGATTATTCGGCAGGGATTACTGAAGTTTCTCTTCTGTTGATTCAGCTTCATGATTACTTCTTTTGTAGTAGTGGATTTTGTCGTGCACATGTAAATTATGTAATTGCGTCTATTACTGCAAATATGTGGTTATAATTCTTGTTCGTAGACGTCAAAGGTCCTAAATGATCTATGTGGTAAGTTCGTAACGGTGCGTCTTTCTTTGGCAAGGACTTCAAATAACCTTCTTTCTTGCCATTCTTCCGGTTCACCATTATGCAAGGAATACAGCAAGAAATCACCCTTTCTTTCTTGCGTTGAAGGCTTGGGATGTAATACTCTTGCTATATTATATCCTTCGTTCACTTCACAGCACAGTTTCCTCGTTCGTGAACGTCTTTTATTATGTTCATTTGCATATCTTCTGAAATAGCCAAAAGCTATCTTCTTCATCTTGTACAAAACGTCATTGGCTATGAATTAGTTGTCATTTTCTTTCAAAATTTCTTTAAGCGTCTTAATCGTCTCGTCATCGTCTTGGGCTTTTCAGCATAACTGGATGTCTGCTTAAACTGTCCACGTGCCGCATTCTTGAGCCCGGACGATGCTCAATCTCATATTCGAATTCGGACAGCATGCGACTCTTGGGTTCACGTTCTTCTTGTATACCGTTTTTTTAAATGCGTCACAATTGGTTATAATTTTGAAATTTTGGCCGAACAAGTAATTCCTAAATTTCTTGATTCCTCTTTTATCACTGCCAAGACTTCTAGTTCATAACTTTAGTGCTTTCGTTCTGCCTCAGTAGTCTTCTTTGACATGTAATGTACTGGATGGAACTGATTGCCCATAGGGCATCTTTGTAGCAAAATTGCTCCGTAGTAGCCATCTAAGCTTGCGTCTGCATGTGTTTCAGTCTCCAAACCAGGTTTATAATTGGGAAGTGCTGGACCATATGTTAACGCCTTCTTCAACGATTCAAACTTTTATTTCTCTTTATCTTCAAATTCTTTCTTTAGAAGATTTGTTGCTAGTTTGGCCATTTTCGAGTACTGAAGAATAAATTTCCTATCCAGTTAAACTCAAAAATCTCTGGACTTGTTTCACACTTTTCGGTTCTGGAAATTTACTTACTGCTCTGGTTTTCTCTTCGGCTGGCTTTCAATTATGTGATCAAGGAATTGTACTCGTTGCTGAAGGAATTGACATTTCTTCAGGTTGATTTCTAATCCACGTTCACTCTTTACTTTCAATATCAACTGCAACCATACAATCTCTTCAGTCTGACTTTTGGCCAGAATAACGAAATCATGGATATTCATGGAAAGTACCTTTCTTCTAGTTAGGTCTCGAAACACTGTATTCACATACCTTTGAAATACTGCTGGCGAGTTACACAAATGGCGCTTTTGTGAACCAATACTGGCCATTGTGTATAACGAATGCTATGTAGTTTCGACTATCTTCTTCAACTGGCACAAGATAAAACATGTTAAAATTCCAAGGAAAGGCTAAACAATCCAGAACCTTCCAAGAAAATTCTCGCAACTTAGAAAATGAAAAAATGAAATAAAAAACTAACATAATTTAAGAAACGGTGGATTATTTTATCTCCTGAAAACAACAATCGAAATTCAAGAAGAAATATGTATGGAAAGAATCGCTTGAAAATTTCTACGAGTTAAATCAAGAAGTACTAGATTTCAGATTCTAGATATCTGGAGGATAGATTCTTGGGAAAAAGAAACTAGAAAAAATTAAAAAATGATTTGACATTACATAAAAATTGAAGAAAAGTTGCTGGAAAGTATTAAAACTCTTAAGAAATTGGAGAAATCTTAGAGAAATATTACTAGAAACATCGCAGAACTCTCGAAAAAAAAAAATACGCGAAAGTTTGAAAGAAAAATTCAATGAGATTAAGAAAAGTTTTGCATTTTGGAAGAGAAAGTCCTTGAAAATTTAAAAGTCTGAAAGAAAAATTGCTTATAAAGAAACTTCGCCTAAGTTTTTTTTAAATTTCTTTATTTGTACTTTTACATATTGTTTACACGCGTCAAAGAAACATACAAAATTCATGATTTGAAAACTGTATTACAATTAAATAAATGTCTATGTACAAGCTATAAAAATCTAGAACAAACTATAAAAATTAGTGTGTATAAATAAATTAAGTACGATACAGTATATAAAAATAATTTAATAGATAAAATAATAAATAATTAATCAACTAAAATAAAATTAAAATTGTAAAGATAAAATGGCATTCAAATACAACATGTTAAAATAAGTATATAGATAAAAAAATTTAGATACTAAAACTACAAAAACGTACTTACATATTAACTTATTATTTAAAATATAAACTTCTGAATAATAAATACATAAAATTTCGTGTAAAAATAGAATAAAATTCGGAAGGAAAATTTCTGGGAAATTTCAATTAAAAAATAGCCAGAATTTCTGAAAATTTCCAATGAGATAAAGCAAGAGAAGTTGCTGGTAATTTTTAAAATCTCTTGAATTGAAAAATCCTAGATATAGAAATAAATTCCTTGAAAATTGGAGATAAAGAGATAAAGCAAGACATGGTGGAATATTATTCAATATTTGAATGAAAGTTGTTTTAGTAAGAGAAATTCCTAGAAATCTAACAGAAAAATTGATAAAAAATTGCAGAGAATTCTAAAAAAATGCACAGTTTGGAAGATACATTGCTGGAACGTTCCAACGAAATAAAACAATAATTTCTTGACAATTCCTATAAGATACATCAATTTTTTTTTGTTGATTTCATCGTTTTCTTCGCCCTCCCATTCTTCATTACCGCCCTGTTCGCTTTCGTCATCACTTTCCATTTCCTCGGCGTTAGTCATTTAGAACCTCAGCTATTCTTCGTATAACGTCATCTGGTTTACCGTCAGTATCCAAATTCCCAAATTTAATACGTCACCTATGTATGCCAACTCACTCACGTTTAAATCTTCCAATGTAGCTACCAACTTCTTAAATTCTTCAGAGTCTGAGCTCTCACCGAAACCCGAAAATTCCCTGAGCCAATTGCGCTTGTTTCTGTCACCTCCAGTCCCAAACACTGCATTGTTCAAGCGCGCACCGCTTTTGAAGGTGACTCACTAATGTTTCTATTAATTACTGATTATCTGCTAGTTTCTCCATTTTAACTCACTTATTTACTTCGCGTCTTTATTTTAATTCATCTTTGTTTATTATCGTCTTTGTTTTAGTTCGTCTTTTTGCATCAATTTGTAAATTTCGCGCGTTTACACCCCGCCACCTCATCTCTCTTCAGACCGGTGTTGCTATCCCGATCCTACAATTATTTGTTTCTTCTTTTTAAAAGTTGGCACCTTTTCAGATGAGTATTCTTCTCATTCGGCTTTTCCAGAATTGTCACGTGCTTAGAACACCACAGCGCTGTCTTTAATCGTGCTACTCCTTTTACACATAAAAGTATAATACACAATAGAATTTCCATGACCAAAGTGGAGGTGGTACTTATGGATCTAGTGATGTGTTTAAAGTTAAATAAGTATGTTGTAGCTTGTTCATTGCAAATGACTATATAATGCACGATTGTTCTATGATATCTTCGTGTTAATTAGCACAAATTAAGATTTCACAAGTTGTAGTTTTTAGTTCGACGTACACTAAGACTAATGACCTTGGGAAATAATCTCCATTACTTTTAGTGATATCACTGGCTCAACTCATTTTCTGAGAGACCGTTTATCTATAGTAACAAGGCCACTCTGCAGCAATTCGCTGAAGCCTTTGAGGATAATTATTATTTTTTTAGATTCTTTAGCTTTAATATATGTTTGATATACTCAAGTATATATTAAAGCTGTACTGATGAGAACGAGAGATCAAATTTTTTGACCTATCCTATACTTTTCAAAGATAATTTTCTAAAATCTTCTTCGGTGTTTTTAAATAGATCCAGTTCTGAGATTTTGTTTACAAATACCTCTTCACTATAATTAAACACAAAATTGGGGGCCGCTTGTTGCTTCTGATAAAGGTCTATATTCATATTACTTTAAATGTAATTGATTCCCTTTCAATACTCTTAAAAGCTTCTAAAAATTGTCTATAAGGAACGATGTGAGGATTATTAACCTAAAGGATATAGTTATACTTTTTATCCTTAGTTTTGTGTTAAGTTGACTCTAATTTGAAAGTACAAATCGAAATATTGTACAGATCGTAAATAGAGTTTTAGATTTACTTATTGCCTTTTCAATCTACACAAAGTGTAAAAAAAATGCAAGACTACTTAAGGGCTTGTCCAAAAATTTTGATAGAGATTTTTCTAAAAACTCCTTCGATGTCAACAAATGTGTTGCTGATATTTTTTATTAGTGCCTTATTTATTTTTATTTGGATCTTTCGTCTTCTTACCTAAATTAATTACAAAAAAAGCTATAGGCTAATTTTATCGAGCGTTCTAGTCCACATGCATATTGGTTTGGGTGTATTGGATTCACCCTTAAGATAATAAAACAAATACAGCAATAAAAAAGCCTCTGAAAATTATTCATAAGTGAAACGATGTGAAGATTATTTATTTAAATTTTATAGTTATACTTATTGTTATTCTTGATTTGGCTTTAAATACCACCTTAAGTTCTCAACAATCACAAATTACAATTTCAAAGTACAAATCGAATTATTATTCAGGTTTTATATAATTAAAAAAATGTGTTCGAATAAATATCCATATGGTAAGTTCTATCTTTTCTGAAAATGGATCGGGCCCTGTTACTAGTGGCAACTTTCCAAATTTTTTCTAGGAGCGTAGACCTAACCGCCCAGGTTCTCAATCTTCAGAAGAGAAAATGTATCTTTGATAGTAATCTGTGATCGTCGCCCAGGTTCTCAATTTTTAGTAGAGAAAATGTGTCTTTGATGGTAATCTATGATCATCGCCCAGGTTCTCAATCTTCAGTAGGAAAATGTGTCTTTGATAGTAATCTGTAAAATATTTCATTAGTATTATGCTGAAGCAGGGCAGTAACAAAATACACGTTTCGCTGACTCTTTCTTACTTAGAGCATCTGTACATGAAAACGTATATTTAATAGAATAATTAAACTTTAGATTTCTTGAAGTAAAAACACGGTGACTTTGTTTTACCACTATATTTTATAACTTCTACAGTAACTATAGTATCAAATATGAGCTAATCATTATCACCCTAGAAGTAAAACAAAGTCACCGTGTATCACTTCCCAGTTGATCAAGATGTACCACGAAGTAGACACCTCTAACATCAAGAAATTCAGATTTCTTCTTGATAGGTTTGTAAAACGCGAAAATTGGTGTGTGTGTGTGTTAATATGTTCCAATATTCTGTTTGAATTTAGTGGTTATTAATAGGCGTTTAATTTACCAATTTTGATTATGAATTATCATTTGTGAAAATATCAGCGTGTGCATTTCAAGACATTTGAATTAAACGGTAAGTAATCATGAAAAAATCCTAACAAAACTATCACTAACAATTAAGGATTTACAGACATCAGTATTTACATTAGTTACAAGCGTGGAAATTCAGAGAATTGTCTGAATTTGGTAAAATTTTAAATAATTTAGAAGGTTAATACTTGATGCGCTGCACTCTTGATGGAAACATATATTAATATTGGGTAAATAGTAAATCTTGTTTTGTTCCATATTGTTTTTATTTTCATTTACTGACACGTGTTTCGGTCTTCGCAGACCATTATCAAAGTTAAACTTAAAAATTTTACTATTTACCCAATATAATTTAGAAGGTTTGCGTTCTGAAAATCAGGTACTTAAAAATACTGTTAATGAATTATCAGCTCTACTAAATGTACTTGTATCGAAATCAGAAGTGCATCCGTGGTCTGGTATTCCACTTGTTCGCGAAATAGAGGACAGGAGGAATCGGGAAAACAATCTTATTCTGTACAATATATCTGAATCTGAAGACACAAATCCAGAGCATCGAAGATGTTATGATGAAACAGCGATCAAGGTTCTTTTAAGACCAATTATGCATTCAATAATCAGTAATAGGTGATTTAAGCTGGGTAAAAAAGGTGACCACATAAGACTAAAGAAAAATTGTACTCTCTTGACCTGATGATGTTATTAAAATTCTGAAAAATAAGAAATCGCTCTCCGAACCTTAAAAATTCAATCTGACAGAACTCTTTTACAACGATCAGAATTCAGAGAAGTTTTAAATGATCTTAATATTTTTATCTGATAAGTAATCTCGTACTTTTATCTGTTAAGTAATCTCGTACTACATTGCCAAAAAAAAAACAAATGTAGTGAATGAAGGGGTTTTGTATTTGGTTAGGATTTCTGCGCAAGCAGTAAATGTGTTGGTTGAAGAAATTTTTGGAATTTTTTTTACTGAGGTATAGAAAGCGTTCATTGATGGAAGAATCATATATGAGTTGGTTAGAAGGATTATGTAGAGGATTACTAGGATGGCAGATTTTCTTAGCATTCTTAAGGAGGATCGCTCGCTAACTTGGATATTGTGGAGAGTAAGATTGCAGGAGTTGGAGAAAAGGACATTACCATAGTCAAGTAAGGGGCGGCAAATCATTTTATAGATTTTAACAGCTAACTCGGTGGATATTCCCTTGTTTTTGTACGTTGAATTTCTAAATAATTTGGCCCTAGTGATGATTTTTGCTTTGTTTAGAACTGATCGATCATTAAAATTAACTTGATCTATGGTATTGCTTAGGTATTTAATTGATGTAGAGGGGGAAGCAGTTGTATGGGAGATATGAATATTGTGAGTAGGATTATTGTTACGGTGAAAGGGAATTAGAAGCTGGAATTTGTGGGGATTGATTTTAATTCGCTATTTCCCAAACCAGTGTTGAGGGGTCATTAAGCTGCTGGAGGGATTGAAGAGCTTTAGGTACAGATGGTGCATGAGAAATTAGGGCTGTGTCGTCTGCAAATTGAAGGAGGTATTTAGAGGGATTCAAGTACAAAGGGTGCGGGTTGTAGATATCAAAGCAGAAAATGTTGTAGAGTAAAGGAGATAGAGGGGATCTTTGGGGTGTTGTATTTATTTTTTGAGATTCATAATTTTATGTAGTCTATTATTATTATTAAAACATTTAGTTTCGTGTGGTTAGATACCAACCAGTATTGTATTTTTATAGCAAGAAAAGAGGTGTAGAATATTAGGATTGTCATCATCCAGGTCCTCAATCTTCAGTGAAGAAAAGATATCTTTATAAGTAGAAGATTTCGTCAGTACTGCTTTACCTTATTATATCAGGCTATATTTTTGGGTCTTTGTGAGCCTTAAATATGTGATTTTGCTACTAATTCATTCTGATCCTCCAAGATTCCATTTCTCGTCTATTTATATTGTCGATGAATTTGTAATAGATTCAGTCAATTTTCTTTTTGAACGCTTTTTCCCTCTTCATCTGGTCAAGTTCATCATTTCAACAAAAGTTAGTGATTTTATTTGTATACAGGGTGTTTTGTGACTCGGGGAATAAAATGATGATGATTCGTAAAAAATATTATAAAAGTCTTCAAATAACCAAGATACAGGCAATCAAAGTTAAGAAACTTTAACACATTTTTCTAAATATTTTCAATACCGTTCTTGGTAGAGTGCTAAAATTTGGTACGGCCTAAACTAACATCAAGTAAATTCCTTAGGCAATTTGTCACTTCGATCGGATCGCTGGAACCATGCTATATAGGGTGTTTCTAAAGTTTGTTTGCTCGTAAATCTACATTTATTCTTCTACATTTTAATAGAAGATTTATTTTAGAAACTTTTATCACTCTTTGAAAATTTTGATAACAGTAGCCGTTTTTGATTTAAATCGTAACAAATAAAAAATGAAAAATCCTCGGAAAAGTCTGAGTCGGCCATAACAATTGAAAATCGATTTAAGCTTGTCAACTTGACTATGTCGTTTGAACAAAAAGTTTAATTTTCGTTAGCTTTTAGATTTTTTTTACGAATCAACATCATTTTTGCTCAAAGAGATTATTGATCTTGGAAACTGTGATCTTGATTATCAATTTTTAAGTTCATGTTTCAAGGAGATTTCTGGTATTTTCAGAGAGTATTTTACAGCACTCCTTATTTTATTTTCTATTTATTTATCTAATATTGTTATTCAGTTTTATTCATTCTTTTAGAATTTTGAAGAAAATGTTTCCTTTTTTTCTCCTCAATGATTCTATAATTTTACTTTCAAGCGAATAGATTTTTCTTTGAACGTTTATTTTTTTTATTTCTATAAGTTTAAGGCATTGTTTGTTTTATTTAAACAGAATATTTCAACAACTTTCCTTCTATACTGCAAAACATTTCCACTTCTTATCATTTATTAATTCAATTTGTTGGTATTTTCCAGATATTTTTCTTGTAAATTTCTAATCAGTTTTTCTCGAATTTCTTTTATTATTTCTGTTAAGATTATTTAGTAAGCAATTTGTAATAAAATCTATGTGAAATGATAAGAATTTTTGGGAATATATCCTCATCAGTTGTATTGGAGTTTTCATAATTTCTCTTAAGATACTTTCATTAATAATTTACAACAAAATCTATGTGCGATGTGGCAATAACACAGTACTTTCTCAACTTGTAGTCTTTCAGATAGAATTTTTGAAAACCCTTACCAGTTTTTCTTGAATTGCTCCTAAATTTTCTTAAAATACTCCCATTAATGATTTATAACAAAATCTATATGAGTAATGTGACAAGAATAAAATATTTTCTTAACTCTTTTTAGTCTTTTCTTGAATTAGTTTCTCATGTAGCTCGTGGTGAAACATTTTGTAATATAGAAATAACACAATTAATTGGTTTGTTTCACTGTTTAAACAGTGAAACAAATCAATTAATTGTGTTATTTAATATTAATAGATTATAGAAATAACACAATTAATTGGTTTGTTTACAAAATTTTATTTCTTTTTAGTCTTTCAGACAGTATTTCAGAAAATTCACATCATTTTTTCTTGGATTTCTTCACAGTTTCTCTTAACGTACTTTTTTTAGTAATTTATAACAAAATCTAAGTGCGTACTCTTGACCTACCTCAATAAACTATACATTTGCCTAGCGTACCCTTGACCTTTCCTACGAAACCGTTTGTTGGGGTAACTGAAATTGGTAACATTTGGAAAAATGCATCGAGCAACTTAAAAAATTCTAAATATTTTATTATTACAGGGATTGACTTGAAATTTCTTGTATGCATAGGGGAAGAACGTAGCTATAAAAATTGTAAAACAATCAATTTACACTAACGGAAAATAAAACAGCAGCTCTTTAAAGATGAATTGTAAAAATTGAATAAAATGCACTATAAAAATGATAAAATCTTATTACTACAGGAATTGAATTGAAACTGCTTAGACAGATACAAGACGAACGTAGATTTTAAAATATAATAAAACAATCGGCTTACTCTAACAGAAAATAAAACGGCAGCACTTGAATATATTGAATATATTGAAAAAATGCATCAGGCGACTTAAAAAATTCTATGTTTTATTACTGCAGGAATTGACATAAAACTTCATAGACACATTCAAAAAGGATGTAGTTTTAGAATGTTATGAAACAATCAACGTACGCTAACGGAAAACAAAATGGCTGCATTTACAACTGAAATCTGAAAAATTTATAAAAATGCATCAAGCGACTTAAAAAAATTCTACAAGTTTTGTCACTACAGGAATTAACTTGAAACATCTTAGATATATACAGAAAGAACTTAGTTTCAGAATATAATAAAACAATCGACGTAACGGAAAACAAAACTGAAATGGCAAAATAAAGTTTTGTGTGAAAATAAACGTTTTCAGTTTATAATTATAATCTTCACCATATTTTTACATGTATTTAGAGTAGATTAGTAAATTAAATTTCATGTCGATAGCTTTTGTTTTTACATTTTATTCTCATGTTTAAAATTACCAGATTTTTTTAGCACGATTTTAGTACAAAACCCTTAAATCTATTCTTGAATTGTTTTTTTTTTTAATTTCAGGATATGGTTGATGTTGGTAAACAATTCTTCTCAGTCCAAAATCTCCAGATTAAATCTTGCCTTTGGATAGCATTCAACAGCAACAGGTAAATTCATGATATATTTTAAAAAAATGTAAAAGTGTAAAAATTCAACTATTAAAAAAATGTGCGAATTAAATTAAATTTACAAATTTTATTTACAATTTCAACTGTTGTTTGAAAAATAAAGAAAATAAAATATTCATCAAATGATTTCCAACATAATCAATAAAATTATACAATCAGTTATAATTTAAAGATCTTTAATCCACAATTTATACGTTATATTATAAATATAATATTATAATGAAGTTACACTTTAAGAAACTATTACGACAAAGTGGAATCTTTGAAATCTATTCTTAGCGTATAAAATTTGATGCAAAACTTACTTAAACGGATCGATGCAAACAGAGTATACTTAAAAGGGCGTAGCTTTAAAACCACGTAATGCAATTTGGCCCTTCTCCGCATACAGACTCTGATTTTATTACCACACACGATGGCACACTTAATTTTACCGCCGAGCACGCAACGGCTCTAAACTACGACCCTTCGTCAGGCTTTTGTTTATTAACGTACGGCGCACCACTGAAATTAACATAATGGCCTTGCTAATGAACCCACTACAATAAAAAAGCCATCGCGAAAATGTGCAGTATTTAAAAACGTATTTTAAGGAGTGAATCACGTCTGACTTATGCAAAATATGAAGTCTATTAATAGATGGTAATGATGTATAGAAATTAGCAAACGTTTCTTGATCGAAGATAGTTGTGAATTTTAAAAGGTTGTAAGTGTAAAGGTTACATGTTAATTAGTATTATTTCCAATTATGCCAGATCACATCTATTAACAAATGTTTAACCAATTGAATTAATAATCTTGTAGTTTCCTAGTAGGTGATGGAAGAGAGTTTTTTTTTTTAGAATTTTGTCCAAAATGTGGAGGTGCTCCATCTTGTTGGAAACCGATTTTTTGATCAGGTGCATCTGGACAACACTAATATATTACCATTCATTGAAAAAGTTATTTCATCAATAATTCAAGACGTGCTGAGAAAGAAAGACACTTCCAAACAATTGATTTTTCACAGCTAGAAACAAAATGGCGACGCTCCAAACTCAAATTGTGAAAATTAAAATTACATTCGGTGATTTAAAAATTTGTAAAAATTCCATCTTCACTCTGAGTTGTTTGAAACTCTCAAAATGCATCCTTAATTAATATATTTTTCATATCACTTCAAAACAATTGATCTATCGCAGCTAGAAACAAAATGGCGACGTTCTAAATTCAAATTGTAAGAAATAAAATTGCATTCGGTGGTTTAAAAATTGTTAAAAGTCCATCTCCACTCTGATTAGTTTGAAACCTTTAAAATCTATTCTTAATTGATATATTTTTTATAACCCTTCAAAACAGTTGATTAATCGCAGCTAGAAACAAAATGGCGACGCTCAAAACTCAAATTGTGAAAATTAAAATTACATTCGGTGATTTAACGATTTGTAAAAATTCCATCTCCACTCTGAGTAGTTTGAAACTTTCAAAATGCATCCTTAATTAATACATCTTTCATATCACTTCAAAACAATTGATCTATCGCAGCTAGAAACAAAATGGAGACGTACTAAACTCAAATTGTAAGAAATAAAATTGCATTCGGTGATTTAAAAATTGTTAAAAGTCCATTTCCACTCTGTTTAGTTTGAAACCTTTAAAATCTATTCTTAATTGATATATTTTTTATAACTCTTCAAAACAATTGATTAACCGCAGCTGGAAACAAAATGGCGACGCTCAAAACTAAAATTGTGAAAATTAAAATTACATTCGGTGATTTAAAAATTTGTAAAAATTCCATATTCACTCTGAGTAGTTTGAAACTTTCAAAATGCATCCTTAATTAATACATCTTTCATATCACTTCAAAACAATTAATCTATCGCAGCTAGAAACAAAATGGCGACGTTCTAAACTCAAATTGTAAGAAATAAAATTGCATTCGGTGGTTTAAAAATTGTTAAAAGTCCATCTCCACTCTGTTTAGTTTGAAACCTTTAAAATCTATTCTTAATTGATATATTTTTCATAACACTTCAAAACAATTGATTAATCGCAGCTAGAAACAAAATGGCGACGCTCAAAACTCAAATTGTAAAAATTAAAATTACATTCGGTGATTTAAAAATTTGTAAAAATTCCATCTCCACTCTGAGTAGTTTGAAACTTTCAAAATACATCCTTAATTAATACATCTTTCATATCACTTGAAAACAATTGATCTATCGCAGCTAGAAACAAAATGGTAACGTTCTAAATTCAAATTGTAAGAAGTAAAATTGCATTCGGTGATTTAAAAATTGTTAAAAGTCCATTTCCACTCTGTTTAGTTTGAAACCTTTAAAATCTATTCTTAATTGATATATTTTTCATAACACTTCAAAACAATTGATTAAACGCAGCCAGAAACAAAATGGCGACGCTCAAAACTCAAATTGTGAAAATTAAAATTACATTCCGTGATTTCAAAATTTGTAAAAATTCCATCTCCACTCTGAGTAGTTTGAAACTTTCAAAATGCATCCTTAATTAATACATCTATCATATCACTTCAAAACAATTGATCTATCGCAGCTAGAAACAAAATGGCGACGTTCTAAACTCAAATTGTAAGAAATAAAATTGCATTCGGTGGTTTAAAGATAATTAAAAGTCCATCTCCACTCTGTTTAGTTTGGAACCTTTAAAATCTATTCTTAATTGATATATTTTTCATAACACTTCAAAACAGTTGATTAATCGCGGCTAGAAACAAAATGGCGACGCTCAAAACTCAAATTGTGAATATTAAAATTACATTCGATGATTTAAAAATTTGTAAAAATTCCATTTCCACTCTGAATGTTTTGAAACTTTCAAAATGCATCCTTAATTAACCTATTTTTCATATCACTTCAAAACACTTGATGCATTGCAGCTAGGAACAAAATGGTGACGTTCTAAACTTAAATTGTAAGAAATAAAATTGCATTCGGTGGTTTAAAAATTGTTAAAAGTCCATTTCCACTCTGTTTAATTTGAAACCTTTAAAATCTATTCTTAATTGATATATTTTTCATAACACTTCAAAACAGTTGATTAATCGCAGCTGGAAACAAAATGGCGACGCTCAAAACTAAAATTGTGAAAATTAAAATTACATTCGGTGATTTAAAAATTTGTAAAAATTCCATCTCCACTCTGAGTAGTTTGAAACTTTCAAAATGCATCCTTAATTAATACATATTTCATATCACTTCAAAACAATTGATCTATCGCAGCTAGAAACAAAATGGCGATGTTATAAACTCAAATTGTAAGAAATAAAATTGCATTCGGTGATTAAAAAATTGTTAAAAGTCCATCTCCACTCTGTTTAGTTTGAAACCTTTAAAATCTATTCTTAATTGATATATTTTTCATAACATTTCAAAACAGTTGATTAATCGCAGCTGGAAACAAAATGGCGACGCTCAAAACTCAAATTGTGAAAATTAAAATTACATTTGGTGTTTTAAAAATTTGTAAAAATTCCATTTCCACTCTGAGCAGTTTGAAACTTTCAAAATGCATCCTTAATTAATACATCTTTCATATCACTCCAAAACAATTGATCTATCGCAGCTAGAAACAAAATGGCGACGTTCTAAACTCAAATTGTAAGAAATAAAATTGCATTCGGTGGTTTAAAAATTGTTAAAAGTCCATCTCCACTCTGTTTAGTTTGAAACCTTTAAAATTTATTCTTAATTGATATATTTTTCATAACACTTCAAAATAATTGATTAATCGCAGCTAGAAACAAAATGGTGACGCTCAAAACTCAAATTATGGAAATTAAAATTACATTCGGTGATTTAAAAATTTGTAAAAATTCCATTTCCACTCTGAGTAGTTTGAAACTTTCAAAATGCATCCTTAATTAATACATCTTTCATATCACTTCAAAACAATTGATCTATCGCATCTAGAAACAAAATGGTAACGTTCTAAATTCAAATTGTAAGAAATAAAATTGGATTCGGTGATTTAAAAATTGTTAAAAGTCCATTTCCACTCTGTTTGGTTTGAAACCTTTAAAATCTATTCTTAATTGATATATTTTTCATAACACTTCAAAACAGTTGATTAATCGCAGCTAGAAACAAAATGGCGACGCTCAAAACTCAAATTGTGAAAATTAAAGTTACATTCCGTGATTTAAAAATTTGTAAAAATTCCATTTCCACTCTGAGTAGTTTGAAACTTTCAAAATGCATCCTTAATTAATACATATTTCATATCACTTCAAAACAATTGATCTATCGCAGCTAGAAACAAAATGGCGATGTTATAAACTCAAATTGTAAGAAATAAAATTGCATTCGGTGATTAAAAAATTGTTAAAAGTCCATCTCCACTCTGTTTAGTTTGAAACTTTTAAAATCTATTCTTAATTGATATATTTTTCATAACACTTCAAAACACTTGATTAATCGCAGCTAGAAACAAAATGGCGACGCTTAAAACTCAAATTGTGAAAATTAAAATTACATTCGGTGATTTAAAAATTTGTAAAAATTCCATCTCCACTCTGAGTGGTTTGAAACTTACAAAATGCATCCTTAACTAATACATTTTTCATATCACTTCAAAACAATTGATCCACCGCAGCTAGAAACAAAATGGTAACGTTCTAAATTCAAATTGTAAGAAATAAAATTGCATTCCGTGATTTTTAAATTGTTAAAAGTCCATCTCCACTCTGCTCAGTTTGAAACCTTTAAAATCTATTCTTAATTGATATATTTTTCATAACACTTCAAAACAGTTGAATAATCGCAGCCAGAAACAAAATGGCGACGCTCAAAACTCAAATTGTGAAGATTAAAATTACATTCGGTGATTTAAAAATTTGTAAAAATTCCATATCCATTCTAAGTAGTTTGAAACTTTCAAAATGCATCCTTAATTAATACATTTTTCATATCACTTCCAAACAATTGATCTATCGCAGCTAGAATCAAAATGGCGACGCTCTAAACTAAAATTGTAAGAAATAAAATTGCATTCGGTTGTTTAAAAATTGTTAAAAGTCCATCTGCACTCTGTTTAGTTTTAAATCTTTAAAATCTATTCTTATTTCATATATTTTTCATAACACTTCAAAACAGTTGGTTAATCGCAGCTAGAAACAAAATGGCGACGCTCAAAACTAAAATTGTGAAAATGAAAATTACATTCGGTGATTTAAAAATTTGTAAAAATTCCATCTCCACTCTGAGTAGTTTGAAACTCTCAAAATGCATCATTAATTAATACATCTTTCATATCACTTCAAAACAATTGATCTATCGCAGCTAGAAATAAAATGGCGACATTCTAAATTCAAATTGAAGAAATAAAATTGCATTCGGTGATTTAAAAATTGTTTAAAGTCCATCTGCACTCTGTTTAGTTTGAAACCTTTAAAATCTATTCTTAATTGATATATTTTTTAAAACTCTTCAAAACAGTTGATTAATCGCAGCTAGAAACAAAATGGCGACGCTCAAAACTAAAATTGTGAAAATTAAAATTACATTCGGTGATTTAAAAATTTGTAAAAATTCATATTCACTCTGAGTAGTTTGAAACTTTCAAAATGCATCCTTAATTAATACATCTTTCATATAACTTCAAAACAATTGATCTATCGCAGCTAGAATCAAAATGGCGACGTTCTAAACTCAAATTGTAAGAAATAAAATTGCATTCGGTGATTTAAAAATTGTTAAAAGTCCATCTCCACTCTGTTTAGTTTGAAACCTTTAAAATCTATTCTTAATTCATATCTTTTTCATAACACTTCAAAACAAATGATTAATCGCAGCTAGAAACAAAATGGCGACGCTCAAAACTCAAATTGTGAAAATTAAAATTACATTCGGTGATTTAAAAATTTGTAAAAATTCCATCTTCACTCTGAGTAGTTTGAAACTTTCAAAATGCATCCTTAATTAATACAGCTTTCATATCACTTCAAAACAATTGATCTATCGCAGCTAGAAATAAAATGGCGACGCTCTAAACTCAAATTGTAAGAAATAAAATTGCATTCTGTGATTTAAAAATTGTTAAAAGTCCATCTCCACTCTGTTTAGTTTGAAACCTTTAAAATCTATTCTTAATTGATATAGTTTTCATAACTCTTCAAAACAGTTGATTAATCGCAGCTAGAAATAAAATGGCGACGCTCAAAACTCAAATTGTGAAAATTAAAATTACATTCGGTGATTTAAAAATTTGTAAAAATTCCATCTCCACTCTGAGTCGTTTGAAACTTTCAAAATGCATCCTTAATTAATACATCTTTCATATCACTTCAAAACAATTGATCTATCGCTGTTAGAAACAAAATGGTAACCTTCTAAATTCAAATTGCAAAAAATAAAATTTCATTCGGTGATTTAAAAATTGTAAAAATTACATTTCCACTCTGTTCAGTTTGAAACCTTTAAAATCTATTCTTAATTGATATATTTTTCATAACACTTCAAAACAAATGAATAATCGCAGCTAGAAACAAAATGGCGACGCTCAAAACTCAAATTGTGAAAATTAAAATTACATTCGGTGATTTTAAAATTTGTAAAAATTCCATTTCCACTCTGAGTAGTTTGAAACTTTCAAAATTCATCCTTAATTAATACATCTTTCATATCACTTCAAAACAATTGATCTATCGCAGCTAGAAACATAATGGTAACGTTCTAAATTTAAATTGTAAGAAATAAAATTGCATTCGGCGATTTAAAAATTGTTAAAATTCCATCTCCACTCTGATTAGTTTGAAACCTTTATAATCTATTCTTAATTGATATATTTTTTATAACTCTTCAAAACAGTTGATTGATCGCAGCCAGAAACAAAATGGCGACGCTCAAAGTTAAAATTGTGAAAATTAAAATTACAATCGGTGCTTTAAAAAATTGTAAAAATTCCATCTCCACTCTGAGTAGTTTGGAACTTTCAAAATGCATCCTTAATTAATACATCTTTCATATCACTTCAAAACAATTGATCTATCGCAGCTAGAATCAAAATGGCGACGCTCTAAACTAAAATTGTAAGAAATAAAATTGCATTCGGTGGTTTAAAAATTGTTAAAAGTCCATCTCCACTCTGTTTAGTTTGAAACCTTTAAAATCTATTCTTAATTGATATATTTTTCTTAACACTTCAAAACAAATGATTAATCGCAGCTAGAAACAAAATGGCGACGCTCAAAACTAAATATGTGAAAATTAAAATTACATTCTGTGATTTCAAAACTTGTAAAAATTCCATCTCCACTCTCATTAGTTTGAAACTTTCAAAATGCATCCTTAATTGATATACTTTTGATATTATTTCGAAACAATTGATCTATCGCAGCTAGAAACAAAATGGTAACGTTCTAAATTCAAATTGTAAGAAGTAAAATTGCATTCGGTGATTTAAAAATTGTTAAAAGTCCATTTCCACTCTGTTTAGTTTGAAACCTTTAAAATCTATTCTTAATTGATATATTTTTCATAACACTTCAAAACAGTTGATTAATCGCAGCCAGAAACAAAATGGCGACGCTCAAAACTCAAATTGTGAAAATTAAAATTACATTAGGTGATTTCAAAATTTGTAAAAATTCCATCTCCACTCTGAGTAGTTTGAAGCTTCCTAAATGCATCCTTTCATATCACTTCAAAACAATTGATCTATCGCAGCTAGAAACAAAATGGCGACGTTCTAAACTCAAATTGTAAGAAATAAAATTGCATTCGGTGATTTAAAAAT
Source organism: Ontholestes murinus (assembly GCA_963969525.1). Lineage (NCBI taxonomy): Eukaryota > Metazoa > Arthropoda > Insecta > Coleoptera > Staphylinidae > Ontholestes > Ontholestes murinus. Next base: position 11,152,978 of record OZ018396.1, read on the forward strand.
TGTTAAAAGTCCATCTCCACTCTGTTCAGTTTGAAACCTTTAAAATCTATTCTTAATTGATATATTTTTCATAACACTTCAAAACAATTGATTAATCGCAGTTAGAAACAAAATGGCGACGCTCAAAACTCAAATTGAGAAAATTAAAATTACATTCGGTGATTTAAAAATTTGTAAAAATTCCATCTCCACTTTGAGTAGTTTGAAACTTTCAAAATGCATCCTTAATTAAAACATCTTTCATATCACTTCAAAACAATTGATCTATCGCAGCTAGAAACAAATGGCGACGTTCTAAACTCAAATTGTAAGAAATAAAATTGCATTCGGTGATTTAAAAATTGTTAAAAGTCCATCTCCATTCTGTTTAGTTTGAAACCTTTAAAATCTATTCTTAATTCGTATATTTTCATAACACTTCAAAACAATTGATTAATCGCAGCTAGAAACAAAATGACGACGCTCCAAACTCAAATTGTGAAAATTAAAATTACATTCGGTGATTTTAAAATTTGTAAAAATTCCATTTCCACTCTGAGTAGTTTGAAACTTTCAAAATGCATCCTTAATTAGCCTATTTTTCATATCACTTCAAAACAATTGATCTATCGCAGCTAGAAACAAAATGGCGACGTTCTAAACTCAAATTGTAAGAAATAAAATTGCATTCGGTGATTTAAAAATTGTTAAAAGTCCATCTCCACTCTGTTTAGTTTGAAACCTTTAAAATCTATTCTTAATTGATATATTTTTCATAACACTTCAAAACAAATGATTAATCGCAGCTAGAAACAAAATGGCGACGCTCAAAACTCAAATTGTGAAAATTAAAATTACATTCGGTGATTTAAAAATTTGTAAAAATTCCATCTTCACTCTGAGTAGTTTGAAACTTTCAAAATGCATCCTTAATTAATACAGCTTTCATATCACTTCAAAACAATTGATCTATCGCTGTTATAAACAAAATGGTAACCTTCTAAATTCAAATTGCAAAAAATAAAATTTCATTCGGTGATTTAAAAATTGTAAAAATTACATTTCCACTCTGATTAGTTTGAAAACTTTAAAGTCTATTTTTAATTGATATATTTTTCATAACACTTCAAAACAAATGATTAATCGCAGCTAGAAACAAAATGGCGACGCTCAAAACTAAAATTGTGAAAATTAAAATTACATTCGGTGATTTAAAAATTTGTAAAAATTCCATCTTCACTCTGAGTAGTTTGAAACTTTCAAAATGCATCCTTAATAAATACAGCTTTCATATCGCTTCAAAACAATTGATCTATCGCAGCTAGAAACAAAATGGCGACGCTCTAAACTCAAATTGTAAGAAATAAAATTGCATTCTGTGATTTAAAAATTGTTAAAAGTCCATCTCCACTCTGTTTAGTTTGAAACCTTTAAAATCTATTCTTAATTGATATAGTTTTCATAACACTTCAAAACAATTGATTAATCGCAGCTGGAAACAAAATGGCGACGCTCAAAAACTAAAATTGTGAAAATTAAAATTACATTCGTTGATTTAAAAATTTGTAAAAATTCCATTTCCACTCTGAGTAGTTTGAAACTTTCTAAATGCATCCTTAATTAACCTATTTTTCATATCACTTCAAAACAATTGATCTATCGCAGCTGGAAACAAAATGGTAACGTTCTAAATTCAAATTGTGAGAAATAAAATTGCATTCGGTGATTTAAAAATTGTTAAAAGTCCATCTCCACTCTGTTTAGTTTGAAACCTTTAAAATCTATTCTTAATTCATATCTTTTTCATAACACTTCAAAACAGTTGATTAATCGCGGCTAGAAACAAAATGGCGACGCTCAAAACTCAAATTGTAAAAATTTAAATTGCATTCGGTGATTTGGAAAAATGTAAAAATTCCATCTGCACTCTCATTAGTTTTAAACTTTTAAAATGCATCATTAATTGATATTATTTCGAAACAATTGATCTATCGCAGCTAGAAACAAAATGGCGACGCTTTTAACTTTTAATTGATTCTGGTTAGTATTAAATTTGCAAAATCCATTCGAATTAAAATATTTAATATGATTTCGAAACAATCGAGTTAAAAACAAAATGGCGTTGTTTATTTATACAATCGATAATTTTGTGGGTCGATAAAACTGGTCGAGAGTGACGTTCTTCCATTGTTTAACAGTCGATCGCTCATACTCCAGAGCGAATGTGATTTATGGAGTACAAGTGGTGTATCGAGTGTGCGATTTCGAGTCAGTGTGCGAATTCGTAACGGTCGCATTGTTTCTGGTGATTTCGAGCATTTAAATCGGGTCCGGCGGAGCGTGGCAGGCCGCGGCGGAGGGACCGGTGCATGTGCATGCAGAAACGTGTCTCGTTTCACTTTTTATTTTCTCCACCTTTTTAACGTAGAGGAGAGCAAACTGGTTTACCGTCGATGGATGAGGAGGATAATTTTTCTCCGCGGCGAAGAAAGAGCGCCGGGCTGGAAGGGAGGCCATTTTTATCTAGGAATAGAAAGAGGCCCCCTAGTGGCTAGTCCCTACGTGCCCGCGTGCACACAAAGGGCCCACCCTTTCTTCCGCCCGGGCAAGAACTAGTAGCGATGGCCGACGACGTCGAGGGGGTTGGTGATTTTTTGACGGTTTCCGGGCAATTTTAAAGGCGACGTTCCGATGAGGGAACGCTTAGTAGTGGTGACCGCGGCCTCCTGAGGAACACCGTCGATGAGAGATGATATTGGGTAAGACACGGACATTTCCTAATTTAATTATCTGCAATAATTTAACATGTTATATCCCATTGTATTGCGAACAGTATGGGTTTTAGTGGCTCTGAAACTCGATTTTGGGTTTACACATATGTATTTGCTAAAATCTATTGTTCTTTTGTATGTTTTACATTAATAGTATAGAAAATACAGAATTCAGGCAATTGAGCTCTTTACTAAAGTATCAAATCGGATTTAATTTTGAATGCCCTACTAATGATTGATTCATATCATCTACACTGACATTTTAGTGAAGTACCAATATTCCTACTTTACCATGTACCCAATTTGCGACAGAACAGAAATTATATATTTTTGTCATATGTTTGATAAACAGTATGTCTGCAAGCTGTTTAAATTTGTAAAGCACCATTCGTAATTTTCTGTAGGTATTTGTAATTTGTATTTCCCATTTTAAGTGAGTGTCTACATTAATACCTAAATATTTTGCACTTCTCTTGGCCATAATACTTGTTGTTGAGTTTTGGTGGAGCTAGTAGATACTTGGCATAAGTTGTAAATACTATGTAATTAGTTTTTTGTGTATTATTAGATACAAGATTTTTACTGAAATACTGAAATATATGCATTAAGTAATTATTCACAGTTTCATGCAGGTGTTTTCAACTTGTAGACTCATAATAAATTATTATATTATGCTACATTCCGTTCGAATTGTAAATAGATCATTTATGTATAGATAAAACAGGATAGGATCTAGTGTGGAGCCCTGTGGCACCCCCTGCTGTACCAAGAGTTCTCTCCTATACTATGTTCCTATTTTAAAACATTGTCTTCTAGTTGTTAAGTATTTTCTGAATAAGCTTAAAGTGGTTCCTCTAATTCCATAAATTTCCATTTTGTTGGGTAATATTTTATGATTTACTGTATCAAAAGCTTTGGCTAAACTATAAATATTGGTATTGCTGGAATTTTTTCATCAACGGCTACATATCTTTGATGTAAAGTGAGCTATTGCATTCTGAGTTGGCATATTCTTCTTCTTTAACTACCATTACCGTTCAACGGTCGTTGGTTAACATTATGTATCAAAATTAAAAACAATTTAAGTAATTCATTGTGATCAAAACCTCTAATTGGATAATGACCTACTAACTTGAAGTGTACAAATTTTAAAAATTTGCGTTGAAAACATATTCTTCCTAAATCCAAATTGTGATGAAAATATAATATTGTATTTATCACTGTTTTTTTTATTGTCTTTTCGATTATTTTGCGATATTAGATATATGTAACAGCCATCGGTCTATAATTTATTAGCTCTTGTTTAGAACAGATTTTATATAAGGGTCTAATTACCGTTTTCTTAAATAATTCCGAAAAGTGGTCGGAGCCAAAACAGGAATTGATAATTTGTGTTAAGGGGAGCTGCTTAACTTGTTGTAGGTCTTCTGCAAGCAAGTCCATATGGCCAGCTCGGGGTATCCTTCAGCTTTTAAATTGTCATATCTCGGTGTTTTGTTTAGTTTCAGCTCATGTATACGTTTTTGTACCTCAAATTCATTTACTGGTGAGAGAAATAGTGATTGCCCATTTTGTATTCTGTAACTTAATTCATCTGTTGTTTCTATTTGTCTACCCGTTGTATTTTCAATTTTAACGCAGCGCTCATTAAAATATTCAACTATTTCTTTTGGTTCTTTATACAGGGTGACTGACGTAAAACCTTTGGTGCTGTATCTCGCTTATTTTTTATCCGATTTTAATAACAACAAATTAAATCAATTTTAAAAGACTTTAATAGGATCTGAACTGTTATTATTTCTCGCACCCAGTTTTTGACAAAATACGATCAACATTTTTTTTTTAAATTGCACTGTATATATATATTTATTGATTCGCAAGGAGATTTTTTTTCTGAATATAAAATTGTAGACAAATTTATCCATACATCAAACTTAAGTCGAGAAATTGAGGATTAAAAAAATAAATAAAAAGTCAAGTATCCATTGTAAACAATATACAGACCCTATTTTAAATGTCAAAAGTGACAGTGACAGCCATTGATACAATACTCCAACGATTTTTAATTATTTCATAATTAAAATGTTGCAATATTTCAAACACTGCACTAGAATTTTGTGCTTCTACTGAAATCGTTTTTCAGTTTTTGAAATCTTGCAACATTTTTATTATGAAATTATTAAAAATCATTGCAGTATTGTACCAATGACTGACACTGTCACTTTTGACATTTGGAATAGGCTCTGTATATTGTTTACTATGGGTATTTGATTTTTAATTTCTTTTTAATCCTCAATTTCTCGACTTTGGTTTGATGAATGGATAAAATCGTTTACAAATTTAGATTCAGAAAAAAATCTCCTTGCGGATCAGTACAAAATATATATACAGTGCAATTTGGAAAAAAAAAGTTGATCGTCTTTTGTCAAAAACTGGATGCAAGAAAAAATATCAGTACAGTTCATATTAAAGTCTTTTAAAAATCATTTAATTTGATGTTTTATTTATTCAAATCGAATCAAAAATAAGCGAGATACAGCACCAAAGGTTTTTCGTCAGTCACCCTGTAACTTTATTTTCCAAGTCGTTCTGACTTATAATAAGACAATGAATTGAAAACAATAGAACTCAAATGGCCATCGACCGAAATAGTATGTTTTACTGATTGAAGGGTAGGTATAAGATCACCCACCCACCCTACATATACATGAAAATTTTAGTTACGATCAGTCGTTTGGTTTCTTGTATTAACCAGCAATATTTTGGATTGGTGTATAAAATTCTGAAAGGAATCGTTTACCCTGCGTTTATGTGGATGGGTGGCCTCTATTAATTCCTTCCAGTCAAATGAATTAAAAAGAAAGAAATTTATACAAGGAGTAAAGTTTAATTAGTAAATCACTTACACATTTGCTTCTTATTAATGTGTTATTGAAAGTAAATAATCGCGTATGTTTTACTGATTGTACACTGGGTTAGAGGCCTCCCACCCACCCCACATATACATTTAGTTTAGTGTTTAGTATTTTCAAAAAAAAAATTGTTAATTGAGTGAGGATGTCCAACGTTTTAAAAGTGTTAGGAGTGGGTGGGTGGCCTTCAATCCTCCCTCAAATCAAATGAATATAATCAAGGGTTTCACTAAAGGAAAAGCAAATTTAATATATTTTTAAACACATTATCGTCATTTTTGGACAGAATTAGGCATCAGCAAAATCTTGTGGTTTTAGGAGGAGATTTCAATACCAATTTTAACAACAATTCTGATGTAAATACGACGGCTTTAAGTGATTGTATGTGTAGTTATAATTTAAGAAAATTAGTTAGATTTAACACACGTCAACAAAGTTGTATTGACAATATTTTCACCAATATAGATGATCAATCAATTGAGGTTGGTAGTTTCAATACAGCTTTATCTGATCACTTAGGGCTAACATTACGCATTCATTGCCCTTTGAAACAAGTTCAGTTAGTGAAAACATATAGTTTTCGGCCGTTAACCCAATTAGGAAAATTTAATTTTTATCATGTAGCGGCCGGAATAATTTTTTGTTTTATACAGTCAGAGATGCTAAATCCTCACGAGAAATGGGCAAAATTTATTAATGAAATTCAACAATGTAGAGACTTGTCGTTTCCTGTTCGAACCTACACATGTAATAATAAGTCTGTTTCCGTGTGGTTTGATGAGGAACTTAGGAAAATGAGAGATACTATGAGACTTCTATAGGAGCATTACGATAGAAACCCCTCTAATAGGTCAAAAATAGAACGCGATAAATTTAGAAGTTATTGCAGAAAGGCAATTAAAACAAAGAATTCAACTTATTTTTTACAAATGTAGCTGAAAAACTATACGGTTCACTGCCACAAGTAACAGTTAGCCTAGATGTTCAGATTGAGACGAATGCAAATATTCAGTTTAAATTTTTACCAATTTCGCAGATTGTAGTAAGAGCAGCTATTGATAAACTTAAAAATAGTTCTGCTCTTGATATATATGGGTTTAACACCGAACTAATAAAATATATAAAAGATGTCTTGATCCGTTAACTAAACTTATAAATATTTCAATTTCTACCTCTGTATTTCCGGACGTATTAAAACTAGCAAAAGTATTACCTATTTTCAAGGAAGGCGATCGAAATGATTACCCATCATTTCAAAGATCATTGAGTGTATTTTGAAAACACAAATTGTAACCTATTTTGAAAAAAATAACTCATTTTATATAAAGCAATTTGGATTTAGAGCCGGAAAAAATACTGTAAATGCCCTTCAGGATTTATGCGAGATAATAGTTGAATGCTTTGAGAACAGGTCTAACTGTATAGAGTCGTTTTTGTTGCTTAAAAAACTGGCCAAATATAATTTTAACTTAAAGAGTCTAGATCTGATATCATCTTATCTACCCAACAGAGCACAAGCAGTGGAAGTGAATGGCAAAAAATCATCAATGCTACCCATACTACATGGGGTTCCACAAGGATCAATTTTGGGACCTGTACTTTTTCTAATATTCATTAATGATCTCCCAAACTCTCTTGATGGCCCATGTGTATTATTATTCGCAGATGATACCACCGTGGTAAGCGTGGGTACTACAGAGGATGAGGTTCAGCAAATAAATACTCAACGTCTGAACATCATGGCCTCTTGGTGCGCTACAAACAAACTGGCTCTTAATGAAAATAAGACCAAGAGTATGAACTTTTCTGTCAATAGTTCAACAGAGACATCTGTAAAATTTTTGGGACTTTATCTTGATTCGACTCTCACTTGGAAGAACCACGGCCATGAGCTTGCCAAAATCTTGTCCAAAAATATTTTTTGCTTGAGGACTTTGGCAAGGCATCGTTGGATGTACTTCGCACCGCTTACTTCGGTCTCATCGAATCACATATGCGATATGGTGTTTTAATTTGGGGTCACTCTACTTCCAGACACCGCATTTTTGCTCTTCAAAGACGTGCTTTGCGCATAGTTGCTGGATGTAGCTATACAGATAACTGTAGGGTATTTTGATTAGTTTTTTTGTCAATATGTCACATGTTTTAAACCAACTTTATAATTGTATTTTTCATTGTGAGTTGTTTTTTTTTTCAATATTTCACTTGTTATCAACAAACTTTTAAATAGAGTTTATAACTGTATTTTTCATTGTGTGTTGTAAAAACAATTTTTTAAACCAAATTTCTCATTTAGTCAACTGTTTTTTGTTTTAAATGTTTTTTTGTCAAGATGTTGATTTATTTAAAACAAATTATTAACATTTTTTAAGATTTCAACTGTTTTTTCAAATTTCAATTATGTTTTCTCACAAATATTAGTTGTTTAGAGCATAAGATGTTTTTGTTTCATTTTTTTTAAGTTTAAAGTCATCTGTTTTTCTAAATTTGAATTATTTTCTTTGTCGATATTACATTTTTTAATCAAACTTTGAAATTAAGGTTTTAGCTGTAGTTTTTCTTCAAATTATTATTATGTGTTGTAAAAACAATTGAATTAAGCAAATTTTATTTATTCAACTGTTTTTTTATTATAAAATAACTTTGCTAACTGTGGAGAAAGTGATTACAAGTTATTTTATATTGCATTATCTTCACGTCAATCAACATGAACGTTTTTTGTATTATCAAATTGCAATGATTTTTGTCAAAATGTTCAATTGTTTGAAACCAATATTCAATGGTTTTTTTTAAGATTTCAACTGTTATTTTGGGCTATATTAAATTTGTTATTTTTTTAGCAATCTTTGTCCAAAGTGATAAGAGAGTTGTTTTTTAGCAATCTTCAAACCGTTTAAAAAAATGAACTTTTTTGTTGGAAAAATTTAAATTGTCCAAATAGATTGTTTTATTTTCATTTTTTTTGTTGGCAAATTTCAATTGTTTTTTATTTGATAGAAAAGCAAATATTTAACTGTTTTTAAGTTGCCAAATTTCAATTCTTTGTCACTCTTTTCTTGTTAGAAATTTCAAACGTTTTAAGCAAATATTTAATTAATTAGGCGAAGTAAAACTCTTGTTATGTTCCATTACTTTATGAAACATAACAAGAGTTTTACTTCTGCTAATTTGATAATTTGGTTCCATCAAGAGAGTAGTAGAACAAGTATCGATTAAATATTTAACTTTCGAGTTTTCATTTGTTTTCTTTTCATTAATATAAAGTTTTTAGCTGTATTTTTTGGCTAATTATTATTGAATGTTGTAAAAACAATTGATTAAAACAAGTTTTAATTTTTCAATTTTGTCTTTTGTATTGTAATTGTTTTTGTCAGAATGTTCAAAAATTATTTGAAACAAATTTTTACTGTCTTTTTTAAATTTCAACTGTTTTTTTGATTCAAATCAATTAATTTGTTCGTCAAAAATTGAGTTGTTTAGAGCCTATCTTAAGATGTTTTTGTTTATAACAATTTATTTATTTTTTAATTGGAAAAATTAATTCTTACTTTTCGGGTCAGTAATTTAATTTGTGACCGGTACCATTTGCCATTGGGATACATTAATGGCGCTACTTTTAGTTATTTTTATCAAAAAAATCAATTGTTTCAAGTTTTCAACTGTTTTTCAATTATTTCTTTTGTCAAAAATTATTTTTAAGCAAACTTCAAAACAACAACTTTTTTGTTGGCAAATTTCAATTGTTTTTTGCTAGAAAGGCAAGTTTTTTTTTAAAACTAATTTCAAGTTGCCTAATTTCAGCTTTAAATAAAATAAAATAAAGTTTGTTTATATCTCACACTTTATTATTAATAATTAATTAATAATTTAATAATAAAGTGTGTGTATAAACAAAGTTTATTTTATTTAATTTAAAGTTATAAAATATGTATCACAACGTGAAAGCCTCTACAATCAAGTATTTAATTTCAGCTTGCTGGCGAAATTATTTGTATGGTTTTGTATACTGTTTTATGGATTTTTAATTATATTTGATAAAGTGCCAATAAATAAATAAATACATATAGTCTGTTCGTTGGATCTTTCGTCGTACGTCACAAACTATCGCTTCAAAAAACGACGAAAGTTTTACAGTGCGTTCTTTTTCTAACGCATTTGGTTTACTTTATCAGACTGAATGTTTTTGCGTCGTTTCTCGAAGCGATAATTTGTGACGTACGACGAAAGATCCAACGAACAGACTATATATTGTTTTTGTAAAACAATTTAATTATTTTTTCTTTAGTTTTTCGACTCTTTTCTGTCAGATATTTCAAAACATTCAAACAAATATTTAATTTTCAAGTTTTCAATGGTTTTCATTTGGCAATATTCAATATATTTTCTTTAAAAAATAAAGAACATTTTTAATTTTCCTTTTTAATTTTCAACTGTATTTTACGTGTTAAAAATCCAAAGTTTTTTTATCAACACGTTTAATAGTTTGAAACAATTTTTTAAGATTTCAACTCTTGTTTTTCGCTAAATTCAATTATTTTTTTACCAAACTTCGAATCGTTTTAAAAAGTAACTTTTTTGTTGGCAAATTTTAATTATTCAAAGTGATTTTTTTACTGTTTTATGGATTTTAAATTATATTTATAAAGCAAGTCTGATAAAGTGCCAATAAATAAATAAATTCTTTCTGTAAAAAATTTCAATTGTTATTTTTCTAGTTGTCTTTCTTTTTGTGAGAAATTTCAAACGTTTTAAGCAAATATTTAACTTTTAAGTTTTCATTAGTTTTCTTTTGGCAACTTTCAATATTTTTTTCTATAAAAAATGAAAGAAAATGTTTAATTTTTTCTTTTTAATTTCGAACTGTATTTTCTGTGTTGAAAATTTCAATGTTTTTTATCAACATGTTCAATTGTTTTGAAACAATTTTTAACTGTTTTTTTAAAAGATATCAACCGTTTTTCTTTGGCCAAATTCAATTATTTTTTTATCAAACTTCAAACCGTTTAAAAAACAACTTTTATTATTTTTCATTTTTTGTTAGCAAATTTCAATTGTTTACTGCTAGAAAGGCAAGTTTTTAACTGATTTCAAGCTGCCAAATTTCAATTCTTTTTGCAAAAAATTTCATTTATTTTAGTTTTGGTTTTCTTTTTTTGTTACAAATTTCAATTGTTTTTTGCTAGAAAGGCAAGTTTTTTTAAACTGATTTCAAGTTGCCTAATTTAAGCTTACTGGCGAAATTATTTGTATGGTTTTGTATACTGTTTTATGGATTTTGAATTATATTAACAAAGTAAGCCTGATAAAGTGCCAATAAATAAATACATACCTATATTCTTTTTGTAAAACAATTTAATTATTTTTTCTATAGTTTTCGACTCTTTTTGCCAGATATTTCAAAAGTTTTAAACAATATTTAATTTTCAAGTTTTCAATGGTTTTCATTTGGCAACTTTCAATATTTTTTCTTTAAAAAAATAAAGAAAATTTTTAATTTTCAACTGTATTTTACGTGTTCATTTGTTTTCTTTCGGCAACTTTCAATATTTTTTTCTATAAAAAATGTTATTTTTATTTTTTCAGCTGTATTTTTTGTGTTGAAAATTTTAATGTTTTTTTTCGTATTGACAAATTTCAACGTTTTTTTTGATCAAAAATATCAATTATTTTTGATCAAAAGTTTAGTGCATATTTTTAGTTTCTATTTTTGTGGCAATTTGGTTTGGTTTTATTTAATACACTTCTTGGTTTTTGGTTTTAGGTTTTTTTATGAAAAAAAAAATATTATTTAAAGTCAACTATTTTTGGTAGTAAATTTCAATTATTTTCTCCGTCAATATTTCAATTATTTTAAACAAACTCTAATGTTTGTATAGTCGCATGCTGTAAAAATAATTAGATTGCTTTAATCATTTGTTTTTACAACATGCATCTGTAATTTGTCAATAAAAAATACACGTAAAAAGTCAATTTCAAAGTTTGTTTAAAACAATTGAATTATTGACAAAGAAAATAATTGAAATTTACTAAGGAACAAACAGTTTACTTAAAATTATTTTTTTCAACGGTTTTTGTATCAGTAAACTTCAATTGTTTCATGATAAAGTTTTAACTGTTTTTTTTAATATTCCAATTGTTTGGGAAATTTCAATTATTTTTTGTCAATACTTTCAGTTATTAAAAACATATTTAAAGGATTAATCGTCTTTTGGCTATTTTTTGTTTTTCCTTTTTTGTTTTTCCTTTTTTTTTGTTGACGCAAAAGTTCAATTTTAGTCAATGTAGACTACCGACAATATATTTGCATATTATATGTTTAGACGTTATTTATTTAACAGATTTTTAGATCAGATGACGGAAGTAAGCAGAAGATATGAGATAAATGACAGATGACAGATGATAGGTAAAATAACACAAATGATAATGATAAATGATTGATTACAGGTGTTTATAATAATTATTTAGGCGTGATGTTTATTACAGTTGACAGATAAAATAGAATAGAGGAATAACAAAGAAGGTATAAGATAATTGACAGATTGCAGATGAAAACAGACAAACGAAAGATGATAGATGTTCATACCATATGTTTAGGCGTTATTTCTTGACACTTTTAATGTCATATGATAGAAAAGAGAAAGGAAATAAATGACATAAAACAGACGAAAGATAACCTCTTAAATTGTAGAAGAAGAGAAATGATATATGATTGATGACAAATTATTGTATTGTATATGTTTGATATGATCCATTAAACACTGTTTATGGCACGTGATAGATAGAATGAAACAGAGGAGTAACAATTTTTCATATCTAAAATGACAGATAACAAAAAGGAAATGTTATTTCAGAGGTACTTTATGACACATGCCAATAGACAAACAAAATATGGTAGATGTTCAATATTATATGTGACACTTCAAAAGTCAGATGATTGATAAGAGACAACAGGTTAATGACATGTAGCTGTTGAAAGATAACCTTTCAAATTTCAACATGGTTTCGTAAATTTTACATCAAATCTATGTAAATCTAATCTTTTGGAACATAAACAATTCGTAGCTTTAGATAAACGTTTTTAGTGTTTTTTTTCCAGGATATAGAATTTAGGCAATTTGGTTTTTTTTTAAATCGCCATTTTAAACAATGTGACATTTTGTAATGGGCTTTCGATCATTTGTATTTCCACCCCGAATTGTATTGTATTTCCGAACAGAAATCGTGAAATGTGATTCCCCTATCCGAGCAACATTTGCCAGATTGAAATGATCGCGTAAAATTTGTAATTTCGTAATGTTCGACCTCATCACTCGGTGCAGCCAGATGGTGGGTAATTAGAATTGCTACATTAACCAATTTTAGTACGCGGGCGGATTTGCAGCGGTAGTAATTTCGATTCCCTGCAAACCTATTATCGGCGGGACAATTATTTGTCAATCCCGATCAAATCCCGTTTCATAAATTTGCCTCTATTTTATATTTAAAAAAAAGCAACAAACATTCGGGTTTATATCATTGGGATTATTACAGAATCCGAATCTAAAATCTATTTTAAGCTATTTTTTAAGCTTACTGTAATTATTTTTATATTTTAGTTCAAGATAAAGTCCTGATATTGTATGGTTACTTCTTAAACTCAAGAAGGGATGTTTGGGATTTTTACAGAATAATAATCTAAGATGTATTTCAAGTAAACGTAGATATGGCAATTCTTTTCATATAATTGTTAAACACGCAAATTTTGAAAGTTTAACTTTCTTAGATTTAAATATCAAAATTTTCATCATCTGCAATCTTATTTAGATGACTAATTTGATCACCATTATTACACAATTAAGTAATAATAACAGAGGACCCAGCGTTGACCTTTGGGTCACCTATTTCATCACCCTGCGTATCTCGGAACGTTTGTTTTGAGTTTGAACACGTATTTTCTGTTTGGGTTAATACTCCGTAATGTTTGTTGGCATAATTTTCAGTACGTATAAATTTAGCAATTTGCTGCTGGAAATTTTCTCTAAAAAAAAAACCTGTTGAAAATAATAAAATAACTGCGAACAATAACAAAGTCATTAAAGCCAGGTCATGTATTTATTATTTTCGTTAGAAATTTTTTCAGTTGAAACATATTTCTTATACGAAAAAAGAAACAAATTAGTTTTTAAACTTCCTTGACGGTTGAGAAAAATAATTGGAAACCAATTTGTGCAAGATTGTCGTTCCATGACTGTCTCATGGATGATGGAAATTGTTTGGTCTTAACTTCTAGGTATAGACTTTCAAGCATTCGGACGCAATCGTTATCGAATTTTTGGTTAGAGAAATCTTGGATATTCTAGATTCTTCCAATCTAAAATTCTATAACAATTGCGACCGAATACTTGAAGTAGTTAAAGCTAAACAATTTCGCGCACAGAGTTACGATCGCTCAGGGAGGTGTGCTACCCAGCATCCAGGATGTACTCCTTCCCAAGAGGACGGAATAGAAGTTCTAAGAAGGTTTCTTATTCCATCTCAACAGCAGCAGCAGCAGTTTTAAAATTGTTGATAGCTTAGAATACATTTTCAAATTGCATATTGCGTTTTGTTTGTTCTGCCGAAGCAGTTAGTACAGTTTGTGTGGATTGTACATGTCCGTACATTTCCGATTTTGTCTACTTTTCAGGTTTTGTAGGGATTTGACTTCTTTTTTTTGATGTATTTTTTCTCGTGATAAATCAGTCTGCAAGATAATAGCAGTCTATGTGAGGATTATACCTGTTTGTAAGCTGTCTATCTGGTTTTGTAAGATATTGTCTTCTATTTTTGATTTGATATTTTTTCATGATAAGGCCAATGTATCGTGGAAGGTAGTAATGAGTTGCTGCTTCCTAACAAATTCTTGATTCTTGTCCATCTTGTTTTTCCTAGCTATATCAAACGCCTCATGCTTTAACCAGTTTCCAGACTATGAGATATTCTGGAGGAAAAAACTGGTAAAATTACTTGATGTCACCGTTAAAGTAATCACTGAGTAAATTCTCCTGGAGTTTCTTCTCTCTCTCTCTCTCTCTCTCTCTGTCTCTCTCTCTATGCTTGATTAAATTTAAGTCGATTTTGCATCCATTTTATCCAAATCATCACACCAATAACGTGGAACGGATGCTTTCGTTTGTATGATGTGTAATGACTTTGGTTAAATAATTTGTACAGTTTCTATTTCATTAGATACACTATCAAAATCAAAGAAATGTCTTAGTAACACTCCACAACCATCTTGGAAATTTGCTCCTCTTTTCAAAAAAACATTATGAGAGGAAGATTTCAAGCTATTAATGTGGAATATATTGGCTGCCCAAAAATGTTCATATTTGATTGGTTAAAAAATCTGGTGGTACTGCAAAGAAGCCAATCAAGATGTAAAGGTTATAGACCTGTGGTTTTTCTGCACTGTCCTAAATGTTCCCTTTGTGTCTATCTTTCTCATTACGTATGAACTCTTTGGTTTTTCCATTTTTCGTTATCTATTGTCATTGTAGGGATTTCAAACCTTTCCAGTGCTTTGATTAAGTGTGCTCTGTTCATTGCGTCAAAGGCTTGCTTAAAATCTATAAATACTAATTCTATATCAACTTTTTGTTCTCGCGATTTTTGATACTATCTGTTTTACTATATGAATTGCGTCCAGAGTCGATTTCCCTTGTACGAAACCGCATTGATATTCTCCGACAATGTTCTTTGCTTATTCATTCAGTCTTTTTGAATCATTGTTGTTAATATTTTGTACGTTGTAAATAGTAGTGTGATTCCTCTATAAATTTTACATTGGCTTTGTCGCCTTTTTTTATATTGGTACTGTACTTCCTTTGTTCCATTCATCCTGTCTCAGTCTCAGTCTCAGTTTTCCATGTTTCTATAATTATATTTCCTATTTGTTCATTTACAAGTTCACCACCATACTTTATCATTTCTGCATTAATGTTGTTTCCTCCAGGTGCCTTTCCATTTTTATATTTTACAATTATTTCTTTTATTTCCTCCATTGTCGGTTCTTCTACCAAATTCCTTGATTTCCTCTATTTATGTAGTATTTCTTGGTTTGTAAAACTTTTTAGAGTTATGGTTTTTGTATTCATTTTCTATATTTTCCATCTTTCTTTGTATCCATCTTTGTTTTACGTGTCGTAATTTATCATAAAATTTGGTATTTTGAAGGACGCAATTTTGGCAATTGAAATGCATTTTTTTGATATTTTATTCAAGTGTTTACAATTTTTTCCAATATTTTCGTCTCAACATTCAGCGCTGGAAATTTGGAATTTAAAAAAAAATAAATGGCGAGACATTTGTTTGATTTTCAAAAACTCAATAATTTTTGGAAATCTTATTCATTTGTTTTCTACTTTTTTCAACATTTTCCAGTGCTGAGATTTTGGAATTTTTAAAAAGTCGTAAGTGATGTGAAAATTGTTGGAATTTCAAAAACACAATGTACTCTTGAAGGACGCCATCTTGGCAATTGATTACCAAATTTTGAAAATTTTATTCCCATATTTACCATTTTTTTCGTTAGTGTTCAGGACTGGAAATTTGTATTATCTCGCCAGTTGTATTTAATAAATTACAACTGGCGAGATAATTGTTGGATTTTCGAAAACACGATGTGTCATTAAATGACGCCATATTGACAATTGAAAGTCAATTTTTTAAAAGTTTATTCACGTGTTTTCTACTTTTTTTTCAACATTTTCCTCTGAGCGTTCAACATTGGAAATTTTGGGATTTTCAAAAAGTCATAACTGACGTGACAATTGTTCGAATTTCAAAACCATAATGTGCCGTTGAATGGCGTCATCTTGACATTTGAATACCAATTTTTAGAAATTTTATTGACCTATTTACTATTTTTTTCTTATCTTAGCGTATTTTATTTTTGCCTCTTGGTCGTTGTGTTGTAACCATTTTCGTCTGAATTTAGATTTTTTTATCCATTTTTGTATCGGTTTTTTATGGTTCCTATTTTTGTTTCCGCGGCTTTTGTTAATGCTGTTTTGATTTTTGTCCATTTTATGTTTACGTCTTCTTTTATTAGTGATATGCTATCTCCTATTTTATGTTCTGCCTTGTTTCTAAATTCTTCCCTTGCTTCCAAATTTTGTAGTTTAGTGTCCCATTTTGTTTGTCTATTATTGTTGTTCTGTTTTTTTACTATTTGTTTAAGTGTTGCTCCTACCATGAAGTGGTCTGTGTCTGCATCTGCTCCTCTATACTACCTCACGTCAAATATGATGGTTTCTCTTTCTTTTCTTATTAATTATATTTGATTACATCAACAATATCGTTTAATCACCAAGTAGGAAAAATTATTGTAGTAATATCAAATCCAACTTTCCATCAAATTGTTGGGTAGTGTACAGATACTTAAATATGAGCCTGTACTAAGAACTCTTGCCTTTCTTTGCTGTAGTGCCTTTGTACCTCAAACCACGTGGCTTGCTCATATTAATTTCAAAGCTTCTATTATTTTTAACTGTCTCTTTTGCTGTAATATATATTTTAACAATATTAGAAACTACCACACATTTTTTTTCCAAAAGCTATCCATATGGAATACATATACATATATTTTAACAATATTTCTTCAGTTTCTGCCAAAAACTGTTAAATCTATAGAGCGAACATTAGCTATACATCAGCAATGATTTGTAATGTCCATATTTTTCCAGTATTAGCTGATGAGATGATCAATAATCTCATCACCAAATATGTTACTAGAAAAATATGGAGTATAATTTGGCATTGCATATCAACTTTCAAATAATAAAACTTATGTAAATTATTGATAGAGTTGAAGTAGTAGTAGAAGTTGCTATATTCTTCTTCAAAATATTGAGTAACTGTACCTCTATTTTATACTCTCTTATCAACAAGCTTATCTTCCACATTACTATACCATTTAATAACAGATTTTTCTATTTTTTAGAAGTCTTTATTTCTCTTCAAATTTGTAGGTTCCTAAGTTTCGACTTTAGATCATCGCAATAGTAACTCAAATTTTTATTTTTAACATCTTAATCATTTCTTTGGCGCATAAATAACTTTCATTATTAGTAAGCCAATGATAAAATACATCTGTATCAACAAATTGGTTTATTTGGACTACGTGATTAATGATAAATATGTTTATGGATTAATTTGCTGTAGTCTGCTTGTCTACATTTGATTTGGCAGTCAAAATGTTATGCTTTTTTCTTATTTAAATTCACATTTGTACGTTCAGGCGCATAAATTTCAATTTTTGAAAACTACATAATTTTTGAATTTAACATCATTATAATTTCTGGTGATACTAATAATTACGCCAATTCCTAATAATAATAATAAAGTACATCTAAGGCTAAGTAATAAATTATAAATCAATGGTTTGGTGGTCAAAAAATTGTTTTTGGGCAAAAATTGCAATTGATATTCAAAATGCAAATTCCGCAATAGGTTTTTTTTTATCAAGAGTGCACGGCAGTCAATTGTTTGGCCTGAGGTAATGGAGTTGGTGGAGGAGGAGGAGGACGGCCCTCGCGAAAACGGTAGTCGGACGAAAGCGTTGAGGGGGGCGCGACGTTGCCGATTTGGCGAAACGCATCGGCAACACTGTAACCTCCCTGCTGTGCATGTGTGTGCATGTATATATGTGTGCAGATCTATCCTCCGTCCTCGTTCCTCTCCTTCAAGCCATGGGTGCAACGTTCTGCATCGGACGTGAACGTGCCACATATGATATTATTTCGTCCTGCTATAAATAACCTTCGCACGCACTTACACACACACACACACACACACACACAAACACTGGATTATGGGCCGGAATGCATCTGTATGCACTCGCTGCGACCGAGATGACTGGACGATGCGGGAACGAGATGAAGAGATTTGAGTTATTTCGGTGTGCGTACTTGAAAGTTGCGAAAATTCCAAAAGTTTTTTTTTTTTATTTTGTAAATACACTCACCAATTTTTCTACTAGAAGTTACTAATTTAAATTAATTTTCGAATTTGTTCTATAGATATGCGTTCTATAGTGATGTTTAGTTACAAAAATGTTTCAATTGAAGTTGTTTTACAATTAATTGGGTTGTTTGAGTATGTGAAAATGTTGACAGTTTGGCACCTTTTTTACTTATTTTATTAAATGCTAGATAAAATAAGTGAAAAAAGTGCTAAACTGGGTTTTACTCATTGATTTACAATATCTAAAAAATCAAAATGATATTTTGTTAAGGAATATTAAAAATCATTAATCCTTTCAAAGTCATAAGCAATGCTAAGTGGTAATATCAGTTTCAAGTTTAACCTAATAACCCAAAACTGCATTACTAAAAATATTGATTATTGAAGTGGTTCCTCAGAACTAGAAACTACCACACATTTTTTTCCCAAAAACTATCCAGATGGAATACAGGGTCTATTATGAAAGTAATGCGCATTATTTTATTGTGACGCGACTATCGCAGCGGTGTAAAACGTTCGCTTGAACAGCGATACGCAATCAAGTTTGATGAGCGGCTTGGAAAGAATGCAACCGAAACATTCCAGATGCTTCAATAGGCCTTCAGGATGTGCAAATGCGCTGGGTTTGCATGAACCTTGTGCCGAAAGTATTACAGAAAGACTATAAAGAACTGTTAAGAATTGTTGGATTGGATTCATTAATTTCTTAACTCTGTCGTAACCAGAGATGAATCCTGGATATCCAAATACAACCTTGAATCAAAAAGGCAGAGCAGCGAGTGAAAATTTAACCTATGATCTAAGTGTAACAAAAAAGATCAATTTAAGAATTTGATTATAAAATATCAGGATGAATTTGATACTAGATAAGTAGAGTGACTAACATCATTCAACTCAAATAATTTCTTGCCAAAATATTCACCAAAAATTGTTTTTCACATACTGAATAGAAATACCTTATATTTATGCATCCAAAATCGTAGAGAAAAGTGGGACTTTGTTGCATAGTAACCATTTCTGCATGGATACGTTTTCCCGCAGTCATTATATTTACTATTAATCAATGCCAAAGTCAGTAACCTAATTAAAATTTCTACATTTTTTCTGTGTCAATTTCAAAAGTGAAATCTCAAATATGTAATTTATTTTATATACAGTATGTGATAAAATGGTAAAAACTCGTCGGAAATGCGCTTTTCTGCACTCAAATAAGAGATTCCTACTTGAGTGCAGAAAAGTGTAGCATTTCCATATTTGTTGTACAAATAACTATTATAATGTTTATCTTTCACTTGTAATATATTATTTACAATCACTTATTTGCCATCTATAATCTGCCGTCTGTTATAATTAACTGCTATCTGTTATTTATATATTTCACTTGTTATCTAGTAGTAGTAGTAGTGTTAGGCTATCGACCACGTGGTCCTTCGCCCCCGACACTCTAAAGCACCATTAATTGTATCCCAATAGTGAATGGTACCGGTCACCCATCCAACTGCTGACCCGAACTAGCGTTGCTGCACTCTCGCTAACGCTAGTTCGGTCGCAACCGAAGACCGGCCTGTCTTGTTATCTATTATCTGTCATTTGCCATCTGTCATTGGGCATTTATCATCTGGGATTTGTATTTCGTTGTTTAATTTGTCAATTGTCATTTACAATCGGTTATCTGTCATAGTTATGTGTTACCTACAGTAATCCACCTGTTATCTATTGCCTGTCAATTGTCAACTGTTATTTGTAATATGTTGTGAAACGTATGTGTTTTTTTATGTGCCATTTGTCATCGGTCATTTGTCATTACCTTTCATTTATCATCGGTTATTTTTTTATTTATCATTTGTCGTTTGTTATTTATTATTTATCATTTCGCATGTTTTGTCATTTACATCTGTTATTTGAAATTTGTCATTTTTCGTATAATAACATTTATTTATAATTTGTCATTTTTGATTTGTAATTTATCATTAGTTTTTTGTCATCTGTCACTAGTAATTTATCAATTGTCATTTATGATCTTATCATTGTCAAAAGTCACCTGTTGTAATATTTGTTTCTTTCATCTGTAGTGTTATTCAAAACTACAAACAATTTGAATATTCTGGAAGTCCTAGGAAAACTAACAATTAGAAACAGAAAGTCTAAATTATTTGAAACCAAAAAAAAATTGAAATTTTACAAATTGAGGACAAAATGTCTATAATACTTACAATATCTAAAATTAAAAAAAAAATGCAGAGAAAGAAAGTTTAAAAATTGAAATTTTTTTGGAAAATAGAAAGTAAAATATATCTTAAAATTATACACAAGCTAAAATAATAATATAATATTGAAATATTTGAATATTTTTAGACATTCTAGAAAATCTAGAAATGTTGAGAGTTAAAAAAGAGACATCTAAAAATTATAGAAAATTTTTAAAAGTTTAGAAAGAAATTTTAGGAAAACTGAAATTTAAAAAAAGACGAAATTCTTAAATATTTGATAAAATACCCTCTTTTATCTGTTTAATATTGTTATCAATTATTTTAATGCAATTTTCTTTTCATCATTTGTCATCTGTCATTTTCATCCATCATCTGTCATTTGTTATCTGTCATTATTCATCTGTCATATATTAACCGTTTGTTGTCATTGTTATATAGTCAAATGTCATTTACCACTTGTTACTTCTCATCTATAATCTGTCGTCTGTCATAATTATTTGCCATTTGTTATTTACTATCTCTAAATTGTTATCTATAATCTGTCATTTCCCATCTATCATTAGAAATTTGTCATCTGTCATTTGTAATCAGTTATTTGGAGAATAAAGTTCTTATCATCTATAATCATAGTTGTTTGTCATAATTATTGTTTGCCATTGTTATTTTGTAAAATATCATTTACCACTTGTTACTTATCATCTATAATCTGTCGTCTGTCATAATTACCTGCCATCTGTTATCTATCATCTTTCAATTATTATCTACAATCCATAATTTGCCATCTGTCATTAGACATTTGTCAATTGTCATTTATAATCAGTTGTTCAGAGCCTACAATGTATGATGTCATTTTTAATCTGTCACTTGTTGTCTGTCATAATTATCCGCAATCTGTTATCTACTATCTCTAAATTGTTATCTATATTCTTCCATTTACCATCGGCCAATAAACATTTGCCAATTGTCATTTGTAGTTTATCATATGTCATTTGTAATCTGTCAATTGTCATCCAAAATCAATTGTTGTCTATAATCTGCCATTTCTCATCTGTCATTAGACCTTTATCATCTGTCATTTATTATCAATTGTTAAGAGCCTAAAGATTATGTTATATCACTTACAATCTATCTGTTGTCATCTATAATCATCGTCGTTATTGTTTTCCATTGTTATTTTGTAAAATATTATTTACCATTTGTTACTTATAATCTATAATCTGTCGTCTGTTATCTATTATCTCTCAATCTATCATTAGATATTTGTCAATTGTCACTTATAATCAGTTGTTTAGAGCCGACAATTTATGATGTCATTTGTAATCTGTCAGTTGTCGTCTGTCATAATTATCCGCAATCTGTTATCTACTACCTCTAAATTGTTATCTACATTCTTTCATTTACCATCTGTCATTAAACATTTGTCAACTGTCATTTGTAGTTTGTGATATGTCTCTTGTAATTTGTCAGTTGTCATCTAAAATCATCGTCGCCTGTCATAATTATCTACTAATTCTCAATTGTTGTTTATAATTTGTCATTTCTCATCTGTCATTAGACCTTTATCATCTGTCATTTGTTATCAATTGTTTAGAGCTTAAAGTTTATGTGATGTCACTTGCAATTTATCTGTTGTCATCTATAATCATCGTCGTTATCCTTTGCCATTGTTATTTTGTAAAATATCATCTACTAATTGTTACTTACAATCTGTCGTCTGTTATCTATTATCTCTCAATTGTTATCTATGATTTATCATTAGACACCCGTCAATTGTTATTTATAGTAAGTTGTTTAGAAATTTGTCAGTTGTTATCTCAAATCATCGTCAGATAATTAATTATATTATAATCTGTCATTAGACATTTGTCAACCGTCATTTATAATGAGTTATCTAGAGCCTACAGTTTATCATATGTTACTTGCAATCTTTCACTTGTCATCTATGTTCATCGTTGCTTGTTAATTATGACAATCTGTAAACTGCATTTTTTACACACTATCTATTTTTTGTCATATTATTTATTAATTCTCATTTGCTATCCGTTATTTATCAGGTGTCATGTTTTATGTTACATTTGTCATCTGTTATTTGTATTATATTATTTATCGTTTGTAATGTGTTTATTAATCATCTGTTGTCTGTAATACCCATTTCTTATTCATCTACAATCTTTCATTTATAACTTAACATTTGCAGTTCATCATTTGTCAATTCTAGTTATCTATCACCAGTCATTTATATTCAATATTATCATTCAAAATTAATTTCATTTAAGAAAAAACACTTTAGCCTTTTTAATATTTGTTAACTGTTTATTTTGATCTGTCATGTGTCATTTATTAATTATCATTTGTTAGCTGTAATTCATCTGCTACTTGTCTTGTATCAATTTTCATCTGTTAGTTTTCATTTGATAAGTGTAGTTTGTCATCTGTCATTTGTTATATGTCATTGGTCATCTATTATTTTATTATTTCAAGCATTTTTATTCGTCTATTTTAACAATTTGTATTACTTTGTATTTTGTTAAACGACTCCCGTTAATCATTTTGATCAAGGCAGGCAGTAAGTATAATTTATTAATCCTATCGACTGCGTCAAAATGCATTTCCTTAATCAGTTATTAAATAGACAAATATTTTTTTTTAATTAAAATTTATTTGCGATGTGTTATTAATTAATTAATTAATTTATTTATTTATTAACATCTTTGTACTCCTTTCTAACTTATTAAGACAAAATTTATAATATAAAATATATAAATATACTCAATTTTTTATATATTTTATTTATTAAGGTTTTAGTCTTTTGAGTTAATAAGGTTTACAATCTTGTGTTAATTAATTCTGATATTCAATAAAACTCTTGGGTTGTGATGTAGTGATTGGAGGGTGGGATAGAGGCCACCCACCCACCCTACATATACATTGACGCTTCAGTTATTGATGGTGTTCCAGATTCCATAAAAGTTTAAAATAATATAGTTTTGGGTTTATTTTAAAATTAAAACAGTATTTTAGGTGTTATGTGCTAGAAATATATAACTGAATAAATTAAATCTTGCAAAATCATTAGTAGTAAATTTACGTTAGTAAAAAATTTTATTTGTACACTGAATAGAAATTAGTAAACAATTTCATCAATGCATTTTCTCAGAGTACATTGCAACCATTAAAATAATTTGCAAAGATATTATAAAAAGTTAATTATAATTTTTAGAAGAAAACTTTTGCGTTTGTTATAGTGTATGAAAGATAAGCTAGAGGCCACCCACCCACCTTACATATACATTAATACAAAATTTAAAACACACTTTGAATTAACTAAAAATATCTCGGGAGAAATATTTTTTAAATCAAGGAAACTCAACCACTATCCGTGCTTGAAGTACCTATTTTTATGTAGGGTGGGTGGGTGGCCTCTATCCCATTCTCCAATCACCACAACATTAGCGAAAGTTTAACTGAATTCATTATTACCTTCCTAGTTTTACAGACGTTAAAAAATTGAATATCAACACTTGATTCAAGTTATAATTAGCTGATTAAGCTAGTGGAGTTCGATATGTATATTTCGATATGTATATTTAATACTTCTATAATTTATAAACACATCACAAGTTTTTTTAAATTAATTTCAATGTAAATACTACGAACAAAAACTTTTACTTACTTTTATTTACTTATAATATAACTAATATAATATTATATATACAAATATTTGCAATTGGCGCAGTCGGTAAGTATAATTTATCAATTCTATCGACTGCGCTAAAATTAATTATTTTAATCAGCTATTATATAAATGTAGTAATAATTTTAATTATCGTAATAAAACTAATTGTGGCGTGAAATAATTTATTTACTACTGGAATTTAATGCTGTTTAAAATAATATACATTAGTGTAATGAATTTTAACATAAATTCAATGAAACTATGGCTTGTGATGTAGTGATTGGAGGGTGGGATAGAGGCCACCCACCCACCCTACATATACATTGACGCTTCGGTTATTGATAGTGTTTCAGTTTCGAGAAAAATGAAAAATAATATAGTGTTGGGTTTATTTTATAATTAAAACCGTATTTTAGGTGTTAATGTGTTAGAAATATAAAACTGAACAGATTATTCTACCAAAGTAATAAGTGGTAAATTTACATTAGTAAAAAATTTATTTGTACGGTGGGTGGGTAAAAATTATGAATCAATTACGATCACGATTAAACACCTTAAAACCCCGATATTCATTTAATTTCTAGTGACCTGATGGTCGTATAAGGTTATTAGGTGGAAACAATGATGATTGAAATTATTTTAGTTCATCCAGTGATCAATCAAGTTCATCCAATGGTAATTTAGGTTTAAAAGTTACCAGAATATCATGCAAGACTAATTAAGAACATCCAACGATAATTAAAAATTTAGCTGCCAATTTAAGGTCATCCAAAATTAACTCAAGATAAACATATGATTAAAATAATTTAAGGTGATCAGATGGTCATTCAAGGTTATCTGAGGTCAATCCATTAACATTAAAATTAGTCATATGGTGGTCATTCAAGGTCATTTAACCGTAATCCTACGATAATTTAAAGTTCTCCGATTATCATTTAACGTTATGAAGAGTAATTTATAGTAACCCAATAATCATTCAAGAAAACAGTCATAAAAACCATCAAATTTTAACCTCAGATGTAATTATGATAGTTTAAAATGAGTTAGGATCATCTAGCGTTCAACTTGAGGTCATCCAACAATTCAAGGTTAGCTTATGATTATTTAAAATTATTTAAAGTGACCCGGTTGTCATTCAAGGTTATTCATAGGTCATTCAGTGGCCAATCAACGTCATCCAACTGTAATGCAAAGTTAAAAGTTATCAGAAGATCATAAGATATTAATTAAGGTCATCCAACGATAATTAAAAATAAGTCCAGGTCATTTAGCTGCCAATTTGAGGTCATCCACCAGGTAAAAACCTATGACTTTTTAAATTACTTAAAGTGATAAGATGGTCATTCAGGGTTATTTCATCTAGCAATCAGTTTAGGGTCATTCAACCACATTTCAAATTATTAAAAGTGATGTGATGGTCATTCAAGATTATTTAAGGTCAACCAATGATCATTAACAATAGAAATTAAGGTCATCTAGTGGCCATTTCAAGGTCATCCACAGTAATTCAAAGCCTACGATGTTTTAAAGAAATGTTTTAAATTTCTATCGCGAGTTTTTTTAAAATTCACTTAATGTAAATAACACGAATAAAAATGTATTAAGTAATACTAACTAAATTCTATTATAATAATATAAAATCAGATAATTACAATTGGCGCAATTAGTAAGTATCATTTATTAATCCTATCGACTCCGCTTAAATTAATTACTCCAGTTATTATATAAATGTAGTATTTATAAATTATAAATTGGAAATCTCAGGCGTCTTCAGGTAAGACTTTAATCTTTTTCATTTTGTTATTACTAACGGGAAACAGATATTAAATTCTTTAAAGGTAATAATTTAATAAATGCATCCCTCGTCATGTTTATTACTTATCGGAAAAATGATGCAAATTTTTATCAAATTATTTCCAAAGAATTTTAATATCCGATTTCCGTTAGCAGCAGCAAAGATGTCAGTTTTTATTATTTAATAAAATTATTGTCGAAAGGAGTTTGTAAATTTAAAAATGCGTCTGCATTTTATTTTTTACTTAATATGTCTATATTAAAGAATCCATTATTGCGAATTTACCTATGTCTGAAAACGATACTCGACAGTTATCTTATTTAGAAAAAAATGGTGATGTGGACATGATAGTACCACAAGAAGAAACTTATATAATATTTATCAACAATATATTTTATTATGAAAAACTGTCTTATTATTTCTTAATAAAATATATTTATTTGTTTAATTAAATGTAGTAATATTTACTTTCTAAAGCAGGTGTAAATTCATTGATGCTTGTTCATTTCCCAATAAGATCATTTCATTTAGCCAAATTTGGTAGTGTCATGAAAACCAATTTACAAAATGTATTCATTAATTTTAAGGAACTCCATTTTTGGCGGAATTATGTCATGCATTGCGCAATATTCAGTTTAACATAATTTATTATTCTGAGGTCCGTACATCTGCGGTCCGGTTTTGCTATCAGTTTGTCTCATCAAGACGGTGGATGGAAAATCTACTATCCGAGAGAAATATGTAACAACATATCTAACATTGTTTTAAATTGAATGAACGCGACTTTTAAAACAATCTAAAAATTTTTAATAAACGATAATAATTCTCAATAAAAATCAGTTGACAACTTAAATTAAATTTTTAAATTTGCTAAAAACAGTTGCAATTATTTTCTTAAAACAATTGATATTTGTTAAGAAAAACAATTGAAAATTTTAAGAACACCTTTAAGAAAGACAGTTGTTTTTATTTCGCAAAACGATTGAATTTTATATAACGAAATTTTTTAATTTGTTTTCAGGCTGTTGAAATTTTATCTAAAAACAACAAAAAGAAAAAGCAACTGAAAACGTTACGAAATTCATAAAACTTTTTTTCAAACGATTAAAATATTTTCTAACGAGAGTTTTAAACCATTTTTTAATATATTTAAAACTACTGGAAATTTAACATAGAAATGATTAAAATTTTCTAAGAAACAATTGAAAACGTTAAAAAAGAGTTTAAAATTTATTTCAAAAACAGTGGAATATTTTTCAAAAGAAAAAACACGATACATTGTTTTTTAAGAATATATTAAAAATATTTTTAAATTTAAATTTGCTTAAATATAGTTTAAAAACTTGCTTAAAAACAGTTGAAATTTTTTACAATCAATTAAAATTTGCTAAGAAATGGAAAAACATTAAGAAAGAAGTACAATGCTTTTTTAAGAAAATTAGAACATTGAAGAAGAATTAATTGGCTTTAAAACAGTTGACATTTTACTTTAAAATAGTTTTCTAAGAAGAAACGATAAGAAAAGAATTAAGATAACTTTGAATTTTTCGAAAATTGTCATTTTTTTCAAGAAACTTTGTATCTTTCCACTCATTTTTTTAAAAATAAATATCACAAAACATATATTACAAAACAATAAAATATACTCAAAATTTTGGCTGAAAGGAGGACGGGCGGAGTTCATGTCTTCCGCTCAAACTCATAAATAAAAAATCAATTGAAATTTTCTAAGAAAAAACAACTTAAAAATACCAGTTAAAATTTTTCTAAAAATACTTTCAATTCCCAAGAAAGCCGCTGGAATTAAACAAATTAATTCAATTTTTTAAAAGAAAATTTGTAAATTTAAGAAAACTGAAATGAAATTACTTTAAAACAGTTTATAATTTTCTAAGATTAAACAATTAAAACTCTGAAAAAAAAATTAAGAAAACTTTGTAGTTTTTTTTTAATTGAAAAATTAAATATTTTCAAGGAACTTTGATAACATTTAAACAACCATTTTTGAATTTGCTTTAAACCAGTTGAAATTTTACTAAAAAAACAATTAACATTTGCTAAGAAAAAACTGTATTGAAATCCCTTAGAAAAACCAGTTTAAAATTCTGAAAGTAATTTTCAGTCCTAAGAAAGTCACTGGAATTAAACAAATCAATTGAATGTTTTTTTAAAGAATATTTGTAAATTGAATAAAAATTAAATTGCTTTAAAACAGTTAAAATTTTACCGTAGAAAATTTTCTAAGAAGGAATTAACAATTAAAAGTCTAAAGAAAGAATTAAGAAAACTTTGTAGTTTTTAAAAATAGAGCAATTGAATATTTTTAAGAAACTTTGATAATATTTAAAAAACATGTTTTAATTTGCTTTAAAATAGTTGAAATTTTACGTATAAGAAACAATTGAAATTTGCTAAGAGAAAACTATATTGAAAACCCTTAGAAAAAACAGTCTAAAATTTTCTAAAAGTAATTTAAATTCATAAGAAAGCCTGATTTTTTAAAGATAATTTGTTTGCTTTTAACCAGTTAAAATTTTACCTTAACATGATTTTCTTAGAAAAAACAATTAAAACTTTAAAAAATAAATTAAGAAAACTTTGTATTTTTTTAAACTAGATCAATTGAATATTTTTAAGAAACATTGATAACATTAAAAAAAACATTTTTGAATTTGCCTTAAACAGTTGAAATTTTACTAAAAAAACAGTTGAAATTTGCTAAGAAAAAAACTATTGAAAACCCTTAGAAATAACAGTTGAACATTTCTTTAAAAATAGTAGAAATGTTAAAAAGACAATGAACTTTAAAAAATAGTAAACATTTTTGGGGGAAAAGTGTTATTATTTTTAATTTGAAAAGTTTTGAAAGAAATTTTTAAATTAGCTTAAAATTGCTGAATTTTACATAAAACAATTGAAAACCTTTTCAAATAAATGGTAAAATTTCTTTCTTCTTTAAAAATAGTAGAAATGTTTCGGTTAAGCAATGAAAATTGTTAAGGAAAAACCATTTATTATATAAATAAAAAATATTTTTTAAAGATTATTTGAAAACTTATCAAATACTTTTAAATTTTCTTTCAACAAATGAAATCTTACACATCCACAATTGAAATTTCAAAAATACAATTAAATTTTTAAACCAAATTTATTATTTTTAAATAGTACAAATGTTCAAAAAAATCATTAAAAATTGAATTTTAGAAAAATCTGAAAACTGAGAAAATATTTTCAAGTTTACTTAATAAAATCAATTAAAATTTTATGTAAAATTAAAAGAAGTTTACTAAGAAAAACAATTAACTTCAAGAGAAAGAAAAACGTGTAAAAACATTTGAAATTTGTTTAAAAAAAGTAATTGTAAACCATAAAAGTCATTTTAAAATGTTTCTAAAAAAGAAAACAGTGTACTTTTTTTCTAGAAATAAACAATTGAATTTAAAAAAACTATTAAATTTTTAAAAATACATTGTTAAATTTTGAATTGAATTAAATCGAATTGAAAATTGAAAAGAAAAAACCATTGAAAACCTTAGAAAAACAGTTATATTATTATATTATAAAAATATTTTTGAGACAAACAATTGAAATTTTATAGAAAATTTGAAAAGTTTAGAAAATAAGTTGGCTTAAAACAGTTGAAACTAATTTTAAATTTACCAAAAAACAATAGAATCAAATAATCAAATAAATGGTAAAATTTCTTTCTTCTTTAAAAATAGTAGAAATGTTTCGGTTAAGCAATGAAAATTATTAAGAAAAAACCATTTTTTATATAAATAAAAAATCATTAAAAACATTGAATTTTAGAAAAATCTGAAAACAGAAAATATTTTTCAAGTTTACATAAAATCAATTAAAATTTTATGTAAAATTAAAAGAAGTTTACTAAGAAAAACAATTAACTTCAAGAGAAAGAAAAACATATAAAAACATTTGAAATTTGTTTAAAAAAAAGTACATTACATACATTTTTAAATTTTGAATTGAATTAAATTGAATTAAAATTTGTAAAGAAAAAACCATTCAAAACCTTAGAAAAACAATTTAAATTACAGTAAAAATATTTTTGGGACAAACGATTGAAGTTTTAAAGAAAATTTGAAAAGTTTACAAAAATATAAGTTTGCTTAAAACAGTTGCAAATAAGTTTAAATTTACCCAAAAACAATAAAATTATTACCTAAAATGAATTAAAATTTGCTTAGAAAAAAAAAACCAATTAAATAACCCAAAAATCAATTTGAAATTTCAATAAGCAATCGTAGGAAAGAAATGAAAATTTTAAAGAAAACAGTAGAATATTTTAAGAAAAAAAATGGATAAAAAACAGTTAAAAATTTCTTTAAAAATGGAAGAAATATTTAAAAAAGGCAACTACCAGAAATTTAAGAAAAATAGTGACTTTTTTATTGAAACTTTTAAAAATACTAGAAATGTTTTAGAAAATTAATGAAAATTGTTAAGAAATCCTTAGAAATATTTTTGTTAAAATAAATTTAAAACAATTTTTAAATGATGTTACTCATAAGCCTATATATACAGGGTTGCTGATATGTATGGAAACGGTCGAATATCTCTTAAAGTAAGATAGCTAGCGAAAAATGTTAAGATACAAAAGTTTTATAGTTTTTTAAGCACTACTAAAATAAAAAGAAATTAAGTATACAGGATCAGTCATAAAGTCAGGACGAAATAAACTTGCTTTTTCTTTAATGGAACACCCTGTATATTATTCCATATTTCAATTCATCTTGAAATTCTAAACACAATTTGTATAACACATCATAAAGCTAAACTTGACCCTTTTAGAGATATTGAACTTTGAAAATCATTTTTTTGCAAAATTTCCATCTCCATAATAACGCTATTTTATAAGGTGCTCAAAGTGTTGACCATTTACCTCCTGACAGTAATGAACTCTCTGAACAAAATTTTGTAGAGAATCTAAACCCTATATATATATATTTGAATTGGAACAGATTAATGTTCCGTTCTGATGGAAGAATTGAAGGGTGCTGTATCTATATTGCAGTCAACCTTGTCCAACGTTTTTAGAGAACCGTGTTAAAACCATGCTTTTAATTTGTCCATATTAAAATATACTCTTACATACTCTTCGTCCAATAATTTAGAAATACGGCGAAATACGAAAACTTTGAGTAAATGCATAAATCTAACGCTAATAACTTGATCTTTATCCAATAAAAATACACAACGTTTAAACAATTTATAATGATGCAGTCAATATTTTAAACGAATTACAAATTGAAATGACGAAACATCGAATTACCAAATAGCAGAGAAATATACCAAACGTGGATTATAGAGGATTATTTTTCTTATCTTTTCCCCTTTTATGTATTACGTTTTTCGGACTTTTTCTCTACAATATGTCTCAGTTATTTTCTTTCACACTTCTTTACCACTGTTGCCTATCTTGTGCCATTTTTCTTAATTCTTTCTATTCTATTCCTCTTCTTCAACCAGCCTAATTGTCTCTCTTTTATTACTGATTTTATTGGTTTAATATTGAGCTGTTGAGTTGTTTTCTTACTTCTATATTTCGGACTTTGTCTCTAATTCCCTCTATCTTTCTTAGGTTTCACATTTCCATTGCATTGGTTTTGCTGTTTTACTCTCTGTGGTTACTCATGATTCACTACTATATGTTTTCTTTATTGTGTTGCAGATCATTCCTGCTTTGCATAGTTGTTCATCTTATTTGAATCTACCTTCTCTGTTTCCTCTATTGTTGATTGGTATTTGAACTGCCTAAACTGCTCTATCTGTTTTATGTTTAACTCTATTTTGTGATTGCTCCCTTTTGATGATATTATCATTGTTTTGGTTTTGTTTATATTTATCTTTACCAGCTCCTCTTTGTATATTTCCTAGTTTTTCTTCGGAATCTGCTATTAGTGTTATGTGGTCGGCAAACATTAATATTTGCATTTTTAATAGTTCTATATTTTTATACCCTATCTTTGTGTCCTCGGCTCTTTTTTGCTATTTCTTATCCTTATTATTGATGATGCCATCTATACCTGGAGATTTTCCTAGTTTTATTTTCTTGATTGCTGCCTCCAGTTCTTCGATTGTTATTTCGTTGTTTCCTTGTTATTTCACCTTCTTCGTCTTTATTATGGTCTGTTTCGGTTCTTTCGGTAAAGTATTCTTTCCATTTATCTAATATCTTCGTTTCTTCTGTTATTATATTTCCGTTTTTGTCTTTTATACTTGGTTGGCCTAGTGTTCTTTTATTCCTCATTTGTTTAATATTTGGTTTTTTGTGAATGTTTCTTTCAGTTTCTTACCGAACTGCTCCCAGAATTGCTTTTTTGCTATCTTGATTTTGTGTTCCACTATTTTATTTGCTATTTTATATCTTCTGTAATCTTGTTCTTTCCTTGTTTTTTTTCTTGTGCCATTTTCTCGCTGTGATGTCTTGTTTTTGATTTGCTTTTCTATTAGTTGCTTTCTTATTCGTACTCCTCTCCGTTAATTGTTATATTTTGGTATCCTATTCTTACTGTATTTCCTTTTGCTTTTTCTTCTCTAGCTATTTCTCTATTTTTTGTACGATTTTTTCTTCATTATTTATGTATATCTTGGACCCTCTTAGATTCTTTTAACTCTCATTAATTGTTGTTTTGTTTCCCATGTCCCAACTTCGACTCGTATTATGTATTTGTTTTTCACTATTTAATGTGAAATTCTCGACTTCCTTCTGTCCTTTTTTTACCTCTCCTGCTAAGCCTGTTATTATGATATTATTTTTTATTCATTTGCTGTTCTTACTTTTTACTTTCCCTATATAGTATAAATAGGGGAAGTATTGTTTTCATGTTTTTTTTTTTTTTTTTGCGGAAATATTCGTTTTGAGGTCCCCTGAGTCCATTCCAATGATTTCTGAAAAAAAAAATTGTGTCTGCGTGTGTGTCTGTCGGTTTGCGCTGTATCTCAAAAATGAATGATCCTATTAAGATGAAACTTTAAACATAAGGTTTTATCGTTATAAACTGGAACTGAAAAGCTTTTGGTGAACATTCATAGACTGGAAGTGGATGTATACTCGAGGCGTTTTTTGGTGATATTTTTCTAAATATGAACAATTAAAAAAAAGTTCAAACAAAACTTACAGGGAATGAAATACTGAACAAGTTTTATTTAAACATATTTTTTGACATTTTTTGCCAATTGCTAATAAACTATTGGAGTTACATGAAATTTATAACGGGTGTCCAACAATTATTGCAGTCCCGGGTGGCGCGCCATGGCGTTGGAATCAAAAACGTAGGTCAATTCTTCTTCATGTGCCAAATAAATGAACTGACATTTTAAGTGTCAAACATAACTTAAATGTGCATGTAAAGTGTTGTTAACTTTAATACGTAATTCGAATATGTTTACTCAAGAACAGAAAAGGTTTTTATTATAATCTTATTTTCACTACGGCCGTCGTTTGGAAAATCGAGAATGGGAATATTCAATAAAACTAACGTCGCAAGAATTTCATACAAGATTTCCGCAGGTAATTATTAACAACAATACGTTTTCTCGTGATGTGACAGCTATTGTGCAATGTTTTCGCGATACAGGATCGGTGCAACACAGAAAGGGTGCAGGTAGACCTGGTGTAAGAAATGAAAACGCGAGAATCACTATTGAAGGAGAAACTTCTACATCCGTTTTCCAAACGACGGCCGTTGCGAAAGTAAGTATCTAATAAGAACCTTTTCTGTTCTTGAGTAAACATATTCTAATTACTTATTAAAGTTAACAACACTTTAAATTCACATTTAATTGCAATAATTGTTGGACACCCGTTATAACAAGTAATTGTAGAGAATTCAAATGAACAAATTATTAAGAATAGCCTTTTTGCGTAAACCTCATAGTTTTTGAGTAAAATATAGGGAAAGTACTATGATGGCCACATCACTATTTCCACTTTGTTTCCAGGTTGTCGATTCTTTTTATCATCTCTTGCTTTTCTAGCTCGCACTTCTCTTCCACATTACTAATTTCATTCTTTAGTTTTCTGATCTCTTCTTTTAGATCTTCTGTGTCTTTTGCCATTTCTCTCATCAAGTCTTTAAACATGCTGTTTAGTTCCTTCATTTCCACATCGTTCTTAGCTATATTTATATTTGCCTTCTCCGTGAGTTTTGTCCTTGTTTTCATCTTCCTTTGTTCTATTTTTGTATTCTGTTGTTACAACGTTTTGTTTCGCTGCTTCTGTTCCTCTATCTTTTTCTATTCTCTATTGCTCATTTGGAAACCTTGGAATCCATATTCAATGCTGTCGATATCTCTTTCTCTTTTTGTACTAATTTATTTCTTTATTGCCCACTTCTTTTTAGCTTTATATATTTTAACACTACTTATTTACTTTTTAATGGACTTTTGTATGTACGTGGTTCGCTGTTTTAGGTTCCTCTGAACTGAACAGAGGATTATTATCGAAGTAATATATATTTACCGCTCCTGAATAATATTATTGCAGATCCGCAATACAGATTTATTAAAAACACGATGAATTTGTTCAATTTTAACACAATAATACCTAGTGTTTTATTGACAACAAACTGGCGAAGATTTAGATGTTACTTTAAAATCGTGTTTTTAATAATATTGGTTAGACAAATATGTACAAATTTTATAGAATATTTTACCCCCCCTAAGCCAGTTGGCTGGAAACGCCCTTGTTATATAATAATTAAGACCTGTAACGTTTAGTAGAACACTTTCACTGAAAAGTTCAGGATTCCGGAGGCATTCAGGTCTTGTAGTTTCTCAACTATTCCTTCAACTCACAGAGCCTGTATCACTGGTACAACTAATAATTTTAGCATTCCAAAACCTTTAATTCTAACATTTTTAAAGAAGTATGATGATTTTGTCTTTCTACTTTTGTTGTATTTGCAAATAGCATTGTTTTATTCATTATTACCAAAAAATGCATTGACTTAATATCATAGGAAGCTGCGTGGCGGTTTTTAAAGAATTCGGCAAAATGAATAGTAAAATAGCCAAATAATGTATGTAACTATCCAGAGGAATCTTAGAGGATAGCAAGGCATTTTAAACTAAGATTGCAACAGACTGGGAGTATATTAAAGCCCTGCTTGCAGAAGGTGTGAAACAAAAGGGCTGACAGTGGAGTATGTCATATTAAATTACTCCATTTTATTTCACTCTTTGTGGTAAAGGTACATATAATGTATTTGAACAATACATTGATTAAATACCTTTCTTGATTACTTCCATATTACACGGAAAGTTGGGACAAGCTATCGTCCTCTTCGTTTTGTCTTGATATCTAGAAATTAGGTATGCACCACGAGAAGTTATGAAATTTCCCAGATATCTCACATCAAACAGGCAATTGGTCCCTAGCAAGTGCACCTTCACCTAAAAATAACATCCAGGAAACAGCCCCGGGCTGCAGTTGTTACCTTGGAGATGCGTTGTTACCACCGCGGCCAATCTCGCCTGCCTGCACACACACACACACACACACACACATACACTCATCAAGCAAGCACGGTTTAATGATCATCGCGAGTGCATCGAAGTCGGCCTAGAAACAGCCGGTAACCAATTACGCCGCATCTCCCCTTCTCGCCCGGTTCGTCATTTTTTTTTTTTTTTTTTTTGTCGTCGCAACCACTTTTTTGCGTTACCTTCTTCGTGCGCTCGCAAATTAAATTGCTGTCAAATGGACACAATATGCCGGGGTGTAACAAACGCACAGGTACGAGTACGCGGTTCCGGAAATAGATTTCATCCCGGGGCTTCAGCGCACCAGGTTCCGGGCGACCGGGACTCCGTAACGCATTGGTGACGCTTCGCTTTGATGAGGTCGCGTTTTATGCTAATTGGCAGCTTAAATAATTTGAACGCGCTTTGTCGTTTCCACACTGACGGATATTAAACATATTTGGTGACATTAATACATGATTGTTTTTTAATTTTGTTGAAATTGAAAATTTGAATTTCGTCTGTGGGATTAATATTTGTGTCACTGTTTGACTGTTTCCAATGAAATTCATTGTAGAGCTTGTAATTCAATACATTTAAGCTTCGTTTCTGTTTTTTTTGCTCGCTAATAAATCACGTTTGGATTAAAAAAAAAAAAAAGCAGAACCGAAGCTTAAATGTATTGAATAGCCATATTAGTTACAAGCTCTACATTGAATTTCAATGGAAACAGGGAAGCAGTGACAAATATTAATCCCACAGACGAAATTCAAATTTTCAATTTAAAAAAAATCATGTATTAATGTCTCCAAATATGTTAGGAAACTTTATTTCTAATTGATGCCTACTTCTAACTACATAATTCCAATACGACGAATGTGTATGATGGGCTGTTCAAATAATCTAGTGTCTACATCAGTTTTGTCCTCTTCAAAATTTTCTTTAGTTTTATTTAATTCTCAAGCTTTCGATTCTTCATTCGTGATGGCTCTTGGTACATCACCTCTGCTTCTTTCCGGAGGTCCAGACTCTTTGGGCAGTACATAGTTTCATGGTCCATGAATGTAGCTTTTAGGAGTAAAATCCTTCCACCATTCATTACTGGCGATAAGCTGTTATCCTCGCCCTGAAGAAAGATTATTTTTTTAAATAATTTTGACTCAAATTGACCACTTAT
The DNA here is from genome assembly GCA_963969525.1 of Ontholestes murinus. Taxonomy (NCBI): domain Eukaryota; kingdom Metazoa; phylum Arthropoda; class Insecta; order Coleoptera; family Staphylinidae; genus Ontholestes; species Ontholestes murinus. The sequence continues at coordinate 11,189,968 of OZ018396.1, forward strand.
TACTCCAGTGTGTAACGAATAATTTCGCCACTGTCTCGGTTTCAATGTTTGTCATCGGAATGGCTTTTCGACATCGTGTGAAGTGGAATTATATTTCTTTCTGTTTTTCGATGCTATCAGAATATCCTCTATGTACAGAAAATTCGAACGTTATATCAAATTGGCATCCCAATGTTGAGTTCTGAATAGAGTTCTCAATTAAGAAATACTATTCAACTTTTTAATGATCCTGTTAAATAGTTCTGACTAGTGATTGCTACAGCTCGTAGTGAGTTATGAAATATTCTTCATTGATTAATATTTTCATCTCTGGAAATTCATTCAAACTATTCCTCAAAATTAACAGGAACTATAGTACTATCCCAAACAGATCTTAAAATTAGTTCAGGACTATTCGATTAAAATGTTGTGCCAATTAAAAAAAAAAAAATTAACGGAATTATTTTTTTTAATCAAGTACTCTATTCAAAACTATCCGAACTCTACGTTGAGTCGAAATCCTAAAGTATTTAGTCTATGAATCTTTGAAATATCTGTTTGGCGTTACGCAATTCAAATGCTCTAATTGGAATTTGAACAGCTTCAGAGTTTTTTGTAATGCCTTCTTCGTGTATAAGGTTCTGGTCGTTAATTTAACTATAATCTACTGTTGATTTGTAATTGTGAAAAATCTCAATGTAGACTGAGTTATTACTTAAGTACGATCCTGAATAATTGATTTTTGCATTTTCTCTGTTGTCCAATGGTGTTACAGTAAATCTTAGAAAGAATATTTCTGTGACTTGCTTGGGTTTATTACGATGCCATTTTAGTCTATCCGCTATAAGAGTTGTCTGAGTTGCTTGATCCGAATAATAATTTGATGCTATCAGAAGATGAAACAAAATAACAAATCAGATTTCCATCAATGATGCCCGGCGTTGTGTAATCCAAAGCTTTGTATGGAAATTCGAATAGTCCAAACACTATTTTCCTAATTCTCCTTTCGACTATTAGGATCTGGTTAATTCTTCGAACTAAATTAATTATTTAAAGAATGATCTGGCAGCTGTATTTGTTATAAAAGGTCCTCGATCAGATGTTTGTGTTGAATTTTCCATAGATTTCATTTACATTTTTTTTTTTTTTTGGTAACTAGAAGTTGTAGGAGCTATTCTTATTTGGTACATTATTTTAAATTCGTATTAGCTTGTTGTGCTAATCGTCTAGGTTTATTGGATACATACAGTCCAACAGTAGTTTGAATATGGTGTTTTTTCATGGCGTAGTACTTCTTCTTGCCGTTCAAAATACGTACACCTACTTCAGCAATTGTTTTCACTTGTTGTCTTAGCATTTCTTCGCCTGGAGAAGCTACACTGTGACGAAACAATTGCAGCTTTATACAATATATATATTTGAAAGTGATTAAAGAGTTTTATTTATATAAAAGTGTTGTCTCAGCATCGTGGAACTTTTTATTTCAGATATCAGGTAATAATTTGTAATATGAGAGGAAATCAAAACCTACGACTGCCTTCTGTACAGGGTGATTCACTAAGGGTGGCCACTGGCCGTATCTCGGAAACCGTATATCCTAGAATTTGGGGAAAAAAATTCGAATGACATAATCGGCCAAAAGAAGATGCGTTAAAATATTTTTTAATGCGTAGCTTTCCGCTAGGTGGCGCCATTTTATCATTTGCATAATTAATTTGCGTTTTTTACAAAATATTACCGCATTAAGGCTATTGAAAATTATCAAAATTAGAAACTACTGTACTTGGTTTACAATTTTTGCTTAAGTCATTTTTTTCTATCACCTACAGTTAAGTGGTGGGGGAAGTATACTTTTGTTTACAGAAAATGGTCTGTAACTTCCGTATACCTTAACCGATTTTCACAAGCTTAGGCTCAATGGAAAGAGTATTAGAAGTTGATTACAAAAATAAATAACATTAACACATTTAATCTATGCGCTGGCAACTAGAGGGCGTTATGTAACACTTAACCCTATTTATGTATTTTTCTCAGAAATATCAAATGGAATGATATAACTCGAAGCAGCTTACAAAAAGAAAAATGAAATTACATATTGTTTCGTCAAAACCGCAAACTGATATCTCTTGTCATTCCAAAGATATTTAGATTTTTTAAATTTTCGTTGTTGTTTTCGAAGTGTTGGTTCACCCTGTAAGTTGTAATTAATGAAAAAAAAATACAAAAAACTAAAATTGATAACTGCACCTATTACTCAGTTATTTTAGGTACTCAAAATGTTTCCCATCATTTGCTATGCACAAATTCAGTCTTTCTATAGTGGAATTGACACTGGCCTCAATTTCAGCACCAGAAATACCTCTTACTGCTTGCCGAATCCTTTCTTTCATATCCTCACGTGTAGTTGGACGTGTTTTAAAAACCAAATCTTTAATTCTACCCCATAAAAAGAAATCTAAAACCATAAGATCTGGTGACCTTGCTGGCCATGGAAAAATACTTCTCCTTCCAATCCATTTATTTGAAAATACAATATCTATGGTAAATAATTTCGGACACCTGCGGCAAAATGTGCTGGGCAACCATCTTGTTGATACCACATGTCTAATCTGTTACGAATTGGAACGTCTTCTAGGAGGATGGTCAAATCGTTAGTTAAAAAATCTAAGTACCTTTGGCCCGTTAATTTTTCTTCAAAGAAAAAAGGTCCAATTATCTTCCTATTTAAAATACCACACCACACATTTATGCTCCAGCGATTTTGGTAATTGACTTCCCTTTGCCAGTGTGGATTTGTTTCTGACCACTAGTGTCTGTTGTGCAAGTTAATTTTACCAGAGCTTGAAAATGTAGCCTCATCCGTCCATAATATTGCAGATAGAAATTGTTGATTATCATTTAACATTCCTTTTAACCAGTTGCAATAATCTAGTCGTCGATCAAAATCTATGTCTTTTAACTCTTGATGTAAAACAACATGGTAAGGATGCATTTTATGTTCTTTTAGTATTCTATTCACCAAAGAATAATTTAATTCTAGATCTCTTGCAATTTCCCTAATACTTGCACGTGGTTCAGCGTTAACGTATGCCAAGACAATAACATTTTCTTCGTTTTGTCTTCTACGTACCATATTTTTTACCGAAACAGGTTGAACATTGCCAGTTTTTCGTAATCGTTCTGCCAGTCTTTTAAAAACTTCTCTTGAATGACGCCGTCTTTCAGGAAATCGTAACCCATATTCTCTTTCAGCAATGACTGCATTTTGTAGACTTTCAAAATACACTGCTAGCTTCTTCATTTGAAAAATAAAGCATTATAATAAAGTGATTTTTCAAACGCTCAAATTAACTTTGACAGCAACAACAAATTATAAATAAACAATCACAAAACAGAAATGTCATTTCCAAAGGTGACTTGATTACTTTTACAACATCGCCCAGGAAAATAGTTTGAAATACTCGTAATGTTACAGCTTATCCATATAAAACCATTGAAGAAATTTTAAGGAATCTAGGATAAAATTTCACTCTAGAAGGACTGAATTTGTGTAGGTGCAGCAAATAAGGGGAAACATTTTGAGTTTCTAAAATAACTAGATAATGGGTGCTTTTAGAAATTTCAGCGTTTTGTAAATTTCTGTTATGGGTAATAAGTTTTATTATTTTTCATTAATTATGCTAATAAATATTGTTGTCATTTGTTTTTACATGACATTTTTTCTAAAAGTAACTTTAGCCATATATTTTCATTTATACCTTACAGGGTGAACCAACACTTCGAAAACAACGAAAAACAATATGTAATTTTATTTTCTTTTTTGTAAGCTGCTTCGAGTTATATCATTCCACTTGATATTTCTGAGAAAAATACATAAATAGGGTTAAGTGTTACGCCCTCTAGTTGCCAGCGCATAGATTAAAAGTGTTAATGTTATTTATTTTTGTAATCAACTTCTAATACTCTTTCCATTGAGCCTAAGCTTGTGAAAATCGGTTAAGGTATACGGAAGTTACAGACCATTTTCTGTAAACAAAAGTATACTTCCCCCACCACTTAACGGTAGGCGATAGAAAAAAATGACTTAAGCAAAAATTGTAAACCAAGTACAGTAGTTTCTAATTTTGATAATCTTCAATAGCCTTAATGCGGTAATATTTTGTAAAAAACGCAAATTAATTATGTAAATGATAAAATGCGCCACCTAGCGGAAAGCTAAGCATTTAAAAATGTTTTTACGCATTTTCTTTTGGCCGATTATGTGATAAGAATTTTTTCCCCCAAATTCTAGGATATACGGTTTCCGAGATAAGGCCGGTGGCCACCCTTAATGAATCACCCTGTATATTTGCTACCTTCTTCTTTAATTGTAAGTCATTACCTAAGTATTAATGATGGTCCTCTTTGCTGCTGCAATTTATACGTTGATATCCTACCTGCTTGTTTTACTAGACCTTAGAGGAATATGCTGACTGAACACGTTAGATTGGCCATCAAACAGGAACTGCACCTTTGTCAGCTGGTCAGTGATGTGTTAATTAAGATCGCAACGCGTTTAGCAAATCATCAGTCGTTGCTACAGACTATTTTGGCCGTTTTCTTGCATGATGGTCTGCAGTTTTATACTTATAGGTTATAGGTTAAATAGGGTCTTCGTGAGGTGTATAGGCCTCTCGTTAACTGCGACCTAACAGATCTATTTTTCTACCCTTAACTAATCACTTCCCAAGCAGTCCCACGTCCACCACAAACCTCGTGACTTTCTTGCGGGTGGTACTGCTCACTTCTTCTGGGGATAATCGGTCCCTGCCGAAGTGTGAGCAATCGCGACATAATTGCGTAGTATGTGCTCAGTCGTTACATCTGCCGAATCATATAATCTGCAGTTTCCACTTCCCTCTTTTCCCATTTTCCACAAACGGTTTCATGCTTCCTCGCCATATTTATATTGGAAGCAACAGATTACTCGAGTGGCTTCATTCTCTGTATACTTTTGTAATCTCTTAGAGTGGCTTTATCCTCTGTGATTTATAAACATCGCGGCAGCCAGTAGTAGTGGTTTCCCTGTTTTTCTCTTCCATGGTGGTTTGCATTAGAAAACCACCATGTATGCGATTATTCGTGGGTCTTTACCCTCAGTGTCCGTTTATAAGATAAACTTTTATTTTCAGGGTAGCAAGTGTTTCCTCTTGTTTTACTCATCTAAAGTTCCGCTCTTAACTGTCCAATATTGGATACCAGAATCCTCAAGGACTCATCGAAGATCTTAGAATTCTCCTTAACTACGGGTACTGTAGTGTTTATCATCATAGGCATCTAAATTGGTTACCATTTCCAAATTCGCTTTGGTTTGTTGGTGAGTGGCTCACTCGATAGTCTACCTACTCATAATGAAAGCAACAGGGTTACCAGGACCTGTTAGGTGCTGTAGACAACTCAAGAATTATAAACGTTCTCTATCTTCTAGTTTTTCACGTTCCAGTAATTGTTTTAGAAGATGTTCTTGACTGATAATGATGAATCAAGTAGATTAACTCCTCTTTGAGTTTATCGTACTTCCCAATCGCAAGTAGGTTCACAGTCATATTACTTTCCCTATATAGTATATATAGGGGAAGTATTGTTTTCGTGCATGAAAATGTCTGTGGGCGCTGTATCTCAAAAACGAATCATCAGATTGAGATGAAACTTTAAATTTAAGGTTTAATCGTGAAAAACTGGATCTGAAAAGATTTTGGTGAACATTCAAAAACCGGAAGTGGATAATTACTCGAGGCGTTTTTTGTTTTTTTCATGATATTTTCCTAAATTTGAAAAATATTACATAACTCTTTAAACAAACATTTAGTTAAAAAAAAAAATTTTGAACAAATTTTATTAAAACATTTTTTTCATAAAGTTCTAAACTTGCAAAAAAAAAATGTTAATAATTTTCATATTTTTGCATAATACAATAAACAATAGGAGTTACATGAAATTTATATAACAAGTAATTGTAAAGAATTTAAAATTGAGCAAATTCTTATGAATAGCTTTTTTGCGTAAACCTCATAGTTTTCGAGAAAAAATGTAAGGAAATTACTGTGATGGCCACATTACCATTTTTTATGTTTAATTAAATCCCTCGCTTATGATTTACTGATTCGAGGGTGGGATAGAGGCTACCCACCCTCCCTACATATACATGATAACTTTAATTACTAGTTGTTGGTGGATTCTACATCTTTTTTACAACGAATAAGAACAATAATTATCACCACTATGCCATAATGACCTGTATGATAGAGCTGTTGACTCAAATTTCAAATGGTGGAAAAATATTATAATTTGGAAAAGAACTTTTTAGAAAACTTTGATTAAAAAAAGGTCAAAATGACATGTTCGTTAATAGACATGTCGAATAAATTATTTATACATTTTAAAGCCCTCGAAGAAAATTTTGGAAAATTAAAAAAAATATTCTTAAAAACTTCTATAAACCTGAAAATTTTCAAGGAATTTTGGGAGCAATTTCTGAAAATATAGAAAATAATAATACTAATTCCACAAACCAGAAAAAAGTTGAAAAAATTTAGAAGAGAAATCACCAAAAAAATAAAGAAGACCTATTGAGATTATGAAAATCTGGAAGAATTATTGTTGATTATTCCCATGCGATTAAGAAACTAATGACAAATTTTGAAATTTAGAAGAGAAACCTTTAATTGCAAAGAATCATAAGGTTAGTATATTTGTACAATAAATTCCATTAATATCCTAGAAACTTAGGAGAGAAATTCTAGAAAGACTTGAAAATTCTAGTCATCGAAAAAATACCTTCCAGAAAACTTTTAGTAAAATAGATGGAAAAATCTTGTAATTTGGAGAAGAAATTCCTAGAAAACTATTTTAAAAATTTAGAAGAGGAGTTCTAAAAAGGCCTACAATTTCTTGTAAAAATACTTCCTAAAAGTTTCTAGTAAAGTAAATTGAAAAATCTTGCAATTTGGATAATAAAATTCCTAAAAAACCTTGATTGTAAGACTCCTTAAAAATACATTAGAAATTTAGAAGAGGAATTCTAGAAAGTCTTACAAATTCTAGTCATCAAAAAAAATCCTAAAAGCTTCTAAAAAAATAGATGTAAAAATCTTGCAATTTGGAAAAGAAATTCCAAGAAAACTTTTATTGTAAGACTCCTGAAAAATATTTTAGATATTTAGAAGAAGAGTTCTAGAAAGGCTTACAAATTTTAGTCATCAAAAAACTTCCTAAGAGCTTTTAGTAAAATAGATGGGAAAATCTTGCAATTTGGAGAAGAAAATCCTAGACAACTTTGATTGTAAGGCTCCTGAAAAATATTTTAGAAATTTAAGAAGAGGAGTTCTGGAAAGTCTTAAAAATTCTAGTCATAAACAACTTCCTGCAATCTTCTAGTAAAGTAGACGGGAAAATCTTGCAATTTGGAGAAGAAATTACTAGAAAACTTTGGTTGTAAGACACTTGAAGAATATTTTAGAAATTTAGAAGGGTATTTCTAGAAAGGCTTACAAATTCTAGTCATTAAAAAACTTCCTCAAAGTAAAATAGATGGGAAAATCATGCAAATCTTAAAATTCTTGAAGAAAATTTTAAAAATAAGATAATTAATTCTTAAAAAATTCTACACCCTACAAAATTTTCCAGAAATATAAAAGAGCAAATTTTGGAATTATAGATAATAATAATGCTGGAAAATTCCACAAACCAGGAAAAAGTTCCAAAAATTTAAAAGAAAAATCTCCAAAAGATAAAGAAGAGAAATTGAGATTCTAAATTCCATAATGTTTAAGAATCCTGAAAAATATTCTAGGAATTTAGGGAATAAATTCTATAAAGGCATGAAAATTATGATCACCAAAATATAAATAAAATAGGTGAAAAATTTGGAGAAGAAATTCCTAGAAAATTCAAAATGTCACCCGTAGCATAAATTCTTTATAAATTCTAAAATCCTTGAAGGTAAACTTTGAAAATTAGAAAATTAGTTCCTTAAAAATTCTACAATCCTGGAAATTTGTTTAGGAATTTCGAGAGCAAATTTCTGGAAATTTAGAAAATAATAATACTGGCAAATTTCAACCATAAATATTCTAGAATACTGAAAAATTTTCTAGAAATTTAGGAGAGAATTTCAAGGATGGCTTGGAAATTTTAGTCTTCTAAAAATAAAAACCTTCCTGAACACTTCTAGTAAAATATATGTAAAAATCTCGAAATTTGTAAAAACCATTGTCGATTATAAAATTGATACCAATGTTTGCAAATTGGAAGAGAAATTCCTATAAAATTTTGATGAGGGATAAACTCAGTACATCTGTAAAAAAAATTATTGCAATTATTTCAGTTGCTGTATTTTATCCATTTTTTTAAGATTTATTTTCCACAATTTTGTTTTTAGAATTTTCAGGAATTTCTATTCTAATCGTCGAGATATTTTTTTGGTGGTTCTAGAATAAATTTCTTATATATATTTTTGAGGATTCTAGAACTTTTGTTGTGTTTATTCTAACTTTTTCTATAAAGAATTTGAAAAATATTACATAACTTTACAAACGAAAGTTAAGAATAACTGAACAAGTTTTATTGAAATATATTTTTCATAATGTTCTTAGCTTCCGAGAAAAAAATAAAAATTAATAATTTTGACATTTTTTGCTTATAACTAATAATCTATAGGAGTTGCATTAGATTTATATAAAAAGTAATTGTAAATAATAAAAAATTTAGCAAATTATTATAAATAACCAATTCGAGTAAACTTTATAGTTTTCGTGAAAAATACAGGGAAAGTACTATGATGGCCACATCACCATTTTCTCGTATTGCTTTAGCGTAACGCGCATTAATATTTCCAGCTACTTATCCATACTTTCTTTCATCTGTTTTTATTTTAGCTATTATCTGCGTGAACCATAATTGAAGATCGTCAGGCTAAAATTGTGGTATATTTACTTGTTCATTGGCCATATTGTTTCTTCTCGCCCTCCATTCTCTTCCGTGTCACGTTAAGGTTCCAAATATTATTATTTCAAAAGATTTTAAATACTGTTATATTTATACAAACAAGGTGGTGCAAAAGTAATGTCATAGTATGAATTGGCTGTCATTTTGTTATAAATAAAAAAAAGAGCTCTGTTTTCATCAAAAGTTTATTTGAAAATGTGTTACTTGGAAAAAAATTATATCGCCCAAATGGTCACCTCCCGAGTTAGTTTTACGGCATTTTGAATTGTTGCTCGCAAAACCTCTGGCTTTAAATTATCGATTTCTTCTTCAATGTTAGCTTTCAAGTCTTGCAAGGTTCGTAGTTTGTTGTGGTAAACGCGAGATTTTAAAAAGCCCCAAAGGAAGAAGTCTGACGATCTGAACGGCCAGTTCAAATATCCAAAACGGGAGATCACTCGACCTGGACAAATTTTGTTAAAAATCTCCAGAGTTACCCGAACTGTGTGAGCGGTTGCTTCGTCCTGTTGAAACCAACAATGATCGAGACTCAATGCAGCAACTTGCGGCAAAAAAAAAAACTCGTTTAGCATCTGCCTGTAACGGCCTGTAACCAATCACTTTTTCACTACAAATGCCGCACCAAACTGTCACTTTGAGGGGATGAAATGGATCTTCATGCATTACATGTGGATGGATTCTCTGTGCCCCAGAAACGCAAATTCTGTTGTTAACATAACCACTTAAGTGGAAATGGGTTTCATCGCTCATTATGATTTTTGATACGAAGTCAACCTCTTCTTGTACCAAGTTCAACAGAGTTTGGCAGTAAGTTAACCTTGTCCGACGGTCGTGAACAGTTAGCACTTTGTAAGGGAACATTTTCAAATCTTTCACCAAAATCCGTTGCAACGAACGTCTGCTGATACCTCCATCGTCGTCTCGTTGATACTTATGGATTCTCTCTGATGTGGTTGGCAACAGCAGCGATGTTCTCGTTCGAACAGGTACTATGAGTTCGGCTACTTCTTGCGACATCTGTAGTGGACCCAGTTTGAACGAGGCGCTCAGCCAAACGCACACATGGAACACGAAGACGAAATTCACGTTGCGATAATACAACAGGCTTAAAATTTGTCAAATAAGCAGTCACAATAAATCCACGATCTTGAAATGTGTGTCGTTCCATGGCTTGTTGACAACTAATTCACTATATATCACATCATAAATGTCAAAGCACATGACATTTGGCGCCATCCGCAAAAATGGGACCCAATTCAAACTATGACATTACTTTTGCGCCACCTTGTATAAACTTTATACTTTTAAAGTAATATTGGACAGTCTCTGCAGCCGCTAGGTTTGCTTGGATCCTTTGAATGGTCTTCTGTAGGATCCGTCTTTGGGATGATCACACTCTACTCTTCATCAGAGTCTCGGTTAGCCGAATATCGACGTGTAACTCAATATCGCCTTACTGCATATCCTAGTGGAGTGCATTCCTCTGGCTGCGATTGGAACCCCAATAGAAGAATTCCTTATTCGCCGGATTCAATTACTGAGGGTGCTTACGATGGCGTCTGATAATTCGGCAACCTTTTCTAAACTCGTCGGTTTGTATGGCGAATATGGCAATACCAATGTATTATCCAACAATCTCAGTCTGGCCAACGAAGAGAGTGTAATATGAAAATCTAAGCGAGAGGCACATACATTTGTCCGAGTACAATCCAAAACAAAAGTGGGGCGGTTTATTATCAGTGTAGCGTCCTGTCACCTTACTTTTAAACTCCATGATAATTTTGTCATTGATTATCCCAAACGCACGAACGAACTCCGTATTTTACCGATGCCCTTTCTACCATCCTACGCCCGCCCATTTGCCATAGCACAACTAGCCAGACTGAGATTGTTGGATAATACCTAGTATCAAATAGTCTTTGGGCAAAAAAACTGTATATGACCAATCAATTAATAACTCTCTTCGGAGCAAATATTTTGCCAGAAGAATGGAAGGTGTGATTGGAAGAACATTCAAACCTTTCCAAATGTGATTAAAATTATTATTATCTCTGTAAATAATCAAATATTTTTGATAAGTAAATAATACCTAATACCTAATATTTTTCGATAGTCAATCTAGCCATAATGATCGTAGTAGAGATTCTGAGACTAAGGTGCCTGTTAGATAATAATAATAATAATATAATTATTGCCCATACAGGAAACGAATCCCAATTACAAGACAAATCATAATAAATATACAAAATAAACAAATATTCATAATACAAAAAAGTAAATATTAATACAATACAAATTACTGTGTACGGTCAAGATATGAAATAATTGATCTTAAAGTATTACAAAAAATGTCATAATGTGGCGCTATATGATTAAAATTATTACAAATAATGTTTAAAGGAGATTTCAGCCCATAATTTATTCGATGGCACACGATATTGAAAGTTGGCTTCTGTCTGCTGTTGAAAGATGGTACATGCAGCCGAACTTTGCCTAATATGTCGGATGAGTCAACAAAACCATGCAATAACTTATAGAGAAAACTAATACCTGTCTTTTGTCGTCGGTACTCAAGCGAATTAAAATTAAATAATTTAAGTAATTCATTGTGATCAAAACCTCTTATTGGATAATGACCTACCAACTTGAAATGTAAAGAATTTCAGAATTTTCGTTGGACACTCTCTAGAAGTTGGGACTGTTGCTGATTTTGGGGAGACCATATCAATGCCGCATACTCCAACTTGGAACGTACCTACGCAAAATAAATAGTTTTAAATATGATTGGGTTTTGAAAATTTGTTGAATTGATTATTAAATAATAATTTGTAGTCAAAATATACGCCAAGGTCCTTGAAAAGTGTGACTTTTTGTATTAGAGTGGTATTGATAGAATAATTAAACTGGATTGGATTGGATTTCCTAGTAAAAGACATAGATTTACATTTACCAACATTCAGTTCCAGTCTATTTTCTTGACACCAAATAGAAACTTTATCTAAGTTACTTTGTAAATTCTGACAATCGCTCATATTATTTACGTTACAATAAATTTTTAGATCATCTGCGTAAAGAAGATGTTCAAAGTTCAAGTTTTCAGATAGATCATTTATAAAAATATTAAATAACAGCGGGCCTAATATTGAACCTTGTGGCACACCTGACGTTGGGAAGTAGGAATTAGATTTAAAGCTGTTAAGAGTCACATAGGTTTCACGCTCATGTAGATAGGAATCCATTAATAATTTCGATGATTTTCAAAAACCAAAATTACTCAACTTTTGTAAAAGAATATTATGATCGACTTTATCGAATGCTTTAGATAAGTCTGTGTAAACAACATCTAGTTGTCCAGCAGATTCAAGTGTTTCAGCAATACTTTGTGTAAATATAAATAAATTACTCACTGTTGAGCGATCAGGTACAAAACCATGTTGTTTAACAGATATAAACGGTTTAATGTGGTTATAGATTTGATCATACAAAACCATCTCAAATACTTTCGCAATGTGTGGTAGGATTGCAATAGGACGGAAATTGTTAACGTTTACTAAGGGCGAAGATGATTTAGGTATAGGACAAATAGATGCAATTTTCAATTTTTTTGGAAATTTACAAGTTTTAATTGACAGGTTAAATAAGATAGTAAGTGGTTTACTAAGTAAGACAGCACAATCCTTAAGCAGAAATGCAGGTAATTTATCATCGCCACCGGAATTATTATTTGGAAGCATTTTTAAAGTTTAAAAACTGAATCATTCGGAATAGGGGAAAAATTAAAGGGAGGTATATCACTGGCTTTAACAGGCTGAATATTTTTAGATAAAGGGATATGTACAGATTCAAAGAACTCACGAAAACCATTTACTATAGCATGAGGATTATCAAGACACTTATCACCATGTATCAGAGATGTCGGAATCCTAGATTTATTTGCCTTTTTGGAGTTTGCGTAGTTCCAAAATTGTTTTGGATTAGACATAATCTGATTTTATGTTGATAATATATATTTTCGATAAGCCCATTTTATTTTGCCCTTAATTAATTATCTTAAGGTTCTAAATTTTGTTAACTCAGCCGATGAATGTTTAAAGGTTTTTTTCTTTAATAAGTTTAATAATTTCGTGATTAAACCAAGGCGGATAATTGTTTTTTTGTTTTACTTTAAAAGTTGGAATATACTGCATAATTAAGTTGTTTAAAGTATTATAAAACTCCTCAAAAGCCTGATCAACATCAGTAAACCTATATAGAGTGTCCCAATTAATACTGCCTAAATTCTCATAAAGTCCTGGATAGTTGCCTCTTGTAATTAAATTTAATAGCATTATTATTTATTGGAGATTTAGGAGTACCTGATATTGAAAATGTAAGTGGCGGTTGATATGAATCCTCTACAACTAATGCATGTGACTCTCTTTGGACTTGACATATAACATTAGAATATATTAGATCCAAAAGATTGCCAGAAATATTTTTTATTGTATTATATTGCTTAAGGCCTAAAAAATTACAAAAATTAGAAATAACACATGATTTATTAATACAGTTATTAGAGCTAGAGGCTAAATTTGGGCAGTTAAAATCTCTTACAAAAATTACTGTATTATTTTGAAAATCAAATTGAGTTAATAGATCAAAGAATGTCGTTGATTCATTAATAGTAACATCAGGAGGAATATATACAAGTATAATATAAATCCAGTTAGATTTAAGCTTACATTTACATATTAATATGTCAATTGAAGGCACTTGAAATTTAATGTGGTCAGTAGTAATTATTTTAATTTTAAAATTATTGCGGACGGCAATCAGTACTCCACCACCTTTTGATTTACCGGACAGTATAGAGTCTCGATCGGTCCTGAAAACTATATAAGACTCATTGAACAGGTCACTATTCACTACACTGGGAGATAGCCAAGTTTCGGTAAGGAGTATTATATCATAATTACCAACACTAACATTATTGTAGAAAGGTTCAGTTTTCGTATTTAACCCACGGACGTTTTGGTAATACGCGTTAATGTTTCCATTGGGCACAAATTCGCATGAAGCACTTGTATTTCTTACAACCTGGAGTATACCTTTAATGAATCTAATAGTTGAGTTTACATCGCCTATTCGTCGCTTCTCTTCCAGTAGAGTACGAGCTTCTTTAAGTAACTTATTTTGCATTGAAGTACGGTCTGGTCCCACACGAATAGTGTTTAAATTCAAGTTTTTACATATTTTAATAAATCCGCTAGCATCATCTCTGCTATTAAAGTGTAGCATAATGGGCCTAGGTCGTTCACCAATTTTACCTATTCTAAACAAAGAACTCTCCGGAACAGCACTCATAGCATCGTTGTTAGTACTTAAGGCACGTTTGAGGTATTCACAATCATCGCGCTGCCTAGATTTAGGATCGGATTTATTTGATTCGGGGATATTGTAAATCATGACATTGTAGGCTCTTTTTATTCTATCTTCAACTTCAAAAATAATATTTTCCGACGAACTTGGTGAATTTTTATTACGCAATGAATCAATCTCCTTTTTAAGAAGAGAATTTTCAGCTTTCAACTCAATAACTTGTTCAGAAAGTTGTACAAGTGATTCAGTACATGCGTTTACTTGCTGTTTAATTTCTTCAGAAAAGGGTACGAAGTAGTTCTTAAATATTTCGTCGAAGGCCGCAATAATTTCAGATTTAGAATTAACGTCAAGTTCGTTGGAAGTTGAATTAGGCGGAATATTCCAAGACTGACGGCACGTAGAATAAATAGAAAGATGGTTTTCCATCTCCAAAATATCGTGTTCGTGTCCTCCTTTTAGTGTTGGTTCATATATGAACGCCTTCTTCATTTCATGACAGGCTTAAAGGCGACTATCCTTTTGGTCTCTGGTGAGAAGACTCATCCTGCTGTTACTCCTCGCATTCCCAAATAAACATTCGAACACACTGATTTGATCTCCAGGACAACTCTAATAAATCCTCTTCGTTGATCACATTATAGATTTTGCCCATACTGCCCTCGCTTCAAGCAGTTGAAGAACTGATCTTCAATGGCCATTTCAACATTTATACATTTGAGTTGTGCTAAAAGCTTTTTTACAACACTTTTAGTACTAGAGGAACCACACTTATCACTATCAAGTGACGCCGCCTGGTAGCCCTCTGGCGGCGCAACCTGGTACTACCAATACACAAAGCACAGCATTACGATTCCGGTTATTTCTTGTTGATAGAAACTGAATAACTTAACATTTCTAACTAGTAGAGACCTAGATCTAAAAGTTAATATAAAAAATGAATAGAGTTCCTGATTTTTTTAATTTAATACGGAGTATTAAATTAACAAATATTAGCAGTTGATTAAACCGAACCAGGTACTCTATTAAACTATTAATCTAGATCTTAAGCTTAAAACTTAAGCTTACATACCTAATATAAAGAACTGAAGAGCTTTTGCTAAATATCCAAATGCCTATTATTTTATTTTTCCTAAATTTTTCTTAAAAAGGAAAATCTTGTAGGATTGTTCTTCATATTTTGAAGTTGATGAAAACTGTATCTCAAAAAAGATTAAGAATAATTTTTAATTTTAATAAGAATTTTGTAATTGTTTTGTTTTTCTAAAAGATAATCAAATGTTTTTTTGAATTCAATTTTTTTTTTTTTTTTTTGAGAAACTAATTGTAGATTAAAGAAATGGGGAAGTTATAAAGTATAGTTTTTTTTTGGGTTACCAAACAGGGTTTCAGAGTTAAGTAATACATCGGGCACATCATTTCCAATCAAGCGTGCGGTATACCTGTCACTGAAAGTCAATTGCTAACAAAATTCATCGGTGAGTACCGAATTCAAAGTTATAGTTTCCGAACAAGTAAGTAAAGTTTCATCTTTAGAAACTAAATACGGTTTTCAAATGAAAGTTTAATTTAAAGCGTATATTGAAATTTTAGTGATTGGGTATTACCTCCAGGCATTATAAGAGTTATGTTAAATTAATATAAAATTAAAATTTCAAAGGATAAAAAAATAGTTCAATTTTTTTGAATTAACATATCTCTACAGAACAATTATGTATTATTTCAATATACATTTGTCGTTATGAATTCATTAATATCGCATCAGAATGCATCGAAACCGCTCACCCGTGCCCGTCCATGTTATTCAGGTGCGTGCCGATTGTAAAAGAACGCGGAGGCGGCTGTGGCGCTGCATTCCGTAACCTTGACAATACGTGTGTGCACGGGGTGCATCCAACGGTGCTCGCGTCCGTTGCCTAGCGACCGCCAGTGACGGGGCGGAGGCGTGGCCCGGGGCGCCGCCCCCTCGCCCTACTGCACACGGGCGCATGCGTCCGCCGGCGATGCACCGGCGGTCGTCGACGCCGTAAAACAAACGACGGTTAGTAACAGTTCCGCTGACGATGCTCTTCTATTCACCACCGCGTTTCACCTCGAGAAACAATTGTTCAAATATTCACCACCGCCATTGATTAAACACCACATACATATAAAAACAAAATCGAAACACGAAAACAGGTGCTGTGATTTTTAGTGTGCTCCCCTTAAATTGGATTAAACTGTGATCAGTGAATTCCTGACGCGAACGCAAGGTAATTGATACCGTTTTTCATTTGTTTTCCGTTTGTTGCTACGCAATTGTTAAACCGAGTGCACCTGTTATGTTCAAACCGCAATTGTTTTTAATTTAATCGTTCTTTTTTCTGGGAAAGATGCAATATTTATTATTATTGTTCAATAAATTTGTTCTTGACTAAAATATCGCTTATCTTTGTGGTAGATATAAATTCATAAAACATTTGTTGATGTTTATAGACAGGGTGAGTTTTTTTTTAGATGTTCTCTAAGGGGGAAAAATTGTGGAAAATAAATCTTAAAAAAATGGATAAAATACAGCAACTGAAATAATTGCAATAATTTTTTTTTACATATGTACTGAGTTTATCCCTCATCAAAATTTTGTAGGAATTTCTCTTCCAAATTGCAAACATTGGTATCAATTTTATAATCATTTTTACAAATTTCGAGATTTTTACATATATTTTACTAGAAGTGTTCAGGAAGGTTTTTATTTTTAGAAGACTAAAATTTCCAAGCCATCCTAGAAATTCTCTCCTAAATTTCTAGAAAATTGTTCAGTATTCTAGAACATTTATGGTTAAAATTTTCCAGTATTATTATTTTCTAAATTTCCAGAAATTTGCTCTCGAAATTCCTAAACAAATTTCCAGGATTGTAGAATTTTTAAGGAACTAATTTTCTAATTTCCAAGGATTTTAGAATTTATAAAGAATTTATGCTACGGGTGCCATTTTGAATTTTCTAGGAATTTCTTCTCCAAATTTTTCACCTATTTTACTATTGTTTTAAGTTTTTTTGGTGATCATAATTTTCATGCCTTCATAGAATTCATTCCCTAAATTCCTATAATATTTTTCAGGATTCTTAAACATTTATGGAATTTAGAATCTCAATTTCTCTTCTTTATCTTTTGGAGATTTTTCTTTTAAATTTTTGGAACTTTTTCCTGGTATGTGGAATTTTCCAGCATTATTATTATCTATAATTCCAAAATTTGCTCTTTTATATTGCTGGAAAATTTTGTAGGGTGTAGAATTTTTTAAGAATTAATTTTCTTATTTTTAAAATTTTCTTCAAGAATTTTAAGATTTGCATGATTTTCCGATCTATTTTACTTTAAGGAAGTTTTTTAATAACTAGAATTTGTAAGCCTTTCTAGATTTCTTCTAAATTTCTAAAATATTTTTCAAGGGTCTTACAACCAAAGTTTTCTAGTAATTTCATATCATATCATATCATATTTATTTCACGTAGCCACCATTTACATATAGAACATATACATATATATATATACATATAAAGTGGATGTGAGCGTCAACAATTATATAAAAATTAACATATAAAAGCAATATCTACATTATAATTAAAATACACTTAAATAATAATATATTTCTTCTCCAAATTGCAAGATTTTCCCGTCTACTTTACTAAAAGATTTCAGGAAGTTGTTTATGACTAGAATTTGTAAGACTTTCCAGAACTCCTCTTCTTAAATTTCTAAAATATTTTTTAGGAGTCTTACAATCAAAGTTTTCTAGGATTTTCTTTTCCAAATTGCAAGATTTTCCCATATATTTTACTAATAGCTCTTAGGAAGTTTTTTGATGACTAAAATTTGTAAGCCTTTCTAGAACTCTTCTTCTAAATATCTAAAATATTTTTCAGGAGTCTTACAATAAAAGTTTTCTTGGAATTTCTTTTCCCAATTGCAAGATTTTTACATCTATTTTTTTAGAAGCTTTTAGGATTTTTTTTTGATGATTAGAATTTGTAAGACTTTCTAGAATTCCTCTTCTAAATTTCGAATGTATTTTTAAGGAGTCTTACAATCAAAGTTTTTTAGGAATTTTTTATCCAAATTGCAAGATTTTTCCATTTACTTTACTAGAAACTTTTAGGAAGTATTTTTACTAGAAATTGTAGGCCTTTTTAGAACTCCTCTTCTAAATTTTTAAAATAGTTTTCTAGGAATTTCTTCTCCAAATTACAAGATTTTTCCACCTATTTTACTAAAAGTTTTCTGGAAGGTATTTTTTCGATGACTAGAATAGAAGTCTTTCTAGAATTTCTCTCCTAAATTTCTAGGATATTAATGGAATTTATTGTACAAATATACTAACATTATGATTCTTTACAATTAAAGGTTTCTCTTCTAAATTTCAAAAATTCTCATTAGTTTCTTAATCGCATGGGAATAATCAACAATAATTCTTCCAGATTTTCATAATCTCAATAGGTCTTCTATATTTTTTTTGTGATTTCTCTTCTAAATTTTTTCAACTTTTTTCTGGTTTGTGGAATTAGTATTATTATTTTCTATATTTTCAGAAATTGCTCCCAAAATTCCTTGAAAATTTTCGAGGTTTATAGAAGTTTTTAAGAATAATTTTTTTAATTTTCCAAAATTTTCTTCGATGGCTTTAAAATGTATAAAGAATTTATTCGACATGTCTATTAACGAACATGTCATTTTGACCTTTTTTTAATCAAAGTTTTCTAAAAAGTTCTTTTCCAAATTACAATAGTAGTAGTAGTAGTAGTGTTAGGCTATCGACCACGTGGTCCTTCCGCCATGTGTCATTTGTGTATTTGTGTGTGTGTAAATGAGCTTGTTACTTTAAAGGATCGTCCCCGTCACTCTAAAGCACCATTAATTGTATCCCAATGGTGAATGGTACCGGTCACCCATCCGACTACTGACCCGAATCAACGTTGCTGCACGTCAGTTCGGGGCCGTAACCGATGCGCCACCACCGGCGTGTCAAATTACAATATTTTTCCACCATTTGAAATTTGTGTCAACAGCTTTATCATCTGGGTCATTATGGCATAGTGGTGATAATTATTGTTCTTATTCGTTGTAAAAAAGATGTAGAATCCACCAACAACTAGTAATTAAAGTTATCATGTATATGTAGGGAGGGTGGGTAGCCTCTATTCCACCCTCCAATCAGTAAATCATAAGCGAGGGATTTAATTAAACATAAAAATGGTAATGTGGCCATCACACTATTTTCCTTACATTTTTCTCGAAAACTATGAGGTTTACGCAAAAAAGCTATTCATAAGAATTTGTTCAATTTTAAATTCTTTACAATTACTTGTTATATAAATTTCATGTAACTCCTATTGTTTATTGCATTAAATATAAAAATTATTAACATTTTTTTTTCTTGCAAGTTTAGAACTTTATGAAAAAAATGTTTTAATAAAATCCAGACACCCACGGCATAGGTGGCTTTTCTCGATTCCCATTCTATGTTTGTACTTATTTAGATCACAGTGCCCAGTGACTAGTTCTGTGATTTTTCTTTCAATATGTTTAGTCTCGACAGCATTAGTATGTTGTCAAGTATCGTACCATCTAGGAAGAGTCTCGTATGCCTCATTCCCTTTTAGTTGTGCCATGTCTTTTTGTTCTCCTCTGCGTCGGATTATTTCTTTTCCAGTTTCGTGGGGGTATACCGAAAACGGGTTCAGGTCTTATGAATTCACCTACTGCCCCTTGTTTGGCCAACAAGTCGGTCTTTAAGTGTCCAATAATTTCTTGGTACTAGCTGTATATTTCTTGTTGTTGCCAGTGCGTCCAGCCTGTTTATGCAGGTCATAACCAGCCTGGATTGTACTATCAGCGAGCCTAGAGACTTTAGGGCTGCCTAGCTGTCCGACATAATTGTAATTGGTCCTTTGTAATACCCCGATTCCATTAAGTTATGAGCACACCAGTCAATGGCGGCTATTTCAGCCTGGAAGATGGAGGCATATTTCCCCAGAGCAACCGCGAATTGTTTACTCCGGTTACACCCTCCATAGATACTAGCCCCGATTCCTTTAGTATTTTTGGCCCCGTCTGTTCCTTTACTCTATTTGTCCATTCACGATTTCGCCTCATTTCTTCTTGTAGCATTTTAAATGTAGCTGGTCTTTTAAATGTAGCTAGTTAGAGTGTGTTCATGTATGTGCATCCTATAGCTATCATAACATGTAGATTCAGTGGTGGTAGCGATAATATAATATGTATTCCATGGCTGCTGTAGGCGTTGTTCTCACAGTGATCAGAAGACACGCCTGTCTTTGCACTCTTTCAAGTTTTCCTGCTGCGCTTTAAGTTTGTGTACCTTTAGAACATACACAAGAGTTTATCGTAAATCAATTAAATAATATAAGACTTTTACGATTTTATTTATTGAGTATATGAAGGGTGGGTGGGTAGCTACTGTCACACCCTTCTTATTAAATACATTCAAACTAGGATTTTCCATAAGATTTTGTATAAGCAATAAAAAAAATAATAAAGCAAAAACTCTTGTTATGTTCCATTTCTTTATTTTCAGAACAGACACGTGTTTATGATCTTACTGATCATTATCAAAGTTAAAACTAAAAAACTGAAATATACGCGTCAGTTATCTGAAAATAAAGAATGGAACATAACAAAAGTTTTACTTCTCCCATTTGCATTTGATTGAGTTGTTCAAATTCGGCTTCTTGTGGCCAAAAGTCTTCGCGATCTGTAGTCCTCCGTGAACGTCTAGATCCAGGGCGGCGTCGTTGCATCCCTTCCTTGGACCATTTAGACCAACATCTCAATACTGTTGTAACATTTCGGTTTGCACGGAGAGCAGTTTCTCTTAGTAAAAGTCTGACCTCAATCGTGCTAATAATACGGCCACGTTCAATATCAGTTAATTGGAAAAATCATGTTGACGTATTTCTGGCATTGTTCTCAAGTTCAGAAGAAGATCAGACAGACTGGTTTATTTCTTCAAATTCATTCTTACTAAGTGTAAAAAAAAATTAATAACAAACTACTGGATTTTATTCAAATTTTAATCATATGAAAATAGATGTTTTATGAAAATTTCAATAAAATCTTTCAACAAATTCCAGGTGTTGGAATTTTTTAAGGTACATTTTTCTAGATGGTTGAAGAGGTATATTATTTATTAGCAAAATCTATTGGAGATGAGAGAGAGAAAACATCTTTATTATTAGAAGTAAATATTTTTACAATTTTGTGTGAAGTGAAGTGTACAGACTTGATATTTCTTCTAATCAGCGGCTATCGATCCGCGGTCTTTCAGCCTGGATTTAACTGTCAAAAACGTCATGATAACTAATGTCTTACGAAATCAACTGTCTTCTGTCATTCAAAGATTATGATCGCTAATGTCATTATGTACTGATGAGATGAATTGATGAATGGTGATTTGTGGGTGTTTTGGCTTTGGGTTGATTAAAGGGTTACGAGGATTACACAACTGGTTAAGGATTTCGAGGTTATGGGGATTTGTGGCAAATTTTTGGGATAGGTGTTTCAGACGCTCTTCAATAGGGATTACTTGGGTTAATTTATATAGGAGGATATAAAGGTCGTGTACATAAATATTATAGAGGAGTGGGGATATTGGAGATGATTTTATCAGATTAAGTGACATTTATAACGAATTAATTAATAAAGCACTAAAAACATTTATAACAAATTGTGAAAGCATTTATAACGAATTAATTAATAAACCACGAAAAAACGTTAATATAGTATTAAAACATTGATAATGGTCACATTGTGTCCGAAATATATACTTGTGAATTTAAATAAAATTTGTAAAGAAAGGTTTTTAGTGCTTTATTAATTGAACTTTATTTATATGCATAACCGTGTCGAAAATCATATGGCAGACTTTTGGCCTTGAAAATGTTTTATTTGCTTATTGTTGATAAGAGCAGTTGATTTTTTTTTTTTGAAGAAGGCTACATTAGTAATCTGGGATGGATTTGATGGAAGTACTTTTTTATTGAGATAACACACATTTTAGCCGTTTTTCTTATTGACTTCTAATCATTAAGTCTTTAGTATCCTTAACCTATTACTTTCTTTTGGACAGTTTCCTTGTTTTTCTTGCGAAAATTATTATTTTTGTTATCTTAATCAGACATAACGATTGGCATTTAATTAATTAATTCTTAATGCACTTATTTTTTTAACTTTTTAATACTAATAAATATTTTTGTTCTGAAACTAAACAACAAAATACAGTAGCAGTGAGAGCTATTAACAATGTTGTTCTTCTGCTGTTTTACTTATGTCTTTATGTGTATGTTTGTTAGAAAGAAATAAAGGCATATTTAAACAATGAATAAAACATAGTAAGTGTTTGATTCATTGTTCATTATGAATTACCACATAGTAACGGTCGCAACCATCATTATGATTAAAGGCATATTTCTTAATTTTGAGTTTAACTTTAGTTTAAAATTATTAAATACTTATAATGTCTTGTTTTCAACTTACAGTGTAATACACATAAACATGTCTAAATTTTTTAAATTGTAAATTTGTAACTACAACAAAATATTTTCTCATTTTTGCACTCTTCATACACTTAAAAAATGGCAAATAATAATAATAAACTATTTTATTTCTATTTTTATTTTCAATAAATTATCTACTTCTGTGTATTCAGTGACTTTTAATTAGAATGTTCTATTGTTCAAAATTATTAAGTTCTGAAAAAAAAATCTAAAATCTCGTAAGCGTATTATTTTAAACAAGGGCTTTTTTATTTATGGATTTTACAAATACGAACAAAGAAAAAATACAAAAATTAAAGATTTATTTTAGCCATTTCTGGCGTATATTCTGGTCTAATTTTCGGAGATCATATTTTTAATTTATCTAATTTGTAAGAAATTTATTTATTGTAAGAAAATCAAAGTATTAAATAGAAATATACATTAAAAATCAAAATAAACATTTTCTACTGCCAAAACCATCATTTTCTACTATCAAATTTGACACGTACAATTTGCAAATTTAATATGATAGTAAGAAATATCTACACCCATAAGTTCTACTCTCCTATGTCAAAATTATCATTTTCTATAGTAAAATTTGATATCTTCTAGTACCAAATTTAATAATTTCTTCGGGGTTACTAGCCCTAGCAGTCGATGTCGCTAAAAAAATGTTACTGTCATTTTGTACATTGTATTACAGGAAAAAGTGATACTAATTTACCAGAAAAAATTATTCAATTTGAAAGTAGTACTTGTCAAATTTTGGCAATATAAAATATCAATTTTAACTGCAGAAAATTATAATATTAATATTGGATTCATGATGCTGATATTGGCGAAACTCCATTATGCAATTATTAAATAAAAACACGACTTTTTAGAGTTTTGCTTCATTTGTGGATACACTGCTACAATTGTTTCACCACACTATGGTGATAATTATTCGTCTATCTGATGAGCTACAATGTGGTTAAACAATTGTAGTAGTGTATCTACAAATAAAGCAAACTCTAAACAGTCTAAGACAAAAATCAATTTGCAGATGAGAAAGAGAAAAAGAATGGAATACACATATCATTACACCAGATAAAATTTAAAAATCGGAATTCTTCTTCTCATTTTCACCTGTAACGTAAATTTTCTCTTGTTAAAATTATATTTTTCTGCAGTCGAAATTCATATTTTGTATTGCCAAAATTTCACATTTTGTATTTACAAATTTAATAATTTTTTACTTTCCTTTCTACGGCCATCATTTTCTATTTCAAGATTATAATTCATTACAGTCAAAAATTACGCAAATTTAATGGTTTTTTTTCTAGAAAATTTATTTTTTTTGCAAATGTTCAACAATTTTCTTTAAATTTAAACTGTTTGAAAAACTTTCTAGCTCTTATTTTTCTTAAGAAACCAAAAGTATTAGTTTTGTATAAACGTATTTTTAAAAAGTTTACAAAAGTTTTCTTAAAGAAGTTTTGAATTATTTATTTTGTTAAATTTTAAATAAAATTTTTGTTTATAACTTATTGTAAAACTACAGAAATATTTATGCAACTTTAATTTTATTTAAAACAAATTTATTTTTTCTCTAAAATTTCAACAATTTTCTTTTAATTTTTTAAATTGTCCGAGATATTTTTTATTTTAATAATCTTTAAAAACAGATGGTTTATATTTTTTTTCTTATTGTGTTCACATCTATTTTATGAGTGGTACCTTTTTTCAAAATCGTCTAGAAATTGATTGCTATTAAACCCTATTTTTCATTCAAATTATGTCAAACTTACTACAAATTACTTCCTTCCTTGACAGTTGGATAAGTGTCAAATTGTAAAAAGCCAACGTGTTCTTGCCATCATAAAATAATTTCTGCTTAGCTGGAGGCGTGTTAATATCCTCCTGAACGTTCGAGTTTAATACTGAAAATGGATCTGATCATGGTTAAATAAGAGACATCGTTTGACCATTCAGCTTCCATTCTGACTTCTCCGGCATTACTGGAAAGTTCACTTCATCGTAACAGGATTCGTATTCCTTGATAAAAATACAAGTTAGTGGATGAGTGAATCTTTATTTCTCAATTGTTTACTCGAAGGCTTATCACATGCCCATTTGAGAAGGCATTGGTGTTACAAATCCAGTTATAGGAGATGGTGCTGCCATCATAAATGGTGGTGGTCTCATTGGAGGCATAGGTGGTGCAGGCATCATCATAATAGGTGGTTGAGGAGCCAATAAAGTAAGTTGTGTTTGTACTTGAATTACATTGGAGGAGGCTGTTGTACTTGTGCTGAGGGAGGTTTTGGTACGGGATTGGGATTTGCCTGTGGTTTAGCAGATATACGAGGGTTTCCGTAAATTAAGGTCTACATTTTATTGCAAAACAAGGTACAGATTCTGAAAGCTTGGACTTTTAGCTAGTTTTTTACGTAGTCCCCGTTACGATCAATGCACTTTTGGAGTCGCTCCGGGAGCTTTTTCATACCCGCGTCGTATCACTCTCCCGCCGACTCGCGCAAGAAGATGTAGACAGCTGCCTTCAGCTCTTCGTCGCTTAAGAATTTCGTTCCCACCAAGTGTTGTTTCAAGTTGTGGAACAAATGGTAGTCACTGGGAGCCAAATCAGTATGGAGGATGGTTAAGGATTTTACACCCGAATTTGGCGATGAGATGAGCATCTGCGGCTCCCATCTGGCACACACCTTGCGGTACTTCAAAATATCCGTCAAAATCTTGTCCACGGTAGTCTTAGAGACTTGCCCTGTCAGTTCGGCAATCTCTCGCACAGTCACACGCCGATCCTCAAGCAGAAGTTTCTTAACTTTCGTCACTGTCTCATCCGAAACTGATGAACGCCCGCGACTGGCCTCGTCTTGTACGTTTGTACGACCTCCTGTGAACTCCCTGCACCACTTCCGCATATGATTTACGTCCATACACTTTTCTCCATACACATCGGTGGATTTCAATAGAGGGTGACCCCTTAAACCACAGAAATCTAACCACTGAACGCAATTCACACTTGGCGGGAGCGTCGATTTTACTTTCCATCGTCAACTGATGCTAAGCCAAGAGTGAGCGTGAAGGGAGAAGCAAGGAACACGGTGCTGTTGTCAGATTTAAGCTAGCTTGCAAAGGTAGCTCGTTGGAGACCTTAATTTACGGACAAGCCTCGTAACAGTATTTGCATTAATTTTATTCCTTGATTCCACCTTCTTAAATCCAATCTTTTCTTTCTCTTCATCTGGTTGCAACCCTTTTACCGTATGAATTTGATTAATCTGATCCTCCAAAGTAACATTTATACTGACAGCTCTTGCAGCAACCTCAACACTAGAAGTATGACCGTCTCAGGTAACCTTCTCATCGTTACGTGTTTCCTCTTCACCAATATTCTTACCGATATCAGTTTCGTCATCAGCAACACCGAAAATATCAATACGACGCTCGGCCAGTAATTTCAAAATAGCAGAAAATGCTGCATAAATCTTCTCAATAATATATTTATCTCTCTGTTCCACCCATTTTGGATCCTAAAGTCCAATACGCATATGTTCTTGGATTTTACTTGCAGGAATTTTTTCGCCATTGATAGGAAATATAAGGTCGTCATCAACAACAATTGGGTGTGTAACTTTAACAGCCTGTTTAGGATCGTATTTCTTAACAAGCACTTTATCTGGAACTGGTGGTTTCTTGATCTGGATCGAACTTGTCAAGGGTGATCAAATCATTGGCCAATCACTAGGCCCGTTGTGCCCCCCTCACTCCGTTGTTCTATCAATCATTTAGCCACCCAAGGTGACGAGCAAAGGACAGCACAACGCTTGGACGGGTTTCCCTAATGTTGGCCATGTTCGGCTCTAAGATGGGCGAGAGCTGGACAGGTGGTTAACACTGGTGGTGTGGTTGAATTTGCGGCTGTGAAAAATCATCAAGACCATCACCTCCAGAACTTTCTTCATCCATATATTGAATCTGTTATCATCTTTATTTTCTCCTTTAAGTGCTGTTCGATCCTCCATATGACTTAATCCTTCATCACCACGATCTTCATCATCACTCTCAAGTTGCGTTTCAATAAGATCACCTTCTTCAAGTCGCTCTTGGATCAATATGCGTGCACCAACCTCCTCAGGGGTGGTGGTTGGAGGGAAATTTCCAATTTCCAAGGGTTGATAATCAACGGTTTCCATGCCAATCAATTTGTGCCTATGCAACTATTTCCCTTTGCAACATCTCTTCCTCCTATGCCTTTTGTGCCTCCTGGTATCTTTGTCATAATCCAATATAGCTCTTGGTTTCTTCGAAAGACATACTTTAAGTGATCAAGATGTTGGCAATATTTTTTTGACAAACTTTCAATTCAAAATACAGGAAAAAAAAAACAGTTAAATTTTGTTCAACACAGTTAAACAAATACATTCATTAAACGATAAAATTTTATCATAATGTATATGATAAAATTTTATAGTTTAGAAAATCAAGGTCATTTATTTTTCGATTACTCAGTTTTACTAATCTCTGATTTTTTAATGAGGCAAATCGATAATTTTAATGATCACGATTACTGTAAAGTTAGTACTATTCATTTTGTTTTAATTTCTATGTAATGGATTATATAGAAATGTTGAGTTTAGCAAAATCTTATCGATCATAGAATTTTTTACTTTTCAAAAATCAAAAGCTGCACTTAATTGTTCAAATAACCATCGTAGATAATAATTTGATTAAATTTATTTACATTTCAGTTAGCATTTTCTTTTTTGAAGACCGAACAAAGTGTTTTATTTATTTATCTTCATCTTTATTATATCTTTACACTCATTTCTGAGAAAATATCAGACAAAATATATGACAAAATAAGAAAATACAATCAAAATTTTAACTGAGGGGAGGTTAATAATAATCACTAATGATGTCCTTTTGCTTACAAAAGGTATTGGACAAATAAAATCGTAAAATCAATATTTATTATTTAAGGCAAATAACAGCCTCTTCAATTATTTATTATTTCTCCTTTCTTGGACTTATCTAAAAATTCGTCTTCATAGAATCAAATCTGTCAATTATTCTATTGTAAATTAATATATAGCACGATTATAAAAAAAAAACCTGGTGGTTAGCTGAACACAATAATTCTATTTATATTTAATTTTTATCACCGGTTTAGCCTGGGTATTTTCACCGTATTCTAATTTTAAACGTGACATTGACAATTGCGTATTCTCCAGTTTTCTATTTTTACCGCGGAGCGGTGCACTTGTTTTTCGCTTTCGGTGCGTTATTCGTTTGTTTTCATTTTTTTGCGCGCGGGGTCCACGGCCTACCGTTATTTGGGCGATCGCGTTCGTCGAAAAACAAACGCACTCGCTCACACAAAAAATGTATGCAAATGAGGAGGACGACGCGAACGGCGTTCATCGCGCGCCAGACAAGGATCCCGCTCGAGAAACAAATGAAGGCGCGTAAATAAAGTCCACAGACACAGATAGTCGAGATATAAATAGAGGAAAGTGTTGTTTGCGCGCCCCAGTCTAGTCGGCGCTTGTTAACCGAGGTTAGTGTCGACATTCGACTGTTCGCGCGGTTGTTGTACGGCAACGTGCGACGCCGTTGCACGGCGTGCAACGCAAAAGTGTCAAGTGCACGGGACCGCCGCCAATGTCCCCGCCGGTGCCGCGCGCGCCCCCACGGCGGTGTCGATGCGATCAAATTTGCGGCGGACGTGCGTGGGTGTCGCGACCGTTGCTGCAACGAGGATTACCAAGAAGACCGGCCTCGAATCGACGTGTTGCTAAGTGACGTTCTTACTCGAATGCCGTTTAAACGCGGTGCGTATCATTAACTTTTGTTTTAGTGTTGTGTTTACATTAATTAACGGGTGTCCAATAATTATTGCAGTCCCGGGTGGCGTTGAAATAAAAAACGTAGGTCGATTCTGACATGTTGCAAATAAATGAACTGACATTTTTAATGCACATTTAGGTTATGTTTGACAATTAACATGTCAGTTCATTTATTTGGCACATGAAAGAATTGACCTACGTTTTTGATTCCAACGCCACCCGGGACTGCAATAATTGTTGGACACCCGTTATAATCTTTCAGACAATATTTTTTCAAACTGATTAGGTTTAAGTGGTTTTTAGTTAAAACCTAGTTTCAGAAGAAGTCAGAAGTTAATTCAATCAATATTTTTTTTTTAAATTGGATGTTTATGTTATAGTCCACTAAACAAGAAAAAGCTTTTGTTTAGTGCACAGTTGATTGTTTGTAAGTAGTAGTAGTAGTAGTAGTGATTAGTAGTAATTGGTAGTGCACCTGTCATTCTCTCATTTGATTATTTATGTATGTTTAATCAAGCTTACTACTTTAAAATATTGTTTCCTCACTCTAAGCTCCATTAATTATATCCAAATGGCTAATAGTCGTCCATCAGATTGCAATCATATACCCCTAACTACCCCCTAGACTAATGAACTTTCAATTACGCTATCGCAATCATTTACCCCGAATACCGGCGTTATTTTTATTGTATTATTATTGATTTTACGGAAATTACAAAAAAAATTAATGTTGTGACTTGACAGTATTTTCCCCATAATTGTTCTGCCATATAACATGAATACTAATAATTATTAAGAAAAGAGATAATTATTATTGTTTGTGTTCCAACCTTAACGAATTTGTACGCTTGAACTAGCGTACTCTTGACCTAGGTCAACGCGTAGTTTATTAAGGTAGGTCGGGAGTACGAGAGGTCATTGTGTTAATTATAGTTGTGGTAGGTCAAGAGTACGCTAGAATAATGATCAAGTTTATATGGCCATAATAAATTAATATTCGGTTTGCTATTGTTTAAAGTAACGATTAATACAATGTATAAAATAATGGGAAAATAGTCAAAACAATTGAATGTCTCAACCAAAAACAATTGAAATTACTTGAATTCAAAATTGACAATTGATACAAGCTTGACAAATGAGGAGAATTGAAACAAAAACAATTTAAAATAATTGAATATCTGAAATTGCAAAAAGCGCTAAAATGTCAATGTCACTCTAGATATAAATTGAAATTATTAGATATTTGTAAAAAAAACAATTGAAAAATAGATATAAGCGTATGAAAATAATTGATGACCAGAGTGCCAAAACAGTTGAATGATAATGAAAATAAATACAATGATTAGAATTACAACAACAAAAAAACAATAGAGAATCGATAAAAGTGGCAAAAAATGACTAATGAAATAATAAAGCTAAATGAACAATAAAAGAATAAAACATTTACTATGTTTTTTTACTACACAGTAAATGTTTTATTAAATGCCTATATTATGGATTACCACGTAATAACGGTCGCAACCATATCATCGAGATTCAAAAAAAGATTTAAATTAATGTTTTAATACTTTTATCAATTTCAACTGACAAAAGTATTAAAACATTAATTTAGACACATTTAATAACTGATAATAGCGAAAAAAAGTTAAAGATGATCGAAGAATGGTTGAAATTGTGAAAAATTATAAATCAAATCTCTCAAGAAAACAATTGAAATTCTTGAAAAATAAAAACTTAAATAAATATAGAAGAGAGATCGAATTAGAAGTATTGACAAGTGCTATTAAACGAAAACAATTAAAAATTATAAAACAGCTCAAATTGAAAACAATTTTATTTTTGTCTAGATCCGAAAAAGAAAATTTCTAGGTATCTATAAGAAATGTCTAGAAATTTGAAAAAGGTTACTACAAAGTTCTATTAATTTTGAAGAAAAGTTTAGAAAACCTGTCGAAAATCGGATAGATGTTGAAAACATTTAAAAATTCCTTTTTCAAAAAATTGCTAACAATTGTCTTCAGAAAACAATTTATTTTGTAAATTAAAAACAAACAAATACAGATAAAATTAGTTAAATATTGCCAAGTACTATTAAACGAAAACCATTATAAAATAGCTCTAGTTGAAAAAAAAAATGTTTGGATCCGAGAAAAAAAATTCTAGGTGTCTAAAAGATCTAAATTCACGAATTTTTACACTTGTGACGAAACTAGTCACAATAAAAAGTCTGTTACTAGTCACAGTAAAAATTCGTGATACTAGCAAAGTGTTCTTATTTCTTAAACCTATTCGTAAATTCGAAAATTGAAATTTGTAGGTATCTAAAAGAAATTTCTAGAAATCTGAAATAGGTTACTAGAAAGTTCTATAAATTTTGAAGAAAAATTCGGAAAACCTGTCAAAAATCGGACAGATATTAAAAAATTAAAAAATCAAATATTTAAATAGGATAATGTAAAAAAAATAGATTTCTTAAAACAAGGAAAATTCTGGAAAATTTTAGAAATCCAAAAAGAAATTGTTGAAAATTTTTAATATCCTGCAACAAACTTCTAGGAATATAAAAAGTTCTAAAACCCTAGAAGAAAATTAAAAATTTCAGAAAAACCTGTCCAAAATCGGACAGATGTTGCAAAAATTAAAAAATCCTTAATAAAGTTCTTTCGGAAAAATTGCTCAAATATTTAGATAGGATATTGTAAAAATTGATGGATTTTTTAATTTTATTACCTTACAAGAAACTGCTAGAAATATGCAATGTTGTAAAACCCTAGAAGAAAATTCTAGAATTCTACGAAAAAAGATACTGGAATAGAAATTTACAAAATTAAATGAAAAATTGCTGCAAATGAGAGAACTAAAAGAGAAGTTTTCGGAAACCCCATACAAAATGAGGCAAAATAGGTTAAAATATTCTAAAACGAAGAAAAATTATTTCTAAAAATGGAAAATAGATTGTTGAAACAATTCTGGCAATTTAGAAGAGAAAATCCAAAAATGTTTTCTTAAAATAAAGCAAGGAATGGACAAATGCTGAAACGTTCCAAAAAAATCACAAAACAAAATTGATAAAAAAAGTCAGAAATTTTCTAGAAATTTAGAAAACTTTTACAAATTCATAAAAAGGAAAATATTTTTTTAGAAAAACATTTGAATGCATAGATAATGCAAAAATTAATGAATTTCTCCAGAAAAAAAAACGAAAAATGCTGGAAAAGGATTTGTTAAAATAAAATTAGAATCCTAGAAAAAACTTTTCGAAATCTGGAAATTTGTAAAATCATAGAAGAAAATTTTTAAAACAAATCAAAAACAATGGGAAAATGCTGCAACGTTCTCACAAAATAAAATTGCTAAAAAATATTCAGGAAATAATTCTAGAAATCTGAAAAGAAAAATTACAAATTTTATAAAAAGTTGCTGAAAAATACTATTTAAAAAAACATTTTAATGCATAGATATAATGAAAAGAATTTATTAAAAAATTAATTTTGAATGCTAGAAAAAACTACTAGAAATCTGGAAATTTGTAAAATCATAGAAGAAAATTCTAGAACTCTAGAAAAAAGTTGCTGACAAAGATTACCATTTTTTGTGATGGGAAATTGCTGCACATGAGTGATTTTTAAAAAAAAACCCTTAGAAGAAAATTATACAACTCTAGGAAAAAAGATACCGGAAAATTTTACAAAATTAAATGAAAAATTGCCACCCACGAGACAACTTAAAGAGAGTTTTCGGAAACCCTATACAAAATGAGGCAAACTATTCTAGAAATTTTAAGAAAAACCCTTTAAAAAAATGGAAAATACATTGTTGAAAAAATTCAAAGAAAAAATTCTGAAATTCCTAAAATGTCTCCTTAAAATAAAGCAAAAATATTGAAAAATGCAGTAATGTTCTAAAAATTACAAAATAAAATTGCTAAGAAAATTGTCAGAAGATATTTCTTGAAATCTGGGAAAAATTTTACACATTTGATAAACAGGATTTTTTTTTTTTGAAAAAACATTTCAATAGATAATGCAAACATTGATGAATTTCTCAAAAAAAAAACGAAAAATCCAGGAAAAGAAATTGTTTAAAAAAATTCGACATACATAGATAGAATTAGTTAATTATTAACAAGTACTATCGAACGAAACCAATTAAAAATTATAAAATAGCTCTAATTGAAAAATCCGAAAAAGAAAATTTCTAGGTATCTAAGAGATCTAAATCCAAAAAGGAAAATTTCTAGGTATCTAAAAGAATTTTCTGAAAATCTGGAAAAGGCTACTAGAAATAAATTCGATACTTGTTTTGCTACATTCTTGATGGAACCAAATTTTCATATTGGGAGAAGTAATACACTTGTTATGTGTATTAACAAATAGAACATAACAAGTGTATTATTTCTCCCAATATGAAAATTTGGTTCCATTTGGAAACCCGTAGAAGAAAATACAACTCTAGCAAAATAAGATACTTGTTATGTTCCATTTGTTTATTATCAGGTAACTGACAAGTGTCATTTACCTGTTAATAAACAAATGGAATAATAAACAAATGGAACATAACAAGTGTATTACTTCTCCCAAATATGGCTACTAGAAAGTTCTATAAATGTTGAAGAAAAAATCAGGAAGCCTATCTAAAATCGGACAGTTGAAAAAATTAAAAAATCCTTAGTAAAATTGTTTCGAAAAATTATTCAAATATTGAAATAGGATAATGTAAAACAACATGGATTTCTTAAAACACGGAAAATTCTGTAAAATTTTAGAAATACGGAAAAATTGTTGGAAAATTTTGGTACCCTTATAAGAAACTTCTAGAAATATGGATAGTTGTAAAACCCCAGAAGAAAATTCTAGAACTCTAGAAAAAATGATGTTGGAAAATTACACTTGAGAGACCTAAAAGAGAAGTTTACGGAAACCCAATACAAAATTGAGGCAAAATAGGTTAAAATATCCTAAAAATTAACAAAAAAAATCCAAAAATGGAAAATTAATTGTTCAAAAATTTCGTAGAGGAAATTCTGACAATTTAGAAGGAAAATTCCTAAAATGTTTTTCCTAAATAAAAAAATGAAAAAAAAAATGCTGTAAAGTTATAAAAATCACAAAATTATATTACTAAAAAAATTGTCAGAAGATATTTCTAGAAATCTGTAAACATTTTACAAATTTGATAAAAGTTACTAGAAAATATTTTTTTGGAAAAATATTTTAATGCATAGATAATGCAAAAATTGATAAATTTTTCAAAAAAAAAACGGAAAAAAACAATAAAATCCTAGAATAAAATTCTAGAACTCTAGAAAAAAGTTGCTGAGAAAGTTTACAAAAAATGGATGAAAAATTGCTGTACATAAGAGATGTTTAAGAAGAAAACCGTAGAAGAAAATTATACAACTCTGGGAAAAAAGATACTGGAAAATTTAACAAAAATAAATGAAAAATTGCTGCACATCAGAGAACTTAAAGAGAAGTTTTCAGAAACTCCATACAGAATGAGGCAAAATATTCTAGAAATTTTAAGAAAAATATTTCTAAAAATGGAAAATACATTGTTGAAAAATTTCAAAGAGAAAATTCTGAAATTCCTAAAACGTTTTCTTAAAATAAAGCAAAACAATGGAGAAACGCTGTAACGTACTAAAAATCACAAAATAGCATTGCTTAAAAAAAATGTCAGAAGATATTTCTAGAAATCTGGAAAAAAATTACAAATTTGATAAACAGGATTTTTTTTTTGAAAAAACATTATAATGCATATATAATGCAAACATTGATGAATTTCTAAAAAAAAAAAAAGAAAAAAGCTGCAAAAGAAATTGTTAATAAAAATTTAAAATCCTAGAAAAAACTCCTAGAAATCTCGAAATTTGTAAAACCGTAGAAGAAAATTCTTCAAATAAAACAACAAAATGCTGTAACGTTCTAAAAATCACAAAATAACATTGCTAAAAGAAATTTTGTAGAAATCTTGAAAAATTTTACAAATTTGATAGAAAGAAATATTTTTTAGAAAAACATTTTAATACGTAGATAATGCAAAAATCGATGAATTTCTCAAAAGAAATTGTTAATAAAAATTTAGAATCCTTGAAAAATTTTTGCAAATTTGATAAAAAGTTACTGGAAAATTTTATGGAGAAACATTTTAATGCATAGATAATGTAAAAAATGATGAATTTCTCAAAAAAAAAACGGAAAAAACTAGAAAAGAAGTTGTTAAAAAAATGAATCCTAGAAAAAACTTCTACAAATCTGGAAATTTATAAAACCATAGAAGAAAAGTCTAAAACTTCAGGAAAAAAGTTACTGAGAAATTTTACAAAAATGAATGAAACATTGCTGCACATGGGAGATTTTTAAAAATACATTCAGAAAATGTACAAAATATTTTCAAAATTTAGAAGAAACATTCTTAGAATGATTTATTTATTAACATATTTGGCTGCCAG
The DNA here is from genome assembly GCA_963969525.1 of Ontholestes murinus. NCBI lineage: Eukaryota > Metazoa > Arthropoda > Insecta > Coleoptera > Staphylinidae > Ontholestes > Ontholestes murinus. Next base: position 11,225,131 of record OZ018396.1, read on the forward strand.
TGACAATTTAAAATTTCAAAAATTTGTAAAGAACTTCGATGAAAAATATTGACATTGACTAAAAAGTTCAAATTGCTTAATCTGACACAAAAACAGTTTTAGAAATTTATTGACATATCAAAACCGTTGAACAAATTAATGATAAGATCAATATTGTGAAATATTGCGAATTAAATAAATGACAACTGATAAAAGCAGTTAAAACCGGAACCAATAAAAACAATTAATAATTTTTTTGGAGAAAAAAGCAAATGTTTTAATCGATTTAATACAAAAATGTTTCCCCAATGGTCAATAAAATGTCACTTCTAGGAATCTGGAAATTTGTAAAACCATAGAAGAAAATTCTAGAACTCTAAAACCTGTACAAAATGAGACAAACATTTTTAAATGTTTCTAAAAAAAATATTTCAAAGAGAAAATCATCAAACATTTCTATAATGTTTTATTAACATATTTGGCTGCCAGTGTTAGTGCTAAATTCATCGCCGCAATTGCCATTTCTCCTTTGGAATCAGCAAAGGTTACAATCCAGACCAAACCTGACTTCCTCAACAGACTTAATGAAGCCATACCCAAAAACTACTCAGAGGAAGAAATTAAGGGCTTCTAATGGGTGTCCAACAATTATTGCAGTCCCGGGTGGCATTGGAATCAAAAACGTAGGTCAATTCTTTCATGTGCCAAATAAATGAACTGACATTTTAATTGTCAAACATAACTTAAATGTGCATTAAAAATGTCAGTTCATTTATTTGCAACATGTAAGAATAGACCTACGTTTTTTATTCCAACGCCACCCGGGACTGCAATAATTGTTGGACACCCGTTAAAAAAGTTTAGTCCCACTGTGGATGAGACAAATCCCTTACACTATGATGAATTTTGCCTGTTTCGAAAAAGCAGTTGAGCTTCTGTACCAGTATGTAGTATCCAAGCCACACTCTAAATTTTCAAAGGGTGTACATTGTTACATTCGCTGCTAGTTATATCTCTGGTGTATTTTGTTCTATTGGCGATACTGTGGATCCAAACTCAGCCAAAAGAAGAAAGCTACTGCATTAAAAGTCGCTAAGAAACTTGGTTTTGCTGGACTTTGTAAGGGTCTTACTCTCAGGATTGTTGTGATTGGTACACTCACTGCTCTGCAGTGATTCATTTGCGACGCCTTCAAGGTTGCAACTGTAATGCCTCGTCCACCACCACCAAATATGCTAGAATCTTTGTAGAAGTTAGGAATTAAATAAAGGTTTCATTAAAAATGGTATTAAATCTAATTAGATTATTCAATTTCAATCAAGAAACCAGTATTCAAGAACAGTTGTTTCGTTGTACATTGATTTGAATTGTTAGTAACAGAATCTGATCCGATGCCTGCCGAGGCACCTTTGTTCCAAAGTTACGAATGAACTTGGTGTTTAAGACTGTACATAGATAACGTGATGAAAAATCCAATTAAAGATGATAAAATCCGAAAAAAGCAATTCATTTTAAAAAAATGGAAAACTGCTGTAAAATTTTATAAATATTCGATACAATAAGTATTATAATTATATATTGTTATATTATTTACAATAAAGTTTTCACTCTCTTTTATCAAATCAAGAAAGGAAATTGCTAAAAAATTCTAAAACTAAAAGTAATTTCTAGGATTCTGGAAGGAGAAAATTCTACAAATTTGGTAAAATGTTACTGGAAAATACTAGAATTTTCGAAAAGAAGTTTTTAGAAAACTTAGAAGAAAATTTAATTTCTCAGAAAATGAAAAGAAAATTTTAGAGATATATTTTTTTAATTAAGAAGATAAATTGCTGATCATGAGAGAAATTTAAAGAGAAGGCAAAATATGTTGACAAATTCTAAAATGTTTAAGAAAAAATATTTCTAAAAGTAGAAGATAAATTAATAAATAAAATTTCAGGGAAAATTCTGGCAATTTAGAAGAGAAATTCCTAGTCGATGAGCAATTATTAAATTTTCTAAAATTTCTACGGAACAATTGAAGTAGAAACAGCGATTTCCAAAACTAGAAAAATATGAATTTTCCAAAATTTCTGTAAGTTTAAACATAAACAGAATGTAGATCAGAGATTTACAAAACTAATGAATCTTAAACGTGATACAAACAAAATAGAATCATAGAAACATAGTATATTAAATCTGCTTATAACGTTAAACCACTAAAGAATAAAGAACTTTAGAGCTAATTATTAAACATTTTTAGGGAGCACTGAACTGAAAAACGTACTTTGGCAGAATCAATAAGCATAGTTGGTTTCAAACTTGCTGAATAACTGAAAATGACAATAATTACAAATCACTTTTAAACTCGTGTTTAGAAAACTCTCTTTTGATTATGATGAAATGTTATCTTCATTTGCAGAAACAGGTAGTAGTCAATAAGAGTTAGTTCGAGGTTGTATGGAAGGTAATTAAGATGTTCAAATCTAAAGGATCTGATAATAACTGGAGTGTGATTAGTATAGAAAGGCATTATCATTAAGCAAAAAGATTCCCTAACTCAGCATTCAAAGAGAGCACTTCTTGGCACTTACGAAAACACATTTGGTAATAATTTAACGAATCAAGTACTAATGGCCGTTCATCACACTCTTATAAAGTGTGTAGTCATTTACTCATCAAATTATTTAGATCTTCACGTAATTTATTTTCGCTAACCATTTACTCTAACGTATTTTCGTACTAGAAAATTCGAAAATTAAAAGCTTTAACTTCCCAGCCAAGTAATCTAATCAGTTTTTAGTTGAAAAACAATTGAGATGAGTTTTCTTGATATTAGAGAAAATGTAAAACATCTGTTATCTTCAAATGCAGAAACAGGTGATGACTACTAAGGGTTAGATCGGGATTGTACATAGGGTAATTAAGTTATTCCCAGCCAAACGATATGATGAGGACTTGAGAGTCTAGCTATATGTAGACAGGCGTTGTCGATAAATAAAAACACTCTATAATGCAACATTTCAAAACAACACTTCTTGACACTCAAGAAAATTCATTTGGTAACGATGAAATGGTAAAACTTTTTGCCTCAAATCTTCCAAGCACTGCACTCCATGAATATTCGTGCGGCCAACCCAATTTTATACTAGAAAGTCAAAAAATCGAAAGCCTAGACTTTCCTGGCTAAGTGATCTAATAAAATCATTAATTCGAAGACATTTAAAATGAGTTTCATAGAGAACGAAGCAATACTGGACTGATTCATCTACCTGACGAAGCCACTGTGTTGTAGAAAAATAAAAACGCTTTTGAAACCATATACTCTGTCAGTATTTTATTAAGTAACCAAGAAATGACAAAGCATCTATTTTAAAATAGAGAAGTAAGCGATAGATCAAAATTGTACAGAAAGTAATTAAATGGTTTCTAGCCAAATGATCCGATGAGAACTGAAGTGTGATTAGCTATGTTTAGTAGGTATTGTCGTAAGCAAAATCATTCTCTATCTCATTATCTAAAGTTGCAACTTTTGATCATTTGGTCACGTTGAAATGGTATATCATCTAATATCTTTCAGCATCATCAGCATAACAAGCGATTATTTTGATTTTAACATCTTAGTGGACAAATTTATTAACCTGTGACTGTGGAAGGAGAACAAATTATTGGAATAGCTGATCTAAAATTTCTGAAGTTCTTATTACTTTATGTGGTTAATTTTAAGCTATTATTAACCTTTAATATTTACGTTTTACTTTATGTCATTCAATCCATGTTTCACAATTTCTACGTCCGCCACCGCCATTACTCACCTCAAACAACCTATGTAATTGCACTTTGTGTCGCGTCGATTATGTACGGTCATGAAATGGCCGTTTTGTGTACAGGCATAAATTGCACACCTGCATGGAGACCGCGGTCGAGTCCAATTATTGAAATGCGAACCATTAAATTTGGAACCGATCGGTGAGTATGTGTCGGTGCTGGAATGTTCGGTGTTCCAATAATTCGCCTGCGTGACTTTGGTTTATAACCTGTCGTGAAATGAGTGATAGCCAGCTTTGAGCCAAACGAGACTCTTGGGTGGTCCATAATATTAATGCAAATTTACTTCTATAATGAATGTTTAGTATTAATTTAATAAAGAAACAACTTTTGTTTTCCATAAACGATTTGTTTTTATAATTGGAACAAAATTTCTAAAGATTTCAATTCCTAAAACTTGTATAAACCTTCAAAGATTAAATACTTTTAAGTACCTGTGTTCTAAACTTTCCTATTTTACTTTTTTACTTTCACAGTTTCAAAGTTGTCAATTGCCACAATAAATTTGGAATGTATATGCAAAATTAATTATGCCCCATGAAAACTTTGATACGGAATATCTCAAAAATAACTATTAAGACTTTTAGTAAATTTGGAAGTTTAAACACTTATAAAAAGTAATAAAGAGTATAAAATTTTTAATTATTAAATAACTCTATGAGTAAGCGAATGCTAAAAGAATACTAAGGCTAGATTTGGAAATTTAAAATCTATCTAAAATGTACTTAACTTAAATTACAAAAAATCATTTATAATACTTACAATTTTCGCATCCTTGAAATCTAAAATTCAAAAATTTTATAAATATTAAAATTGTGAAGTTTTCTTTGAAAATAAAAATCGTTTAAATAATAAGAAACGTCAAATTGAATAAATACTTAAATAAAAAAATCACAAAAATGTCAAAAAATATTAAAAAATCCCAAAACTCTAACAGAATTCTAAAATATTTGAAAATAGTTCAAATTCAAAAAATAGCGTACATCCCAATATATTGAATCAAGTAAAAACTGCGAAATTCTTAAATATCAAATCAAATTAATCTCAAAACCTAAAAATCTTTAAAAAAACTAAAAGTTATAAAGATAGAGTCAACTCTCTATATAGTGAAAGACCAAAATTTCACTACAAAGAGTTTTTTTACTATATAAAGAATTACATATTAGAAAAGATTTTATTAAACATTTTAAAGTTTAAATATATAGTATGTACATAACATATGTATCTAAAGGGCTAAATAGTACATACGAAATAAAAAGCATTCTTAAACCAAATTCGTTTAATACACACGTACATATGTACATTTTAAATTTGTGTACTCTTGAGAAATTGCTAAATAACATACATATTATGTACTAGGAAAAATAATCAGTTATTTTCTTTTGAACATTACTTCTAAAACATAATTGTTGCTCAACAAAATGTTTGCATTTAGTTGCTAAAATCTTAACAAATGCATAAAAATTTATATGAAATTCCGGTAAAAAAAAATTATTATATTAGTGTTCCTATTTTACAGATTCACTTTTACTTAGCTTTTTACGTGAAATTTCATTAAAATATTCTGGGGCTTGAAAAAATTGCACTATATAGAGTTTCAATATAAACAGTGTCGACTGTATTGAGAATTATAAAAATCATCTTCTAAAAAGCTTAAAAATAGTAAATATTGTAACCCTAAAAATCCAAGAAATACTAAAAAGTAAAACCTCAAATATCCTACAAATTCAAAAACACAACAAAATTGTAAATATTCTTAAAATCTTAAGAATATTTGAAATTATAAATATTATAAAAATTTTATTGTGCGTATTCAAATTCAAAAATTTTAAAAATTCAAGAAATCCTAAATAAAGTGAAAATAACCAAATTCTTAAGAAAATATAAAACGTACCGACACACAACAATTATTATATATTGTAATATTATCTACAATAAAGATGTTTTCTCTCTCTCTAAAAATGTAAAAATGTAAAACTCTTAATAATTAAAAATATCCAAACAATTTAAAAAAATCTAAGAATTATAAAAATATTAAGTTTTATAAGAACTTATTATTAAAAGCTAAAATGTAAAAGATGTAAAAAACATAAAAAGTCTTTTAAAAATAAAAATTTCACAAAATCATCAAAAACTTCAAAAATAAAAAAACGTAAATATCCTAAAAATCAAAATAAAAACAAAAATCTCAAAATCTCAAGAAACCTAAGGATTATAAAAATCATATCGTAGAAAACACGAAAATCCTAAATATTAGAAATTCTAAAATCTTAAACATTCAAGAAATCCTAAAGTAAAAAATCTTATAAAATTCTTTAGAGAAAAGTCGTAATTAAAATCTAAAAAAACCTCAAAATCTTTAAAAACTCTAAGAACCATAATAAAACTTTTTAAGTTTTTAGGATTTCTTTAAAGATTTTCAGATATTTTGAATATTTTTAATTTTAGGAGGTATAAAAATTTGATCCTACATCATAAAAATCAAAGAATCAAAAAACTTCAATAGTAAAAATGCTAGATATCCTAAAAATGTAAATAAAAAATCTAAAATACCGTAAAAATTCTTCAAATCCTTAAACTCCAAGATCTTAAGAAACCTAAAAATTATAAATCTTATAGTAAAAAATATGAAAATCCTAAAAATTTTAAAAAAATGTAAAAATTGTAAAAATGCAGAAAAAATATTAAATTTTTAAAAATCAAAAATGAATAAATCCCAAAAATTCAATTCAATTCAAAATTCGTAAAAATATTTAATATTATTATAATTCTGACATAAATATACTAAAATCTTAAAAATCCTAGATATTACGAAATAAAATAGTAAAAATTGTAAAATTCTCAAAATTAAAGAAATCAAATCAAGAAAGATAAAACTTTGAGAACCATACAATCATAATAATCCTAAAATTTCTGAAGATGATAGATATCTTGAAATCTTAAAAAAAAAACAAGAAATCTTAACAATAAAATAATCAAAAAATCCTACAAAATTCAAAGGTATCCCAATTTTTTCAAAAACATATCTTGTGATTAAAACGCTTTTGAAAATCTAAATCTTCAAATACGTAAGGATCACAAAAAACCCATCCTGAAAAGTATGAAAATCCTAAAAAACATAAAATCTAAGAATCATAAAAATTCCAAGAAATCCTGTTGTAAAATAAATCCTTAACTGTTAAAAAAAAATAAATCTTTACCAAAAATAACTGTAAATTTCTTAAAATTAAACTTTGACATTATTAAAACTAAAACAATTAAAATTTTGATAAGAAAACAAACATTCGAAAACAATTTGCTAAAAATATTACTTAAATTAGTTTATAAAATAATAATAATAAAATCAGTTGCAAACTAAAGAAATACTGAAAAATTAAAAATATATTTTGAAAAAATCTTTAAAAAACAGATAAAGTTTTTAATAAATAAATTGGTATAAATACATAATAAAAACATTTAAAAAGACAACAAGAATTTGTTAAGAAAACATTTTAGAACTTTCTATAAAAGTAATTTCCCAAAGCAATTATTTTATTTTATCAAAAATAATTGAAAATTTGTTAAACAGCTGACAAAATACAACGTTAAATAATTAAATTGTTACATATAAAAACAACAAATTTTTAAAACTCCCTATGATAAAAACAAAAAAAACAAACGTTTGGTAAGAAAACTTCCTAAAAACAAATTTTCTAAAATAAGTATTTTAATTTATAAAAACATAATAAAAATGCAAATTAAATATTCAAATTTGAGTGCAGTGTAAATAATAATAATTAATAGTGAGAAACATACATTTTCTTTCTTAAAAAACATAAGTGCAGAAATGCTCATAAAGAAAATTATTTTTTCTCAATATTAATTATTATAATAAAAATGGTTGAAATATATTTTGAATATCTTGACCTTGATGATTAGATAATTAGGGGGTGGGCTAGTGGTTACCCATCCATCATGATTTAGAATTATTATTAAAATTTCAAGGATGTTTGTTCCTAGTTTCGGTTTTTTGTAAATTAACACCTTGTTTGTAACTTAAGTTAAAAAGAAAGGTGGGTGGTGGCGACTACTCCACCCTCCAATTTCTGTAACATCAATTTACATTAAAAAAATGATTTAACATAAAATGTTTTGGGAAATTCTCTACATTGGTGATAAAGTAATTGGAGGGTGGGTTAGTGGAAATAAATTTGCTAAGCCGTCTGTTCCTATTTTAATTTTTGTTAACACTGCTGTTCGTATTAAAAGTTTTAAAAATATATGTAGGGTGGGTGGGTGTCCACCACTATCCTTTTTTCATTAAAGAAATTATGTAACAAAAAAATATTTTGAAAAATTCGACATTGATGATTAGATAATTGGATGGTGAACATTCATAAACCGGAAGTGAATGTTTACTCGAAACGATTTTTTGTTTTTTTTTCCGTTATTTTCTTAATCTAGAAAATATTACAAAACTTTTCAAACAAAAGTTATAGGGAATGAGAAAATGAACAAGTTTTATTAAAACATGTTTTTCATAAAATTCTTAACTTTCGAGAGAGAAAAAATTGAAAATTTTGACATTTTTTGACAATTGCTAATAAACTATTGGAGTTACATGAAATTTATATAACAAATAATTGTAGAGAATTCAAAATTGAATAAATTATTAAGAGTAACAACCTATTTGCATAAACCGCATAGTTTTCGAGTAAAATATAGTTCTATGATGGCCACATCACCATTTTCTTTTAGGTAAAAGGGTTTAGAAAATGCTTTCAAAATATTGATAGATTAAGTCAACCTTAACTTTTTCTTTTCCAAAATTTTCTTTTGGACAATCGAATACTACAAAATGCGCACCTTCAATTGTTGCAGCAAAGAACCAAAAAAAAAAAACAAACAGGAAGCGGACCAGACGACCGTGACAGTCGACGATCGCGACCTCCTCCTTTCCTTATCAATTGTTTCGCGCCGTTTTGTGTGCGATTTTCGAGCGCATCCACAGAGTGCCGCTCGTTACGTTGGCAGCCTTGACTCGCTTTCTGACAGACCGACCGGCTCGCACTGCCAATTGGCAATTAGCGTCCGGCATCGGCCCGCTAATAATCCGCATTTCGCTAATTACACACTCCGCTGACGACCGACACACCGAACAATTGCGTAACGCCACTGACCTATACAATTGACATTTCGGTGTGATGTACATGTGCGTGTGTAGAAATGTTTGCAAATTAGATGTGAGCTTGTGTGTGGCACAGGGTTACTTGTTTGCAAATGTCAATAAAGTGTCGATTGGTTTTGATTAAGAAAAAAATAGGTTAATCAAGTTATCGAAACTATAGTAACAAGTATTAAATAGCTAAAGATTCTGATTGTTTTGCTTATGGAGCTAAAATCGTTTATTGGAATTTATCTATATTACAGCAAGGAGTATCAGTGCAAAAAAATAATATTACTAAAAATAAGAAACTTTTTATATTGCAATAACTATATCATTTCAATCATTAACCTTGTGATACATTTTAGAACCTTCTTCGTAAGTAACATATATGAAACATAACAAAAAAGTGTGGATTTTTTTAAATTATTTAAAATATTATTTCCGTTATTTTCGGGTTATTAAAATAAACAAGGTCAGATAAGATAAGCGAGAGAAATGAAACTTTGTGTCGGGTATTTAGTAGAGAAACTTGTGTTGCTCTATCCGAGTAAAATGGTTACATTGCTAATTGGCCAACTTATCTACATCATTAGACATCCTACCGATTAAGATAATAAAGCAAATAAGGGATTCGTCTAAGTAAGTTTACTCAATTAGGCTTTGAGTACAGATAAAATCTAAAGATTTGTATCGTTTAAACTCGATTTGACAAAATCTTTCTTTCTCAAAACCATAGTAAGGCTCATTATTGGTCCAATTGTAACTTAACTTGAATGATTTTTAAAGGCCCAATAATCTATTTTTTTGTGTTAACAACAAAACAGTTGACTATTATCAAAAGGCATTGATTTTGAAGAAAAGAAATAAAAAGAACAAATGAAGTATACTGTTGTTTTTAAGTTATTTCTTTTGAATCTGTTTTTAATGAATACTAACTGTTTTTTTTATAATTTTTTATAACGACAAATCATCTTATATATTTTTACGGCTGTTGTTATATTGATACCATAATTTTTGTATGTTAAACTTCTAAAGCATTTTGCCCTAGAAGTAATTTTGCTTTTTATTATGGCCGTATGTTTTTTTAAAATTGATTTTTTTGATCTATGGTTATGCCCAAGTACTTAACGGAAACTGAGGTAGGGATCACAGTTTGGAAAATATGAACTTTCTGAGGGGAATTATTGCTGCGATGATAAGGGATTACGAGCTGTGATTTGTGGGAATTGATTTTAATGCGCCATTTTGCAAACCATCTTTGAAGGGATTCAATAAGCTCTTGGAGGAATTGAAGGGCTTTTGGTAGTGTGGGGGCATGTGTGATTAGGGCAGTGCCATTTGCAAATTGCAGGAGGTATTTGGATGGATTAAAGTAGAGAGGATCAGGGTTGAAGACATCAGCACAAAAAATGTTATATAACAGACTTGACAGGAGAGTAAAAGAAGAGGAGATGGATTTTAACTTTTAAGGATCTATTAGAGAGGAATTGTTTAATCATGAAAATGATATGAGTAGGGAAAAAAATAATATTTAGTGGAAAAATTCATAAAAAATAAATTATTAAAATAATAAGCATTTGCCAAAAAACAATTGCAAGCTTTCTAGAAGAAAACTAAACAATTTCTCATCAAAAGTTTCTACAAGAGAAAATTTATAATTTGGTTAAAAATAATAAAGATAATGGTTGCGACCGTTACTACGTGGTAATCTATACTTACACTGAATTGGAAAATTATTAAAACAGTGAATTTTTCAGCAAAAATTATATAAAAAAAACTGCAAAACAATCAAAAAGATTTAAAAATATTCTGTAAATAAAACATTCGTTCAAATGATTAAAACAGTTCCTAAGAAAAAATGGTGATATGGCCATCATAGCCCTTTTAAAAATCATGAAGTTTGCGCAGAAAGTTTATTCTTAATAATTTGCCCACTTTTAAATTATTTACAAGTATAAATTTTGTAACTCTATAGGCTAAAAAATATCAACATTTTTAATTAATTAATTTTTTTTTAATTAATTTTTTTTGCAATACAAGATCCTTATAAAAAATACGTATGAATAAATACATTAAACATCGAAAGATTGAACTAGTTAAGTTCTTTAAGGTTCTTTCTAACTAGATTATTTTAAAAATTGTAATATTGACAAAAAGAACTTTTTATTTTCTTAAAGGTTGATGAAAATGACAATTCAAAATAATTGAAACCTTATGAAAAACAGGTTAAATTTTTTATTTTTTTAAGTTTAATTTTACAATAAAAAAAATTGATAATATCTGAAAGTAATAAATGTTCGAAAACAATTGAAAATTCTTTCTTTTTTTATATAAATTTGATTGAAAAATAGCAATTGAAAACAGTTAAAACTTCCCAAAAACATTAAATTGACTTTTAAAAACTTAAAATTTTACAAAAAAAAGTTAAAAATATCTTGTTAAGCATTAAATTATTTTTTTCTTCTACCTTAAGTTTCTTTTTTACATATTTTATTCATTACAAGGACGCACACATTTTTTTGTTTATTTTGTACATACATATATATATATTGACTATGTAATACATTTTATAGTGCCTGAATACAAATATATTATTATTATTATTATCTGAAAGTAATAAATCGTAAAAAAATTCTTTTACAAATGTCCAATTCTTTTTTTTAAATTTCCATTTAAGTAAGTAAAAACACATAGAAACTTCCTAAAAAGACTAAATTTACTTTAAAAAAATTGTAATTGTACAAAAAACATTTTTGCAAAAAGAAAACCGATTCAAAATTTGTTTAAATAATATATAGTGGAAAATTACACAAAGAAAAAACAATTGATCGAAAAATATAAACATCTACCAAAAAAACCTTGGAGACTTAATAGGAAAAAAGCTTAAAAATTGACTTAAAAATTACTCGGCTGAAAATCACCAAAATGTGAATTTTGTTAAAAAAATCAAAATTTTCTACAACCAAAAAATAATTTCTTTCATAAATAGTTGAAACTATACAAAAAACTGTAAAATCAGTTGAAAATTTTAAATATTCTATAAATGAAACATCTTTCCAATTTGTTTTAAAAAAATACTGCAAAAAATGTCTCAAAACGAGTAAAAGACAATCGCATATGCTAAAAAAAATATAAAATTAATGTGTCAAATAATTCAATTGTTACTAGAACAGAAAACAATTAAAAATTGAACAAAAAAGTTCTAAAAAAATAGAAATAACAATAGAGGACACAAAAAAAACATTAAAATTTGCATAAACAATTGGGCTTGCACACAAAAAACAACGACAACTGATAAGTTTGAAAATTAATATTTAAAAAATCTCAAAATAAAGAACTAAAAACAATTGAAAATTTAATTTAAAAAAAACTCAATATTTTAGAATATTTTTAAAAAATTGCAAAAATTAACTAAAAATTTGTTACAAAAACAATAATAATTAGAAATACAAGAAAGAACATTCTGAAGAATGAAGTCCGCCTTTGATTCCTGTGCTCAAAATTCACTGTATTTTTTATGTATGTGTCTTTTAATGTATTTTGTTAACAGGTAATCTAAAGCATAATAATAATAATTAATAATTAACCTTTCAATTTACGTTACGAAGTGTTGTATAAAAATAAAAAGTAGTATAAAAAAGTTAAACGTTTTTCTGTTATTCATTAAAAATGTACTACGAAGTGAACGCCTCCAAAATTCAAGATACTTACAATTTAACCCTCCTTGATAAATTCTGCACTTATTTATTTATTTATATTTGAACTCCTTTCTTAAAAATTACATATACAACAAATCAATTAAAAAAATACATACTAAGAAGCAGGAGCGGAGTTCACAATCACAAAGTATTCTTCCGCTCAAACCCATCCTTTTCCATGATGTTAAAGTAGTAACTATCCTTTTGGACATCCAGATTTATTTAAAAATGCTTTCATTTCCTTTTGTTTGTAGGAGAGCCTTATTTTTAGCTGTTAATAATAATAATAATTTATTAGTGTTAGAAATTTACAATTTTTACACAAGTAAACAACTATTACGGAATGGAAAGTATACAATATACAAAATATGGATAATTTTACATTATATATAATTATACGGACAAGAATTTATAAAAAATATTCTTACAGTCAAAAAAATTTAAAATGTTACACTCCAGTATAGTTAGCTCTTGAAAATGTTAACATCCTACTAAAATACAAATATCTCATACACACAATTTGCAAATTTATTACCAAACATCATCTACATCTGTAACTAGAATCAAAAAATTGATTTAATTGTTTTCATTATTATTAATCATAAGAATAATGTATAAAAAATTGATTTGTTTTTAACACATGCTTGTTTTATTTAGCGACTATAAACTCATGATAGTTGTGACCGTTACTAGATGGTAATCCAATATGTGACTATAAACTCCTCTAGTACAAACTAGTATAGATCAAGTGCTGATCATTATCAAACTAAAAGTAATTTACGAAACGAAGGAAACACGTACAATTATACAGTGAGAAATAATAATAATAACAGCGGGAATATACTAAATCCATCTGTTCGTTAAGTAGGGGAAGTCCAGGATTACCTTTGGCTTTATGTGTACCTTTAGAGATCACAGTAAATCCACTTTAATTCCGTTTTCGGTGTAAAGGATTATCTGAAGTACATCGTTATCAAAGGTACGGGCATTTTGATTAAGTGATTCGGAAGAGTTGAATTGTATGCACACCTTCCTTAAATCTTAAATTTAAAATGGTGATGTGGCCATCATAGTACTTTTCCTATATTTTTCTCCAAAACTATGAGGCTTGCACAAGATGGTTGTTGCTCAATTTTGGATTCTTTACAATTACTTGTTATATACATTTCATGCAGATCTTATAGTTGCTAATACACTATAGAGCGACATCAAAATTATTAATTTTTAATTTTTTTCCTGCAAGTTAAGAACGTTATGAAAAATATATTTTAATAAAACTTGTTCAGTTTTTAATTCCCTTTAACTTTTGTTTGAAAAGTTATGTAATATTTTTCAAATTCTATAGAGGGAAAGTAAAAAAAAGATGTAGAATCCATCAACAATTAGTAATTAAAATTATCATATATGTAGGTGGGTGGGTGTCTCCTAACCTACCCTACAATCAGTAAAATATATGCGAGGGTTTTAATTAAAAGTTGTACAACGTAAATAAACATAACATTATTGCAATTTTAATAGATTTATTCAAACAAATTTTTCAAATAATTTTTGTTGATGTTTTACTGATTGAAGGGTGTGATAGAGGCCGCCCACCCAGCCTACATATACATAAAAAATTTAATTCCTTATCGTCTCGCGGTTTCCAATAAAATTAATTACAAAACTTTTTGAATAAAAAAAAAAATTAAGAAGGGAACATTTTTGAGTGAATAAGTTAGAAAAAACTTGATGCATGATGGGTGGGTAGACTTTAAATCTAAATTAGATAAGATTAGCAATAGAAAATCATTTATATTTAAACTTAAATTTTGATTTTGTTTGATTTTTTATTACATAAACGGTTTGATGTTTTTAGCAGCAAAATCATCAACGATTAGCAGTTAAAGTTATCATGTATATGTAGGGTGGGTGGGTGGCTTCTATCCCACCCTCCAATCGGTAAAACATAAGCGAGAGTTTTAGTTAAAAGTTGTAAAATGTAAAGAAACATAAAATAATTGCATTTTTTAATGTATGTATTATACAAACATTTCAAATAATTTTTCATGATGTTTTACTGATTGAAGGGTGGGATAGAGGCCACCCACCCACCCTACATATCCATACAAACTTTAATTACTGATCGCCTCGCGGTTTGCAATAACTTTAATTACAAAATTTGAATAAAAGAAAATTGACTAAGTAAAATTTTTGAGCGTGTAAATTAATAAAAATTATATACATCATAAGTGGAAAGGCTTTAAATCAATCTTAAATAAGATTAGCTTTAAAGGTAATTTATACTTAAACTTAAATTTGGATTATGTTTTATTTTTTATTATATATAAGCTTTTATTGCTTTGTAAGCAGCAAAATCAACAATTAGTATTTATGGTTATCATGTATATGTAGGGTGGGTGGGTGGCCTCTATCCCACCCTCCAATCAGTAAAACATAAGCGAGGGTTTTAATTAAAAGTTGTAAAACATAAATAAAGACAAAATAATTGCAATTTTTAGAGATTTATAATAATTTATTATAAATAATTTTTAATGATGTTTTACTGATTGAAGGGTGGGTTAGAGACGGCCCGCCCACTCTACATATACATATACATTTCAATTACTGATCGTCTTCCGATATGGAGTAAAATTAATTACAAAACTTTGTGAATGAAATAATTCATAAGCTAAAATTTTTGAGTGAGGAAATTAACAAAATTTGTATGTAGGATGGGTAAGCAAACTTTAAATTTAAATTAGATAATATTAGCTATAGAAAGTTATTTATATATAAAGTTTCATTTTGATTTTTAATATTTTTTATTACATTGATTGTTTTTAGCAGCAAAATCATCAACGATTAGCAATTAAAGTTCTCATGTATATGTAGGGTGGGTGGGTGGCCTCTATCCACCCTTCAATAAGGAAAACATAAGCGAGGGTTTTAGTTAAAAATTGTAAAATGTAAACAAGCACAAAATAATTGCATTTTTTAATTGGTGTATTCATACAAATATTTCAAATAATTTTTGATGATGTTTTACAGACTGGAGGGTGAGATAGGGGCCACCCACCATACATATACATATTAACTTTAATTACTGATCGTCTCGCTGTTTGCAATAACTTTAATTACAAATTTTGACTAAAAGAAAATTGACAAAGTAAAAGTGGAAAGGCTTTAATTCAATCTTAAATAAGATTAGCTTTAGAAGTCATTTAAACTTAAATTTGGATTATGCTTTATTTAAAATTACATACAAACTTTTATTGTTTTGTAAGCAGCAAAATCATCAACAATTAGTATTTATAGTTATCATGTATATGTAGGGTGGGTGGGTGGCCTCTATCCCACCCTCCAGTCAGTAAAACATAAGCGAGGATTTTAATTAAAAGTTGTAAAACATAAATAAACACAAAATAATTGCAATTTTTAGAGATTTATAATAATTTATTATAAATAATTTTTGATGATGTTTTACTGATTGAAGGATGGGTTAGAGGCCACCCGCCCACCCTACATATACATATACATTTCAATTACTGATCGTCTTGCAATATGGAGTAAAATTAATTACAAAACTTTGTGAATGAAATAATTCATAAGCTAAAATTTTTGAGTGAGGAAATTAACAAAATTTGTATGTAGGATGGGTAAGCAAACTTTAAATTTAAATTAGATAATATTAGCTATAGAAAGTTATTTATATATAAAGTTTCATTTTGATTTTTAATATTTTTTATTACATTGATTGTTTTTAGCAGCAAAATCATCAACGATTAGCAATTAAAGTTCTCATGTATATGTAGGGTGGGTGGGTGGCCTTTATCCCACCCTCCAATCACTAAAACCTAAGCGAGGGTTTTAGTTAAAATTTGTAAACAAACACAAAATAATTGCATTTTCTAATTGATGTATTATACAAACATTTCAAATAATTTTTGATGATGTTTTACTAATTGGAGGGTGGGATAGAGGCCACCCACCCACCCTACATATACATATTAACTTTAATTACTGATCGTCTCTCGGTTTGCAATAACTTTAATTGCATAATTTGAACAAAATAAAATTGACAAAGTAAAATTTTTGAGCGTGTAAATTAATAAAAAATATATACATCATAAGTGAAACAGCTTTCGATCAATCTTAAATAAGATTAGCTTTAGAGGTCATTTATACAAACTTAAATTTGGATTATGCTTTAGTTTTTATTACATACAAGCTTTTATTGTTTTGTAAGCAGCAAAATCATCAGCAGTTAGTATTTATAGTTATCATGTATATGTAGGGTGGGTGGGTGGCCTCTATAATAAATAATAATAATATTTTGCAGAACGTTACGAACAATTTCGGCACATCACTTCGTTGTGTAGCTTGAGAAATAAGGATCTCAAAATCTACTGTTCACAGAACCTTGAAGCAAAACAAGTATCACCCTTACAAACCAACAAATGTACAAGGTTTAAGTGATAATGACAATGACTACCACCGAAGATTGCAGTTTAGCAGGTGGTACATTCAAAAATTCAAAGATGACGCTAATTTTCCTAGGAATATACTATGGACAGATTTACCAATTGTGGAGTATTCAATAGGAATTACTATGTTCATTGATC
The DNA here is from genome assembly GCA_963969525.1 of Ontholestes murinus. NCBI lineage: Eukaryota > Metazoa > Arthropoda > Insecta > Coleoptera > Staphylinidae > Ontholestes > Ontholestes murinus. The sequence goes on from OZ018396.1 coordinate 11,242,365, forward strand.
TACTGAAAATCCACATTTGGTGAGTTTGAAAAAAAGATTTCAAGTTCGATTTGGTTTTAATGTCTAATGCTGTTTAATTGGTTTGAAATTTTGTTTATATTTTTTTTATTCTTTTCGTTTTAGATAGTTACTTAGTATGTCCTTTCATCTTTGATTGCAATTTAACTTGTAACAAATATTTGTAGCTACTAACAAATGAGATAATGCCTGGTTTGAGACAAATTATTAATCCCAAAGACATGCAAAACATCTGGTTCCAGCAAGATGGTTGCCCGGCCCATAACACTCGTACCGTGCAACATTTGTTGAGAGTAAACTTTAATGAAAGAGTGATTTCAAATAATGTACCAATGCAATGGCCTGCAAGATCACTCGACCTTACACCTCATTGACTTTTATTTATGCGGTACCACTAAAAACGAAGTATTTTGAACCACCAGAAACTCGGGAAATTTTTTGAACAAAGAGTAATAGATGTGCTATCATTAGTAAACGGAAACACACTACGTATAGTTTGTAATTCTTATAGGACAATATGTCAAAAGTGTGTGGAACAGAATGGTCTTTATATTGAACAACAACAACATTTTTTAAATTAATATGACATTTAAGTACTTTTTATTTCTATAATTTCACTTTCAACTGTCATATTTAAGATTAATTTGAGTTTTTATTGATATTTTACTAAAACTTTTTTAGGCATGTTATACATCGTCGAAAAGCACTTATTAAGCACTATATAATAAACCGAAAATCCAATATGGCCACCATAAGAAAAACAAAAGAGAGCGCTAATAAACTGGAAACAAATGCGAATCGAGGGTTTCTGTTTACACCAAAAAAATTGTCTTAAAAAGGTGTCTGAATAATGTAAAGGTTTAATAGCGGTCGCGTTAGGCATTATCGAGTTATTGAGGAAAATTAAAATTGGCAAATTTTGTTTTTTTCAAAATATCTTAAAATTGAAAAAAGTTACGGTAAATTTGAAATACGATTTGTTATGGGCACTGTTTTCTGCAAAACATTCCCCATTTAACCGTAGCTCTATCTCTTATAATAACAGAGATACCAATGTTGAGCATCGAAATTGGGACACCCTGTATGTAGGGTGGGTGGGTGTCCTCTATCCCACACCCTCCAATCAGTAAAACATAAGCGAGGGTTTTAATTAAAAGTTGTAAAATGTAAAAAAAGAATATTTTATGACTTTTTGCAGAGAATAAAAACAATTGTACGACTTTATATCATAAAAAAGTCATTAATCGAAACAAACATTTCAAATAGGAATTAGGGATCTAATGTAGTCTATAACTACTGCACGACATATGAGGATACATTTCTTGAATTAGTTTTTCATGTAACTCGTGGTGAAATATTTTGTAATCACAAACCAAGCGTAAATTGTGTTATTTCTATATGAGGATAAGCATCTAAATTCGTTAATAAGTAATTTAATAATTTTCAAAATTACAGGAACATTAGTTCATAATTTTGGGATTCCCCGATTTATATTTAATCCAAACATTAGAACACAACGATTTTTAGTGTTTATTTAATATTTTATTTTTTGTTGCAGATCTTTGGATTATTTTACGGTCTTACTTACATTCACACAAAACGTAAGTTCCTTTTTATTTCTTTATTTCACCTCTTAAGTGCCTTTTATTCAATGCAAATATTTGCATTATCTACTCAGTTATAAATTTTATATAGATATAAAATTAATTGACACTAATTTGCACACCTGATGATTTTTAAGAATTTCCCAAATTATTAGAGACTTTTGCCATTTTTGCTCCACAATTAATTGTTGGGGAATTTTATATTACTACCCTTTTTGTTTTAGATTGTGCGTATTTTTTTTATTTGGATTTAATAATTTCTTTAGAATGTGCACAATATTTAATAGAATTTTGTAGGTTTTTGTATTTTTATAATTTTCAAAAATATGATGAATTAATTAGAAGGTTAATGATGATTTTTTAAATTGAATATTTAGGCTATTTTTGGATTTATTTGGAATAAGTCAGATTGCAATTTTAATAACTGGATTCGCCTATATGATAATAGCTGTAATATTTTAAATTTAAACATCATTTCGTTTTTGAATGTACTCACACGAATTGAAAACGGATCGAAGGCGAAGAATTGCATAATTCTGCACGGCCGTGCAGTTCGCCTACTCAGTACGCACGCAGAATTGGCAACGGCGCGTCTGGCCGTCGCGAACGCCCTTGGAATCTGTGCGAGTTTATCAACCCCATATCCCCCCTCCCTCTGCCCGCACGGCCCCCGGTTACGTTCGGTAGCTGCATAATCCCAACCCCGCCTCTGAAACAAATGACCACTGCAAAAAAAAAAAACTAGTAGAAAACAAAAAACGAACGAAATGGAAACGCATTTTCCCGCCCATAATTCGGTCAGTCAACCGACGTGTCCGCATAACCCCAAATTCCGACCGCCGCCCGGCGGTTCCGGCGTCCCCGGCACGCAAACCAGCAATCGCTTGCTGCTGGCGTTGTTATCACCGGACCTCGTTAATAGTCGAGCCGTTGCGCGATTGTTTTCACCGATCAACAAGTGAGCGGCGACGTGGGCCACACACACACACGATAGCTTTTTTTTGCGAGTGCAATATTTCGCGTGTCAGAGTTCAACAGTGCGATTTATCGCCCGATAGGTTGGTAGCATTGGTCGTCGCCGCGACCGGTTCAATAAACGGGGAAAGAGATAGGCGGCCTTGCATTTATTTATTTACCGTTGCATCCGACGCAAAAAACGCCGACTGCGATGAATAACAAACGTCGTTAACGCTATTAATAATTTTCAGCAGTCGTTCACCGCCGCAATTAAATTTTAGTATGTTGTTTTAATTGATTGTAATTAATACACACAAATGTGAGGGATGGACAAAAACTTAACTATTAGAATAGTAGTAGTAGTAGTGTTTTGGCTATCGTAGTCCTTCCGCCTTGTGTCATTTGTGATTAATGATTTTAGATAAATTGGTGACCTTGAACAATCGCGAATGATCTCGATTGATTGAATTACCCTAGGATGACTGTTATGTTCATTTAAGTCATTCGGGGCCACCCAACAATTCTTCAACGACGACAAAATGGCCTAAACAATTTAAAGAAATTTAAAAAAAACACTAGAGCCATTTAAGTTAAAAAATTTGAGTTAATTGCAATTACTTATCATTAAAAATGGATTTAAGGTCATCTAATGACCACTAGTAGTAAGTTGTGTTTGGCTGTTGACCACGTTGTCTTTCCGCCATGTCTTTTGTGTCATGTAAATGAGTATGCTACTTTAAAAGATCGCCAACGTCACTCTAAAGCGCCATTAATTAATCCCAATAGCGAAGGGTAGTGGTCACCCATCTAGTTCTATGCTTCGGCATCAAACGACCATTTACCATGTGATGTTATCTAAGGTCATCCTTTGAGGTCATATTTAGTGCTATCCAACGTTAATTATCCCTATAGCGGAGGGTACTCGCCACCCTTCTAGTTCGATAGTTCGTCATCTAACGACCATTTAATATGTTATGTCGTCTAAGGTCATCCTTTAAGGTCATATTTAGTTCTATCCAACGTTAAATACAAATCATTAAAGGCCTTATAGCGGTCATTAAGATCAGTTGATGTACAGAAATGAATTAATATTTTTAAAAAAATTTAAATTACGAAAAGAACATTTTTTTAATTTGTCAACAGAAAGCTTATCGGCATAGCCTAGAGTCAATACTCACATGTTACCACAAGATTAAAATTAAAGTTTCGCCTGAGAATTCATTTTAGTTTTTGAAGATACAATCTGAAGAATTAATAAGGCATTCTATAACGATTTATAAACTGATTTACTTTACTATAATAATTGATCGTATTTTACCATCATTGAAGGTCATACAAGAATTATTTAAGGTCATTTACTACATTCATCTAGGGATTAATCAAGGTCACCTCGAGATCATCAGGGTCATTTATGCACATCCAAAGATTTTTCAAGGTCATCTCGAGATCATCAAAGTCATTTATGCACTTCTAAAGATAAATCAAAGTCAAGAATTATTTAAGGTCATTTACTACATTCATCTAGGGATTAATCAAGGTCACCTCGAGATCATCAAGGTCATTTATGCACATCCAAAGATTTTTCAAGGGCATCTCGAGATCATCAAAGTCATTTATGCACTTCTAAAGATTAATCAAAGTCAAGAATTATTTAAGGTCATTTACTACTTTCATCTAGGGATTAATCAAGGTCACCTCGAGATCATCAAGGTCATTTATGCACATCCAAAGATTTTTCAAGGTCATCTCGAGATCATCAAAGTCATTTATGCACTTCTAAAGATTAATAAAAGTCACCTCGAGATCATCAATGTCATTTATGCACATCTAAGGATTATTCAAGGTCATTTCGAGATCATCAAAATCATTTTCGTACATCTAAAGATTATTCAAGGTCATCTCGAGATCATCCTAGGTCATTTATTCATTGATAATTTTATGCAGGTCCTTTTAATTGCAGATTAAAGTAAATTAATTTCTCTTCATTTTTTTATATAGAATTTTTAAATGTCGAAGCATTGCGAAAATTGTTTCGTCATACAGTGGCTTCGATTTATCGATGTCTCAATTGTTATTAAACTACCGTTTTGTTTATAGTTAACAAACAGTAGAGATTTTTTATCATTCCGTTTATTTATTATATAAAAAAACATCTTTATTGCAGACAATTTTACATATTAAGTAAAGCAACATTATAAGGAAACAATTTAAAAAGAGAGGAAATTTCAGCTGAATGGCTATCGACCTGCGGTCTTTCAACCTGTTTATTTATCATTTGTTTGCTAACAAATTTAGAGAAGATGGTAAAAATAACAAGAAAAATTTATGTCATTCAACATCTTCCATCCAAAATTATTTAAGGTCAAAAGATTATTAAAAATCATGTAACAAGCAGTTTGATTTTGCAGGGGTGGATTTGTAAATAAGAGACTTGTTTTACAAATCCACCCCTGTGATGTACATGTTTCATCAAGAATGTAGCAGCGGAAGTATTTATTTTACTTTGATTTTGATTTACCGTTGTATTGCCTAGAAAGACTCTTGCACCACCTTAAATGTCATTAGATAAACTCAAATAGGTGACCTTGAAGTAACATCTGATGTTATTTCACTGTCAGCACTGCTGAAATTACTTTTAATATCATTCAAAATTATTACATTATCATTCAAGGTCATTTAATGTCATCTAAAGCCACCGCAAAATCATTCAAAATCATAAGACGGTCGTTCCAGCTTATCCAATGGTCATTCAAGTTTATTTAAGACCATCCAACGATCATTAAAGATCATTCAAGGTTGTGACTTAAAAATAAGATATTATTTAGTTATTTATTTATTTATATATAACCCAACATCCAAGAAAGCCAATTACAGGATAACTTAAATATTACATTGTATAAATAAAGTAAATTTAGATTGCGTAATTGTAATACAATAAATTAAATTAGTGTGAAATATTTTAAATCAAGTTGACAAAAAACAAATATTATTTAATAAACAAAGGCTTTCAAAAGAATCTTCGAATGACCTCAATTGTCTGAATGATTATTGAATGACGTTAAGAGACCTTACGTGGCTGTTGGACATCTTCAAGGTCATCTACGTGGTATTCAAGACTGCTTTTTTAACTTAATAAAACATCTCCAATGTTAAGATATTATATAATAAACGAAGGCTTTCTGAAGAATCTTCGAATGACCTCAATTGTCTGAATGATTATTGAATGAAATTAAGAGACCTTACGTGACTGTTGGACATCTTCAAGGTCATCTACGTGATATTCAAGGCTGTTTTTTTAACTTAATAAAAAATCTCCAATGTTAAAATTTTATATATAATAAACAAAGGCTTTCTGAAGAATCTTCAAATGACCTCAATTATCTGAATGATTATTGAATGAAATTAAGAGACCTTACGTGACTGTTGGACATCTTCAAGGTCATCTACGTAGTATTCAAGGCTGTTTTTTTAACTTAATAAAAAATCTCCAATGTTAAGATATTATATAATAAACGAAGGGTTTCTGAAGAATCTTCGAATGACCTCAATTGTCTGAATGATTATTGAATGAAATTAAGAGACCTTACGTGACTGTTGGACATCTTCAAGGTCATCTTCGTGGTATTCAAGGCTGTTTTTTTAACTTAATAAAAAATCTCTAGTGTTAAAATATTATATATAATAAACAAAGGCTTTCTGAAGAATCTTCGAATGACCTCAATTGTCTGAATGATTATTGAATGATGTTGAGAGACCTTGCGTGACTGTTGGACATCTTCAAGGTCATCTAGGTGGTATTCAAGACTGTTTTTTTAACTTAATAAAAAATCTCCAATGTTAACATAGTATATAATTAACGAAGGCTTTCTGAAGAATCTTCGAATGACCTCAATTGTCTGAATGATTATTGAATGATGTTAAGAGACCTTACGTGACTGTTGGACATCTTCAAGGTCATCTAGGTGGTATTCAAGACTGTTTTTTTAACTTAATAAAAAATCTCCAATGTTTGATATGTTGGATGCTTGAAGCCATAACTTTGTGATACATATTGAATCAACTGAATGAACTTTATCAAATGATAAATAAAACTTACTTTGTTAATATCACACACGGAATTTATTTCGTAACTATAGTTTCAACCTTACAAGGCCATTATCAAACATACAGTGCCAGTCTCCAATGTTTGTTAACTATCGATACATTGAAGCCATTGTATGATTAAACAATTGTCGCATTGTTTTGACATGACTTACCTGTCTTCGGGACAACAATATTAATTTTGACGATCATTAAAAGTCACTCAACGGTTACAGTTTTTTTTACGTCCACTAAAGTCACCCGAAGATCATCCAAGGTCATTCAGTAACTCTTATAGAGTATCTCAATGATCATCCAAGGTTATTTGAATTGCAGATTTGAGTAAATTATGTTTTCTTCACTTTTTTTAAATCGATTAAGCAATTGTTTCTAAGCCATTATGTTTATATACAGTGATAATTAGACATATTTTGTATTTGTTTTTTTGATATGGCAATTGTTTTTAATGAAAAATGTAATTGTTTTTTGACTGTATGACTTTTAAAATGTTGAAACGAACAATTTAGGCAATATGACGGTTAAAGTTCTTTTACGCCCATTCAAGGTCACCCGAAGATCATCCAAGGTCATTCAGTGACTCTTAAAGAGTATCTCAATGGTCATCCAAGGTTATTTGAATTACGGATTTGATTAAATTATGTTTTTCTTCACTTTTTTAAATCGATTAAACAATTGTTTCTGCCATTATGTGTATATTCAGTGATAATTAGACATATTTTCTATTTGTTTTTTTGATACGGCAATTGTTTTTAATGAAAAATGTAATTGCTTTTTGACTGTATGACTTTTTAAAATATTGAAACGAACAATTTAGGAAATATGACGGTTAAAGTTCTTTTACGCCCATTCAAGGCCACCCGAAGATCATTCAAGGTCATTCAGTGACTTTTATGGGTATTTCAATGGCCACCCAAGGTCATTTAAATTACAAACTTGAGTAAATTATTTTCTCTTTACATTTTTTAATCGATTAATCGATTTAGTAATTGTTTCTAAACTGTTATGTTTCTACACTGAATTGAAAAATTCACTATGTTTTAACCACAAATAATTATTGTAAAAATATTATATAACGTGTAGGCACAATTATATAAATCTAAACAACACAGCACGACTCGAGTTTCGACGTTTTATCGTCATTGTCAAGTCACTTGATAATGACGATAAAACGTCGAAACTCGAGTCGTGCTGTGTTGTTTAGATTTATATAATTGTGCCTACACGTTATATAATATTTTTACAATAATTATTTGTGGTTAAAACATAGTGAATTTTTCAATTCAGTGTAAGTATGGATTACCACGTAGTAACGGTCGCAACCATTCTCTTTGTTATGTTTCTATATAACGATAATTAAACCCATTTTGTTTTTGTTTGTTGATATGGCAATTGTTTTTAATGGAAAATGTAATTACTCTTAAGCTGTATGACTTTTTAAATTATTGAAACGAACAATTTTGGAAACATGATTGAAATAACATAAGCATAATTTAATCTTGATAAAAAATCATGCAACAGTTATTCAAGATCATCCGGCGATCATTCAAAATCATCCATGATCATAAAAATTTATTAAGGGTTATCTAACGATCATTCAAGATCATTTACGCTACTTTATTTTTGATTCACATTAGTGTTACCTGAAACGATTGTCGCATCACTTAAAATGTCCTTGGATCACCTCAAACGGGTGACCTTGAAGCATCTTCGAATGACCTCAATTGACTGAATGATTATTGGACAACATTAAGCAAAACTATTCTAAGAAATGTAACGGTTAATCAAAGGCAAATTTAATTTTAATCACTTTTTTTTCAATACCATTCAGGACTATAAAATTATCAATCAAGATCTATCAACTATACAGCCTACTCATCTATTATTTAATGTCATTTAAGGCCACTCAAAGATCATTCAAAGTCATTGGATTATACCCAAATGGCATTCAAGAATATTTAAGACCACTCAAAGATCATTCAAAGTCAATCGACGATTCTTCAAGGTTACCCAAATGGCATTCAAGTATATTTCAAGATATTCAAACATATTTCATTTGATATTTTGGGTAATACAAAACTGAATCAAAGTTATAATCATTCAAGATCATCTAACAGCCACTTAATATCATTTATGGAATCCTACGATCACGCAAAGTAATTCGAGGTCGTCTGATTTTGCTAGGTCATCAAAATAACATTTAAGGCAATTTAAGGTCATTCAAACAGATCTATCATGATATTACAAATCTTTCTAGGTAACACAATTCGAGGTCGTCTGATTTTCCTAGGTCATCAAAATAACATTTAAGGCAAGGTCATCCAAACAGATCTAACATGATATTACAAATCTTTCTAGATAACACAATTCGAGGTCGTCTGATTTTCCTAGGTCATCAAAATAACATATAAGGAAATGTAAGGTCGTCCAAACAGATCTAACATGATATTACAGATCTTTCTAGGTAACACAATTCGAGGTCGTCTGATTTTCCTAGGTCATCAAAATAACATTTAAGGCAATTTAAGGTCATTCAAACAGATTTAACATGATATTACAAATCTTTCTAGGTAATGAGTCACTTAAGTTACATATTTGTGTTAATACATATTTCTTTTCTAATAGTGTTGGATTTACTTTTTGATATCATTCAAGATTATAAAAATATTGTTCAAAATCATTTAATGTAATTTAAGGTTTTTTGTGGATATTTAAGCTTATACAATGGTCATTTAGGCTTATTTAAGCTCATTTGGAAATCATTCAAATGATTCGACGACCATTCAAGATTATTCAGTTATCATTCAAGATTAATTAATGTTATTCGATAATTATTTTAAATCATTTATTGTTCATGTATGTAAGGTTATGTTATCTAAGGTCATCAAATAATTTGAGATCCATTGACCATCATTTAAAGACATCAGACAATCATATAATCCAATCCAGTAATCATTGATTATTTAATGGTCAATTAAGACCTCAACATGAATTGTTTCCAATAATTTTTGTTTTAATAACATTATATCATTCAAAACCATAAACGATCATCGAAAGTTTCTCAAATGGCTTATTTAAGCTCATCCGGCGATTTTTTGAGATCTTTAAAGGTCAAGCCTCATCATTCGAGGACATTCAATATTATTTGGTCATCTAATCAAAATCATATAAATGTCATTAAAGCTGATTCATTGACCATTGTATGCAATTCAATAGTCACTCAAGGTCATTTTAATTGTAGATTGGTGTAAATAAATTTCTCTCTAATTTTTTATATCGATTTTTTTAATGTCGAAACAATGCGACAATTGTTTCGTCGATTATTCGAGATCTCTAAAGGTCAAGCCTCATCATTCAATGTTATTTAGTCATCTAATCATTATTCAAGATCAAATAAAGGTCATTCAATAATTGTTAATGATCAATAAGAAATCTTTCAAGGACAAAAAATGGATTTTTCAGGTTATTTAAGGCCATCCAACGATTATTTAAAGTCATCACGTGGTAATTAAGATCAATTAAATCGCAGAAGTTATTTAATTTATATTTCTTTGTTTGATAGTGACAGATTGCCAAGTTGGTTACGCCAATTCCTGCATTAGTTTCCTTAACCCGAATAGTAAAATATTTTTCCATAAAAATTATGTCATTTAAGGCCATAAAATGACCATCCAAAGTTCCTCAAATCCTCAAAGGGCTTATTTAATCTCATCCAATAATTATTTGAGGTCATTTAAGATTAACCCATTATGATTTAAGGTCATCCAATGTTATTTATTCAGTGGCCATTTAAGGTCGTTAAAGTTTATTCAACGATTAGGTTATTTAGGGTAATTAAATAATTGTATTATGTCAAGGTTCAATAAAGGTCATTTTCTTTACGTTTAATGGCGGTTTATCTATGTAGCATTTTTTTTTCATGCTGCCGTTTTGTTTCTAGCTATAAAAACAAGACAAAAATACTTTTTAATATCAATTTGTCGATACGGTAATTATTTTAATCGAGTAATATGTTATTCAAATTATGTAAAGAATCAATTTAAAGCAAATGAAAATTTAAGATTATCAATATCATTCAAGGTCATTCACAATAATTATTCAAGGTCATTCACAATAATTATTCAAGGTCATTTACAATAATCATTCAACGTCATTCACAATAATCATTCAACGTCATTCACAATAATCATTCAAGGTAATTCAAAATAATCATTCAAGGTCATTCACAATAATCATTCGAGATCATCTAACAAACACATCGTCGTTAAATGACCGTTGTAGTACTTAGAATAAATGTTGCGTCACCTTAAATGTCTTTGGCTAACCTCAAATGGGCGACCTTGAAGAATCATCAGATATATTTGTATATTTTTATGATTTTTCTTGTAATTGGGATTCGTTTTCTGTATGGGCAATGAATATATATTATTATTATTATTAAAGATTATAACATTGAATAACTGAATGGCTGTTGAATGACATTAAGGGAACTATATGATTTTTGGTTTCACTTAAAGTCATTTAAGGTCATCCGATAATTTTTCAAGGTCACCCTAATGTCATTCAAGGCTATTTAAGGTTATGTAAACATATTTAAAATTAAGCGAATATATATTTTTTACTAATACTACTAGAGTTACTTTTAAATATAACATTACGATTGAAACTACAATGCGACAATTGTTTTGTCATACGGTTACTTCATCAGGGTAATGATTTACTACATATATAATTGAATTACACTCAATCCAATTAATCATAAGGATGGTGGCGACCGTTACTACGTGGTAATTCATGATAAATACTAAACTAACGTATTTTTAGTTGTAAAAAACATAGTAATAATAGTTTAATATTTACTCAATCCAATTGTTATAAAATTAATTTTAAGATTACCATGTAATGTCAATTAAGAGTTTGTACAATTATTTAAGTTTATTCTGCCGTCATTTAAGACTATTTAAGATCATCTAGGAAGCATTTAACTCATTCAAGGGTCATTTAAGGTTATTTATCACTTAATAACCTTAAATAACCTTAAATGATTATTTAATCAAAGGTTTGATGATTGTCATTTGTGGTTATTTAAGGTCATCCAATGGTCGTTTAAGATCAACTGGCCTTGGAAAGTTGTTTAAGGCATCGAAAATCGTGTAAGGTCATCTAGTGCTCATTCAATTATCAAATAATTTTAGTTGATTTACAGAATTTAGTTAATTCATATTCCTTTCCACGCCAATAATGAGCTTATAAATCGATTTATTGATATAGCCTTGAGTGAATAGTGTGGTGAATAGTACGTCACCAAATGTTTAAATTGAAAGTTTCATTTCAGACTCTCTTTGAGTTTCGAAGACAAAAATGTGCAGAATTGATAAGGCATTCGGTAATAATTTATAAACGTAGGGATACAAGTGCTTAACTTACTTGGGCGCCTGTAATGTTATCATTCAAGGTCGTTCAAGGTCATTTATGTTAATCTAATGATTCATTCAAAATTTTATGTTTATTCAAGGCAATCCATCGGTAATTCAAGGTCATTTGAATTACATGCTTAAATAGAGTAATTTGTTTTCAATTTTTTAAATCGATTAATCGATTTGGTAATTGTTTACATGCCACCCTTTCGTTTCTAAACTCTTTTTTATCTGTAAAAATTAGACATTAATCAGTTTTTCAAATTGTGGAAGTTAAAAAATTATATAAAAAGAAATAATCAAAATCGGTAATTAACAAATAGAAAAGAAAATGTAAGATTTGAAAATTTTGATGAAAGTTTTTAGGGCGGGGATAGAGATAGCAGACATTGGGCACACCACCATTATGTGTAAACTGCCTCCCTAAAATTTTCGCTCCGAGAGCTGAAAATTACCTTCACTCTGGGGAGCGACGGGCCCGGCCCGACCCTCACCCCTCTGCATTATCCGCCATGATAGATCACTCTTGTGGCCGACAGTAACTATTTTTATTTTACGTCCAGACCCAGACGCTACCTCCCCCCACCCTTTTCCCATTCGCAAGAGGTAAAGCGAATAAACTGCACGGCAATAAAAATTTCCAAAGAGTTAAAAATGAAAACCAGATATAATAATGATTTAACATAGGGAAGAATATATAAGTAATCGATTTGAAATAAAACAACACAGTTGGGAGGGTTTCACATTTATTGTTGAACACTGCAACATGTTTCGCCTGATGAAGCCACTGTGTTGTTTTATTTCAATTTGTTATGGAGTTTCATCATGTATCCGCCTCGTCAATTCAATATAAGTAATCCCTTAATTAACATGGCATCCCTACAACACGGTTGGGGAATCAGGGAAAATCACCATATAACACTCGTTTTCAGAAATAGGGGAATCCCCTACTTGTCGCGATACGATAAGTATGTGCATATTATTCATACGAGTGTTTCAGTTGTGACAGTTTTGTGTATCGGTACAGAGATAAACGACCGTTATAGAATGACCTCAAAACTGTAAATGGACTTAATGAAAAGATCTGCAAAAATTCTAAAAAATTTCAACAAAACGTACACTTCTAGTGCATAAACTTTTCATTTTTTGACATTAATTTCTAGCGGTTAATGACTTAAATGATAATTAGATCAACCGCAATATCGTTCAATTGTCATTGAATGACTTTATACGATCGACAAATGACATAAAACAATCATGAATAAAGCCTTTAATTGCCATTTGATGACTTTGAATGATTTTAAAGCTTAAATTGACCTTTTGGTGACATTGTGGTTCACTGAAACTGGGTACTTATTCGAGGCCATACCAATACTCAACTCTATAATTCAGCTGACTTTGATAGACCATCAATTACACTCTGGATGCCCTTAAATGATCTTTAATGATCGTTAGATAAACTTAAATAACTTGAAGGATCTTTTGATATCCTCGATTGACTTTAAATTTTTAAGATCATCTAAATATTATTCAAGTGTATTTGCTGTTATTTAACGATCACTCAAAGTCAGCCAACGGACGTTTAAGGTCAATCGAGGATATCAAAAGATCCTTCAAGTTATTTAAATTTATCTAATGACTATTAAAAATTATTTAAGGTTTTTGGCTGACAGAGTGATCGTTAAATAACAGCAAATACTATAATATATAATATTTAGATGATAATATATAATATTTAGATGATCTTTAATGATCTTAAAAGGCGACTATACGATTTTGTAATAATTGATGATCATGATGTAATAATTGTAATGATCATGAGATAATTGTAAACTTTGATATCCTTAAATAACTCAGAAATTCCGTTAGGCGATCTTGAAGGTGTTTCTGATGACCTTTAACGACTTCGAATGGCCATTGGTTGACCTTGCATAGCCTTAAATAACCTAGAATAACCGTTTGGATGATGACTTTAGAAGACCGTCAGATGATGTTAAATGGCCAATAAACAAACTTATTATTAGAATATCTTGACTGATTATCCTATCACTTTAAATGATTTTCGCTGAAAATTCTTAAATAATCGTTACATGATCGTTAGGTTGAGCAATGACCTCGAATTCTCAAATTATCTTGAGTTGTCGTTGGATAACTTTAAGGAACCTTTAATGACTTTAATGCTCATTTGATGGTCCTAATTAACTTTGAATGACCGTTGGATGACTTTAAACAATCATCAAATGACTTTAAATGATCTGCTAGATTATCTTCTATAACCTTAAATGAATGTTTGTTAATCATGCATGATTTTGGAGAATATATAAAATGGTTTTAATTGTGTTTGATTCTCTCTTCATCCCTTTAAAGAGAAATATTATTATTAGTATATTATTATTTTATATTAAAATGGCACAAAAAACTATACAGGGTTATTCACGCTATACGGCACGGAATATTGTTGCCAAAATACATGACTTTCAAAAAGTTTCACTTTTGGGATATATGGGGGTCTATTAGGGCTACTTTTTAAAATTACTTTCATAATATACAGGGTGTCCCAAAAACCCTAAAAGTATCAAAGTTGTGTTTTTTTAAATGAAACACCCTGCATTTTATTGCATTTTTGGATCCTTCGATCAAAATAAGTGTGTGTTTTAATAAGGTTTTTATTACTTAAACCTTAAGGTTTTTGAAATAATTTGAATTTTGTAAAAATTTAACCTAATTTTCATGTTTCAAATACTTAAAAAGTAATTAAGTTATGCATACCAAATTCACACTGAAATGTAACAATAGATCATATTTTATTTTCCAAGTATAATAAATTTGACATCTTATACCGGGTGTAAAAAAATTGGAATTAAACAAATGAGAACTTTAAATGGCTATAACTTCATTTATTTAAATGGAACGCTATATTTATTAATTTATCAGCAAATGCACGTTTTAATTACCTAGGGAATGGTATTTATATCTTAAGTGTTAAGTCTTCTCGTTTTTACAGAAAACGCCAAAATATTGTTTATTGCACCGTTTTAGTACTTTTTAAGTAAAAATTTTAATGTATCTAGTTTTCTATGGTATTTAAAAACGTCAGATAATTAATTTAGTATGCCACTTTAGTTTAAAAAGGATGTCTTTTGTTATAGTTGTGTTATTTTGCATTTTTGTGTTAGATCGTTAGTAATCGTTATTGTTTAAACATCGATGTTGTATGTTTTGGTAAAAAATGAAGATTTACTCAAAAGAAGGGGGTATTGGCATTATCTTTATGCTTGGAGAATGTCATCAAAATTGTTTATTGGCTTGTCGAGTTTATACTTAAAGGTTTCCCGAAAGAAATCACCCTAAGCCAGCCATTTTTGAGAGACTATTAAACCAATTTAAAGAAATTGGAAGTGTCAGTTATAAAAACCCCAGTATAAGAAAATCTGTGTAAATTTTCATTTTTTACTATTAAATACAACAACGATGTTCAAACAATAACGATTACTAACGATCTAACACAAAAACACAAAATAACACAACTATAACAAAAGACAGGCTTTTAAAACTAAAGTAACAGACTAAATTAATTATCTTACGTTTTTAAATACGATGGAAAACTAGATACATTAAAATGTTTACTTAAAAAGTACTAAAACGGTGCAATAAACAATATTTTGGCGTTTTCTGTAAAAACGAGAAGACTTAACATTTAAGATATAAATACCATTCGATAGGTAATTAAAACGTGCATTTGCTGATAAATTAATAAATATAGCGTTCCATTTAAATAAATGAAGTTATAGCCATTTAAAGTTCTCATTTGTTTAATTCCAATTTTTTTACACCCGGTATAAGATGTCAAATTTATTATACTTGGAAAATAAAATATGATCTATTGTTACATTTCAGTGTGAATTTGGTATGCATAACTTAATTACTTTTTAAGTATTTGAAACATGAAAATTAGGTTAAATTTTTACAAAATTCAAATTATTTCAAAAACCTTAAGGTTTAAGTAATAAAAACCTTATTAAAACACACACTTATTTTGATCGAAGGATCAAAAAATGCAATAAAATACAGGGTGTTTCATTAAAAAAAACACAACTTTGATACTTTTAGGGTTTTTCGGACACCCTGTATATTATGAAAGTAATTTTAAAAAGTAGCCCTAATAGACCCCCATATATCCCCAAAGTGAAACTTTTTGAAAGTCACGTATTTTGGCCACAATATTCCGTGCCGTATAGCGTGAATAAAAGAAATACAATTTTTGTCAGCAAGCTGAAGGGCGGAATTCATTTGCATTAAATGTTCTTCCATTCAAACCCAAATCTCCTTTCTTACGCTCTTCCAAACGTTTAAGCATTGGATACTTATTTTGTTTAACATTTAGATGCTTATTTTTATAGATAATTTTTATCCAGAACTTCTGTTTCTTTAGATCTTTGGAGAATATTTTCTCCAGTTGTAATGCAAGATTTTTGGATTTTGCTTTATTTTTACAAAGTTTCTTCAGGTGCAATACAAGGTCATTGATCTCTGTCTACATCCTAGGTAAACGGATTTCAGGTCAATCCAATAAAGTTTAACAGTCTGGGAAATAATATTAATGAGTTCGTAATTAATCAATCATATTATAATCGTTATAACAATTGAAGTAGTATTATGTTGTTCATCAATGGAAGAATTCGATTACCATTACCAATTCTTGTATTTAATGAAGTGCTCATGCGTAAACGTAATTTAACCACACGGAATTAGGCACGGTCGTTTGACAAATAATCGAATTAACATTTGGCAGGTATAAATTACGACGGAGCATTGTTACATCCGTGATTCATTTGTCTAAGGGCGTAAACAAGGTCAGCCGTTTAAAACAAACAAACAAATGAAGTGATCGTGCGATCCGGCGGCCGGACAGATGAGAGTGGCGCGCGTCACCCGCACGGACGACCCTTTGAAAAACCGCCGCCGACGTCGGCGGCCCTATTGATCCCCGCCGCCCGCGTACCGGCACAACATAGACGTCTGGGGGCGGCGTTGCCGCCTCTACAGCGCGACGCCAGGTCGCTGCTCCCGACCTGCCAAAATCAGCTGATCCCGTAGCCAGACGCGCCGGACGGCGCTAACGTTGAATTAATTGCGCCGCCCCCCACACACACACACACACACATGCAAACGCCCGTGCGCTCGTATATAATCAACCATGCGAGAAAAATTGCGCAATATCAAAAGGGGGGAAAATCGGGGAAACTGAAATATGTGTCGGCGCATATTTAGGTTATTTCCTGTTTCCAATTTTAAATCGAGTTGGCCGTTTTAATGTTATCGCTGGCAAACACGAAACGAGTTTTTTTTTGCGCGTTTTCTTTACGAACACGACGCGATAAAATAAATGTAAAACAATTGGGGAAAGGATAACAACGGTTTAATGGTTGAAAAAAAAATGCATTCACAAACAAAATCGAATCGCCGGTGTTTATTATTTATTTACCGATGGAGAAAATCGATTGTTTTACTTTATAAAATAAAAACTAATCGTTTGCGCACATCATTGACTAAACTTTATTTTACAGATTACTTCGAATAAGAATTCGAAGAATTTCGAAAATACCCAGAAGGAAATGGTAGAGTTCAATCACCTCTAGATATAGTCTGTTCGTTGGATCTTTCGTCGTACGTCACAAATTATTGCTTCGAGAAACGACGCAAAAACATTCAGTCTGATAAAGTAAACCAAATGCGTTAGAAAAAGAACGCACTGTAAAACTTTCGTCGTTTTTTGAAGCGATAGTTTATGACGTACGACGAAAGATCCAACGAACAGACTATAGCTTATATTCAGTATCAGAGCTTTAAAATTGTATAGTTTTGTGCTTGAAGACTTTGAAGCTATTGACTGTTCCGTAACAGTTATTGAGAAGGAGAGTAGCATTGAAAAGAAATTTCTTTGTGAATAGCTTCTAGAGGGTTTATATTTAGTTTTAGACCTTTAACCTTCTGGATGTTTCCAATCAGTTAAAGTCTTCGATGATTCAAAACTGTAGTTGTTGAAAGCGAGAAATCGATACATCTTCCTTTATAAAAGATGATGACCAGTTTTACAAAATTTCCTTCTAAATGCACAGCACAGCTCTAGGATTTTACTTTCTATAGTTTCGTGCTTGAAGACTCTGAAGAAATAATTGACTATTTCGTAACAGTTATTGAGAAGGAGAGTAGCATTGAAAACATATTTCTTTATGAATATCTTCTAGAAGGTTTATATTTAGTTTTAGACCTTTAACCTTCTGGATGTTTCGAGTCAGTTAGAGTCTCCGAATTCGAAACTTTATTCACTTGTAGTTGTTGAAAGTGAGAAATCGCTACATCTTCTTTTATGAAAGACGAGGGCCAGTTTTCCAAAAATTTTCTTTAAAATGCACAGCACAGCTCTATAATTTTACTTTCTATAGTTTCGTGCTTGAAGACTCTGAAGAAATAATTGACTGTTCCGTAACAATTATTGAGAAGGAGAGTATCATTGAAAAGAGATTATTTGTGAATAGCTTCTAGAAGGTTTATAGTCCAAAACTAACCTTTAACCTTCTGGATGTTTCGAGTCAGCTAAAGTCTTCGGATTCGAAACTACTTTGACGAAATTTCCTTTTAAATGCATTGTACAGCTCTAGGATTTTTCAGTTGCTCCTTTCACAAGACCAACATTTTTAGTCACCTTATGGGAAAAGCGCCTTTAAAGTATTTATATACAGGGTCCTGCAACAGTGCGTCGGGCTTTCCTAGCGCCTTTCTCATGAGAGATAGAAAAAAATGTTTCGTATGAAAATTTATTGATTTAAAAATCTCTATGCCGTAAAATTATTTTCAAATATACAGGGTGTCCCAATTTTGCGGTATAACAAAAGCAAACATTTTTTTTTAATTTTCATTTTCTAATTTGAATAATATTTTATAACTTGAACCTTTTTTTGGTTTTTAATTTCGATGTGGCATTTCCGAGTTATTGACGTTTTTCTGAAAAAAATGTAAAAAGCGGAGGTTCACAAAAAAAAATTATTCTGATGTTGTATTTAAAATTTAAGAAATTTTCTTTTTCCTATGGTTGGTCATAACTACTGTTTATGTACCAGTGTTAAAAATTTTCACTTTTGAGGAACCCTGTCTTTGTATCAGACACGCCATTTTCTAAAATATCAAATTGTCGTAATTCTTTTTTTTTTAATGGAATCGATATTTTTTAAAATTTTATATTATTCTGCATCTAATTTCCTACAAAAAATATTAAGCATATCCTATACCTAGAAGTGATATTTTTCAAGATATAAAAGAATTTATATTTCAAACGGTTCTTGAATACGAATTTGTTTTTGAATAGATAGCTATGACTGAAAAAAATGCATCTGTCAATTAAACAATTAGTTTGACATGTAAATGGGAGGTGTGAATTACAAAAAACAAAAGAAGAAAGCCTATCATCAACGAGGAACCAAAAAGACATTGGTGAAGGAACTGGCATAAGCGAGAGGTCAGTACAAAGCATTCTGAAGAAAAATCGATATCAAGCATATGATATTCAGTGCTATTGGTGATTCCTTATAAACAATTTCAGGTTTTGTTAGATCCTTAGATCTAGCAGGTCATTTGGTGGGTCCATTCCTACCAATCCACTGGTTGGGAAAAATGAAATGCCCTCACGTCTTGTGAAAATTGGGCAAGTGCTCCGTCTTGTTAAAACCACACCCTGTTTCTTGTTAGTTAGAGTACATTAGCTAACGTTCCGGGTAATTCAATTTGCAAGAAGTACAAATACATAGACCTACTGAGATGGCCCTCGAAGAAATGTTGACTTACAACATGGTTTCCAAAAATTCCGCCCCAGACATTCGATGCTGATGATCAACTTGTCTCATAACATGCGGATTATCAGTTAAATAATAGTGAACATTTTACCTATTGACAGATCCGTTGTTATGGGATGACGCCTCATCCGTGAATAAAATATATTGGAAAAACGCAAGATCCTCCTGTATTTTCTGTCTTCCCCAGAAACAAAATTCGGAACGAAATTGAAAATCAGTATTACTCAGTTCTTGATGTAGCTAAATATGATATGCTTGATATCGATTTTTCTTCAGAATGCTTTGTACTGACCTCTCGCTTATGCCAGTTCCTTCACCAATGTCTTTTTGGTTCCTCGTTGATGATAGGCTTTCTTCTTTTGTTTTTTGTAATTCACACCTCCCATTTACATGTCAAACTAATTGTTTAATTGACAGATGCATTTTTTCAGTCATGGCTATCTATTCAAAAACAAATTCGTATTCAAGGACCGTTTGAAATATAAATTTTTTTATATCTTGAAAAATATCACTTTTAGGTATAGGGTATGCTTAATATTTTTTGTAGGAAATTAGATGCAGAATAATATGAAATTTAAAAAAATATATGATTCCATTTAAAAAAAAAGAATTACGACAATTTGAAATTTTAGAAAATGGCGTGTCTGATACAAAGGCAGGGTTCCTCAAAAGTGAAAATTTTTAACACTGGTACATAAACAGTACTTATGACCAACCATAGGAAAAAGAAAATTTCTTAAATTTTAAATACAACATCAGAATATTTTTTTTTTGTGAACCTCCGCTTTTTACATTTTTTTCAGAAAAACGTCAATAACTCGGAAATGCCACATCGAAATTAAAAACCAAAAAAAGGTTCAAGTAATAAAATATTATCCAAATTAGAAAATGAAAAAATATACAGGGTGTTCCATTAAAAAAAATGTTTGCTTTTGTTATACCGCAAAATTGGGACACCCTGTATATTTGAAAATAATTTTACGGCATAGAGATTTTTAAATCAATAAATTTTCATACGAAACATTTTTTTCTATCTCTCACGAGAAAGGCGCTAGGAAAGCCCGACGCACTGTTGCAGGACCCTGTATAGTATTGGAGCCTTGAACATCTTGATGTTTCGAAGATTTGCCAGTCAAAGTCCTCTGACTCTAAAACTCATATAACTATTGAGTTTTAGTTGATAGTTTGATAGCTTAGTTTTTTACCTTCTTCATTGCAAGTCTGTTTTGGAAAACCAACTCCTTGTAGAAGAAATACTTGAGTTCAAAAAATGGTAGATGAACGCGATGTTGGATTGCAAGCCCAACTTGCTGATCGTCTCAAAAATTCAACATCCATGCATTTCAGTACCCAAGTAGTAGTAGCAGTATTTGGCTATCGACCACGTGGTCCTTCTGCTTTGTGGTTTGTGTGTTTAGGTGTATGTAAATGAGCTTGTTACTTTAAAGGATCACCCCCGTCTGTCTAAAGCACCATTAATTGGATCTCAATGGTGAATGGTACCGATCACCCATCCAATTGCTAACCCGAACTAACGTTGCTGCAAAAAAATATATTTCAATTAGATTATTTTGTTCAAAGTTATAAAATTCAATTCAATCATCGATGATACCTACCTGTTACCTGTTACGTTATTAAGCATTATGCAATTACGCGAACAGTAGTTCCACTGGTGCGTTACGAAAAAAATCAATTAGGCAATTGTTTCCCGGGCGAATTTCGGTGTGTTGTCATTGTGTGGCGCGCGTGGGAATTTGGGCCCGTCTGGGGCAGGGCCGCCGGGCCGACCCTCCCGTGCGAGGAGAAGAGGATGACGTAACGCGACGGGCCTAGGGCCACGGCACGTTTCCCTCATTTTTGTTTCGCCACGTCCACTGTCCCTCCGACGGGCGGCACACGTCCGCCGCCGCCGTCTCTCTCGCTCGTCCCCCGTGTGTGCGTGCGTGTGCCTCGACCCAATTACACCGCCGGAGGCGATCGCGCGCCCGAAACCGGGTCGCATCGCGAATTATTCAAAATATTTCGCCGACCGAAAATTTCACCAATTTTCATACGGGCAGCGAGAGGAACGGAGATCGAGCGACGGACGATTTCCGTCGGCGGGAGCGAGACGTATGAGGAATGCTGGTACGAAAACGATCCGCGAAACGCATTTGTTGACATTTGTGGTTGTGGTTTTGTTTTTTCGCCATGGAAACTCGCGCTCTTATCAGGTATGAAGATTTTTTTAAGTGATAATAACAAATTCGCAAGCACAATTCATATTACTTATCTATGGATGAACCACTGCATCACTGTGTTAAAACCAAGTTCAGGTGAAAGCAACAAGTGTACTTGTTTACCTACAACTTCATACATTCCTGCTTAATAGGTGTCCCTTAGGGATCAATTATAAGGCCGTTGATGAAGTTCTGTATAACCAACACGCGTGTTCTTATTATCGAAATTCAGTTTCAAATGAAACATCCAGCATTATCCTTTCCTAAAAATAACTCAATCAATCACTACATATACTGTTTAGGTTATTCCAAAAACCCAATACGTTTTAAAAGGCAACTAAACCAGTTTAGCTATCGTATTAATTACTGTCATGCACTGTCATAACTCTTTTAGATATCATATCATAAGTCCTTTAGATATTCACTATCATACTATCATAATACCTTCAAGATTCGCACTATCATAACTCTTTCTAGTTATGTTCTATCTTAACTGTGGTTCGTTACAACAAGTTTACAAATTCGGGACAACTTTTGGACCCGAGCAGATGAGAACGATTCTTTACGTTATTTGTTGCTCTGAACTCAGATCTTCAATCCGTTTGTCAAGATTGGTTCTACTTTTCGAGTTCGCCCATGGAGCACTGCGCTCTTATAACGGCTGTCAGTTGACCACGTTGCATTAAACATCATTTGGAACTTGTTTTCGTGCAGTGATTTTGCTACGGAACATATGAAAATGGAAAGACAATCTTGCAAAGTCGATTCAAAGTTTTTTGTCACGTTCATGTTTGTGGCTCGGAAAACGTGGAAAAATCATGACAAATGCACTCAAACATGCATATTTGCAGTATTTTGGTTTTCCTGTAGTAAACACTGACAAGAAATGGGTACCGAAATTGTTTTAGTCTATTGGTTGGGAAGCAATCTGGATTCACGACATTTTGCTATTTTTTGTGTCTTTGGGACAACCGAGCATCATCATTATGTAGCCGAGGCGTACCCATTATAAGCCAGGAGAACCAAACGTATCCTCTGTACCACTTGTGAACCCACAGGAAGTTTTATTGCCACCCCTTCAGAATAAACTTGGCCTTATTGAGATCTTTGTCAAAGCACTCAATCGCGAAAGAACGCATTTCTAGTACTTAATCAAGTTGTTTCCAATACTGTCATACGCAAAAATCAAAGAAGGAATATTTGTCGGACCTGATATTCGAAAACTAATGGCTATTGCAAAGTTTACAAAATGTCTAGCATGGGTATCATTTCAAAGTGTTGTTCACAACTTTCTCAGTAACCACAAATCACTGGATTACAAGCAAATAATCGACATTTTTTGCAAAATTACCCCAATATTGGAACTCGAATATCTCTCAAGATACATTTTCTGCATTTACATCTTGATTTTTTCCCACAAAACTTGCGACGAGCAAGGAGAGCGGCTAAACCAAGACGTAGTGAAAATCGAATAGCGATACCAAGGATTTTGGGACGAATACAGATGAGCGAATACTGTTGAACCCTAATGCATGAAACAGATCCCAAGCAGTATATAAGACTCAGTTTAACCTCTGTTCATTTCTGATTTATACTTTTTAATCCAATAAATGGCCGTTAATGGTCAAAAGTAGTTAAACAATTAATTTATTGAATATTTCTAGAATTAGAACCAATTTAAAAACTTTATAAACAGCATTAATTTGGTTGTTTGAGTACGTGAAAATGTTGATATGAGTAAAACACAGTTTGGCACTTTTTACACTTGTTTTATTAAAAGCATTTAATAAGTGCCAAACTGTGTTTTACGTGCCAAACTGTGTTTTACTCATTTATAAACAGCATTTGGTTGCTCAGGTTCAAAACCGTGTATACTTGCGTTATTAGATTAAATCTGTAAGTGCATCCATAATTACTGAAAGATATATCCAAAGGATTAATGTTCTTAAGTAATCGTATTTCAGATAATATTATTTATCTGATCTGTGATGTACGGAAAATTGTTCCTAAACCTTTTACGAACATGACTGCTTCATTACTTACTTGGCGTATCATTATTTTCCAAAATCCTTCAATCAAGATGATGTGAAGAGTACTTATCATTTTCAAAAATTTTGCGAACATATTGTTGATTCCTTCATAAGTTTGATTGAAAATGATCACACCATCTTGCTTGTAGGGTCTTGGAAAATCGTGATTCACTAATAATGAAGCAATCATATTCATTTAGGGTATAAAAAACATTTTGAGCAATTACCTAGCATTTTCAAAAAGATTTCTTGATTCATTTAACAATAATGCAATTTTTCTTTGATAGGTACTATTTGTGAACATAATTGCTTCATTGCTTAGCTGGTAAAGTAACTAGGAGCTTTTTCCAAAGATTTCTTGTTTTGCTTTTTATTTTAACTGCTGAAACTCTTCACAATGCTTTATAAGGACGAGTGTGGTCTTCTAAAAGATTATTATTCCTTGGATAATCAAAAGTAGATATACTTTTTTTCTCATGCTTTGAACCCGGGGCACTTGAATTAGCCCCATAGGACACTCCTTCTAGCCAGCCTGCTGCCTAAAGCACTTGATTTGATGCCGCCTATAAGTGATGAGATTAATTTGAAAGCACTCCCACTATCCCTACACTTATAAGCCTTGGAATGACCACCACCTCTGGCATCCTTTAGTTCATCCTCGAGCATATTCTTGCCATTTAGACGCACGTTAGCTTCCTTTATTGGTTGAGATTTCCCTTGAAGTCTTCCTAATTAAATATCCACCGTGCTATTAGCTAGCTTGCTTCTCGGGTGGTCTCTTGATCAAGCTTTCCTCGATTAAATATCCACCGTGCTATTAGCCAGGAAGATAGTACTTGTTTCAACAAGTGTTTTGATTTCTAATCTGAGCTAGATTTATTCCTGTACAAAAAGGTGTAGTATTTGACACAAACGTTTAACTATTTAAACAAAGCAATTGATGAAAGAAAAAGAACAAAATATTAAATCATTTAATATTTGGTTGTTCCGGCCTCTATTACACACTCCCCCACTCTTCGTGGCATCGATTCTACCAGGTGGTCGATAATTTCTTAAGATGTTGTATCCCAAGCAATCTGTAATTCGTGTTGAAGAGCTTGCAGCATCTGCGGAGAATGCTGTACTTTCTTTAGTCTTCTCTTCATAATGTCCTATGAATGCTTAATAGACGAAAGATCAGGAGATCGGTTTGGGGATGGCAAGATATTGACATTATCCTTCGCAAATCGGACCATAGAAACAACAATTGATTTGCTTGAAAAGTGGATTTTCCAATTGCTGAAGAAATAAAAGAATGTGTGGTTCTATTACCTCATCCACATATCTTTGGACGTTCATATTGCCTCGGATAAATGGTATTTACCAAAGGAGTTTCAGTGCAATAGCACTGTTGAGCCGTGACACACGATTTGGTCATTAGAAGTGCAAGCCGAAAGTTCTGATTCTGCGGCTAACCATTCGAAAGGTTACATGATCACATCCGTTAGCTAAACATAGATCAGCGATTTATCTGGAACCAGAGAATCAGTCTCTTACCATATGTCAAAGATTGCTTGAACTTGAACTTCATTTATGCTTCTTTGTCCCCCACTAATCAACGATACAACCTATGTCGAATTCGCATATTTGGTGTTAATATTCACGTTAGCGCACTCTAGGGAGAGTTTGGTCAAAATTCATACCTCTTTCTGGTATTGCGATTTCCATGTCACTGAATATAATAGAGCTTTTTAACTAAGTATCTAAAATAAACAACTAAACTAAACTTGAGGTTGCAGATTTTATGAGCCAACAGTAAAAGATAGAGAAAAATCAGGAAAATATAATTTGAAACTTACCAAAGAGGAATATGAAGAAACTTTTTAAACGTATTAATTGTGTACTCTTTTTTAACCAGTAATGTACGTTTGTGGCTGAAATAAAACTATAGATGTAGAGTGGGTGTGTGATCTGTAACCCATCCCCCCAACCTGATATAATTATAGAATAAACTTAGTATGTATGTCTTAGTATGTCTTACTTCATTCATTAAAGTATAAACTAAAATATTCTTCATTTAATATTCTACGTATTTAACTTTCATACTTCAAACCTCTTTAACACGCTTTTTCAGCGCCGGTGACTGACACTGAAGTATTCCAATGGGCCCACGTCAGTCACCGACGACTGACAGTGGGTACCTACTTTAAATTTACTATTTAGCGCTGTCAGTCACGAGTTAATTGTTACTAGGATTGCCTGATACAGCCCTTCTACAACTTGGCCACCTAATATTCCTTCAAACAGCTGTTGGTATAAAAACATTCTATACAATAGTGCGGCTCGTTTGGACATACTGGACAATAAATTGTAACTTGTGTAGTTTTACTTCTGGCATATTTTCTGTCATGATTCTTTGAATTCTCACCGTAGCATCCTTTGCAATATTTTCTTGACGCTTCAACTGAACCTTCTTTATTTCTAATTTCATGTTTCTGTCGTTTCATTCTTACTAAATCTGTTTCTTGTTGGTTTATTTTGTTGCAGAGACTGACACATAAAAAAAAAAACGTAATTTCGCCTAAAAATGCAACAAAATGAATTACATAAGCATCTTCTTCTCGTTTATTCATATTCATTTTATAAAATAAAACTTAAAAACAAAGACATTTTCACATTTTACAAAAAAAACTTGTTGGCAGCCAATGTGTTAATGAGTCTATGCCTTAAGTATTGTCATAGAGTACTCCTGACCTTTTATAATAATATTTACATTGACCTAGCGTACTCCTGACCTGCTTCAAAAGTCGATCTATTGGCGTAGCGTACTTCTGACCTACTCAACAAATATATTATTGTGATAGGTCAATGTTACGCTCGATCATTGCATGTATTGTTAAATGACTGTGATAAATTAATGCAAAAAATGTTTGATAAGTGATGATATGTGTGAATTTTAATTTCAACATCATAAAATAAAATAAAAAGCTTTAAGTATAATAAATCAAATGTATTTTTTAATAAAGTATAATTAATAAATTATAAATGAAGAATAAAAGAGAAGAAATTAATAATCGTAAACGGTTTTTTGTTTATAAAAATTTTCTCCGCGAAGATTGTATGCGGTTGAACCAATTTTCGAAACACTTTTTCAACTCCGATTGATGAAGGCACCTCAATCATTCTGAACGCACCAACCACTTCTGCAGGAGTCGAAAAAACAATGACCTCGTACTTTATCTTTGATTTTGTGAGAATAAAGACAAGTTATTGGATGCCTAATCAAAGCAGTATGGCGGATGATCCATAAATTCCACATTTTCAGTTCTTAAAAAGTCTATAGTTTAAGCCTATGTGTCAGAGCTCGCATTGTTCTGTTGGAAACGAATAAAAGAGAAGAATTAATCATCGTAAACGGCTTTTTGTTTTCAAAAATTTTCTCCATAAAGATTAATACACTTTTGCATGCAGTTGAACCAATTTTCAAAACACTCTTTCAACTCCGATTGATGAAGGCACCTCAATCATTTTGAATGCATCAACCATTTCTGGAGGAGTCGAAAAAACGATGACCTCGTAATTTATTTTTGATTTTGCGGGAATAAGAACAAGTTATTGGATGGTTAATCAAGGCAGTACGGCGGATGATCCATCAATTCCACATTTTCTGTCCTCAAAAAGTTCCTAGTTTAAGCCTATGTGTCAGAGCTCGCATTGTTCTGGTGGAAATTGTTACGTTTTTGACGGTTGGTTTCCCTTATTTCTCTTACTTATGACAAACAAATAGTTATGTACCATTTAGAATTTATCGTTCGACATTGAACTAATGGAATAGTTGCCACATGTCCGTTTTTTCGAATAAACAAGCGACCAATGTGATTCGTGTGCGAAAAACTTTTGTTGGTTTTGGCCCATCTTAAAAGACCTATGCAGTCGGCTGTTGTTTACTTTCTATATTTGATTCGTCACCTGTTACGAAATCGTAGACGTATTTTGAAATTATATGAGATCCAACGCAAACAAATTTTTTTGACAGTCAAATGTTATGCATTATTAAATGTTTTCTAGTCAGCACAGCATAAATGAACAGATTTTGGTCCATCTTCCCAAAATTCATCACCAAGCAAACTACGACCATGATTGAATTCTGCAAAACCATCGATGTATGGTGGTTTTTGAAGCTTCATGGGCAAAAATCGAATTAACTGTTATTGAGATCAAAACATTTTGATTCTTGGATCTTAACGGCTTTCACTTCGTGGTACATTTCAATATTAAGAATAAAGAAAACAAAAGTATTAAAAAGTAAACGTGTTTTCTTTATTCTTAAAACATTTTGAATAAAAGCAAATGAGGGCGCCCTGAAATGTTTCTGGAATCGACAAGAAAAATATGGCATTAATGTGGTTTTTCGATGTAGTCTCCTCAAAGATCAATACACTTTTTCAAACGGTGTTCCAGTCTCTTCAAGTCGTCGGAAAAGTAGGATGCTTCGAGGTCTGCAAAATAACCATTGGGGATAGGTAAAAATCGCTGGGGGCTAGGTCCGGTGAATAAGGAACATGAAAGACTAATTGGTAGCGCAACTCATCCAATTTGGACACGACGATGCCGGATGAATGATCCGGTGCATTATCGTGGTGAAAATGCACATTTTTTCGCTGCAAACGAGGCCATCTCTCCTTCAATACCACAACGAATTGGATCATTAAAATGCTGTATTGTTGATTGTCCTTCTCTTCTGCATATAGTCGATGAGGATCACACCTTTGAAATCCCAAAAAATAGTCGTCATGGCCTTTTTGGTCGATGGAACGGTGGAAAACTCCACTGCTTCGACTGTTCCTTAGTCTCCGGTATGCCATAGACAAGTCTTATTTACGGTTACGAAACGCCTGGAGAAATCTCTTGGATTTCGTTGAATCCTGGCCAGACACTCCTCCGAAACGGTCACCCAAAAGCCTCTTCATTCCGAAAATTTCATCTAAGATATGGCCAACGCGTCCTTCTGAGATGCCTGTTGTCTCTGCTATCTCCTTCAGCTTCAATCGGCGAACGGCTAACACAACATCATGAAGTTTGTCGACCATTTCATCTTTGGTAGCGTTTTTGGACGTCCACTGCATGTTTCATCACTTGTGCTTGTGCGGCCACGTTTGAACTCGCTCACCCAGAAGCTGATGGTCGAAAATGATGTAGTAGATGAAGCTTTAACAAGATATTTCGAATTTCCATGGCCGTTTTCCCAGCCAACCAGAAGTGTTTTATCGCTCACGAAATTCGATTTTATCCATTTTTGCAAAACCACCTGACTTGCTGTACAAAACATACTCTTAAACAAGAACTATTGACAGTAGACGTCTGAAAATGTTTACAGTTGCTAAAAAAGGGTGGCCCTTACCGACCAATGAATCCACTTCAACCATCGTGCGCCATCTCTTGTCGATTTCTGAAACATTTTAGGTCGATTTTCAGGTGGCAGTACCTGGATAATAATAATAACACTCTAATTTGGGATCAGAATGAGTTGAAACTTGTTAATATAATATATAATATACATTACTATGAGTAAATTTCAATTTTAAAAGGCGGTTCCACCCTACTGTATTTTACCCCCACTCCCAACTTATTAACCCTTGTTACTGGATAGGGGGCTGTAATAAACTCGATGAAGACAACTTTGAAAAATGTATTAGTCCTGGAATAGTAAAATGATACTATAATACAGTAAGTCACTTACCAATTAAACATCATCACTAAGGCTGATTTTTTTAAATATTTCATAGATTGTTAATATATTTACCTTTGTTAAAGTCTTCATTAAGCTAATTATGCCGCGTCTTCATTTGTCTACGTTCGTCTTTCATATTGTGCGCGTTTATAGATCTAGTTGACCGAGACCCTTGACTCTACGCCAATGCCGTGTTGCGTTTGTTTGAGTGTGAGTGTATCTGTGTGTGTTGGGGTGGGTCAACGGCCGGATCCGCGGTTTTTGCACCGTCCGTCGTCTGGTTGCCTTGGGACCGCGACGACCCGTGTAACCATAACCATCGCACGTTGCCACATCTCTCCCATCGTCGTCGTCATCACCATCATCCCATTCCTCCCGCCGCACTTTCACCTCAATCTCTCATCCTCGGTCTCTCGCCTGCTGCCTCTTTTCCCTTCCCATTATATTCGCGAGGAGCCTTACGTAACGCGTCGTCGTCGTCGTCGGCTGGACGACCGGTTTTGCCTCCCTGTAGAAAGCAAACACGCACGCACAGACACTCCGCAAAAAAATGCGTAACCCAAATTCGCGAACCGTCCAGTTTTATTAATAACGGTCACGAAGCCAAGAGAGTTGTAATTTGCACCAACTGTACATTCGTCAGTATCTCCAACACTAATCGGTTCAAAACTGCAAAATCATGGATTTTTTTCTTACACGTAATAATACGCCTTAAATTGAAAATTAATTTTGGGAACGTAACGGCTATAATTAAATAAACCAAAACTCTATTTTCAATCATCTCTGAAATACAAACCTATAAACATGAAACATCACTTAAA